>JAMZAV010000645.1:0-356216 GCA_024449915.1 Sweltsa coloradensis
CTTAATCTATGTACTGCAGTGTCTACAATCAATTGAACATGAATGTCCAAGGTCTTTGGTGTTTACAACTTATATAATGGTTTTTGACGTAGTCTACACTACAGCCTACGCTGCCGTGTGTGTGCCATTCTCTAACTCGCTTCCTAATATGCCTCAAATTACACAAATAATAAACTAAACAATCTAAATAACAATACCTCTGCTACATAGGCGTACAAATTCATTCATAAGTTGGAAAAATTATTAGATTTGATTTTGAAATGGGAATTGGAATAGTTGCTGAACTAAGTGGCCCAAAGATTGATTGAAAATCTATACAAACAAATTAATATGTTTTTATCAAAAAACAGTAATTTTGTTTTTTGAAATCTTCATTGCTGCAAATATTTTGTGTAAAGTAAGATTTGTCTTGAAATCAGATACCATACTTTTATGATTGAGTTTGAAATCAAACAATTATGCAACTTATAGTTGAGTAATAGTTTGATACCAAATTTAGTTCAATTAGAATTTTGAAGATTTTACATATTATGATTAAATACACAGTATTCTCTATGCCGATATATTTAAACCAAACTTTATTAAACATACTAATTTGCCTTCGAAGTGTTCGCGTGGGAAGCTGTGCTGTGACTGGCTTAAACTGTATAGTTCATGCTCTGTAACACAATTAGTGTAAACTGTCTTTTTTATGCTATGTAACACAATTTGTGTATTTAAGTAATTTTGCTTTTGTAAAAATGATATTGGCTATTGAGTTACAAATCTATTTCGAGTTAAAAATTTGGAATCCTAGCAAAATTATTTTGTTTCCTTCCTTTGAGAGAAGTATTTTTAAAAAAAACTGCAAATATAACACGTATTTCAGATTCCCAACATATTCCATAATGTGTATATTTTTTGTTATATTTTGCCTAGTATAACTATATGTATTTACTCAATTTAAATTATCAGTTGTAGATGCAAATAAATAATTCAAACCAAAACAGTATTCCTTTTATTTAGTTTCATATTTTGTTGATTTTTACTGTGGTATATTCATTGAACTTTGCTCAATTCGATAAATTGTCATCAGCTTACAGTAATGTATATCTTCTATCAAAACTACACAAGCATATTTTGAATCGGAAAGTTCAAGTTAATTAATAACTTTCTTTATACGCTGGTCACAACATAGCCTCTAACGTAGCCTTTGTGGTGCATCTTAGTACGACATAAATAACTTGATAAACTAAACCTGGTAAATCTAAAGAACAAGAGATAAAATACACTTCACTCTGTTAACATTATAACAAACAGCAACCTATGCTGCCCAGCATGGACCTTTCCCTTCCAGCCATTCTTCAACTCTGCTCTAACCGCAACTTCTTCGCATGACTGCTGTCTGTATAGGCTTAGTGTTGATAGACAAACTTACCTTAGCATAGTTTAATCAATGTGTATTTATCTGTTTGTTAGCAATGTGAGTGTATTAAGTGAAACCCACTTATAATCGTTAATAAAGTATCATTGACAAACTGGGAGCGCGAAAAATATGTTAATCAACAATGAATGAACATTGAAACAACAATACGTATCACTAACTTTATATAAACTTAAAACATTCAGACGCATTTGCTTCCTTTATGACAATAAATCTAAATGATGTATCCAAAAGGAAGGCTGAAGGACCCGAAAGGGATCGAACCAAAGCATCAGTTGTCGCAATACATCAATTTGTATATAACTTCATCAATTTCAGCCAATGTTATCACATAATGTTAATTAGGCCTCACTTTAAAGCCTACACTTTACAGACCTTTATAATATCTCCCAATTTAAACTCACTTTCTTCATGTCTGTAAAAGTTAAGAATGTATTTACACTGAGTCACGATAAATTGTAACTGGGTTTTGTGGTAAAATTCTTTCTGTGCTTGTGACAGTTGGATATATTATGCAATGTCAATGTGTACTTATTTAGTTGTATGGGCTACTGCATTATCAATGTGTATGCTTGTTGTTTGACTTGTTAGCAGTGGATTTAATGTTCAACTTACAAAGTTCATTATTTCTTGACGTTTCAGCATTTAATTAGTTAGGTTGTGTGTGTGATTGTATTTTAGATAGAATGTATATTGAGCGTTAGCATTGATGGTGAGTAATGTTGATGTGCATGTTTACATTACTGGTCGTGATTATTTAGCTTTTAATGGGTTGAAAATAATACTTTTTGTTGCCAGCAGATGATTGTTGCTTTTGTGCATAAGCAGATGTCAAAACAAAATGCAAAACTCAGATCCTTAAGTCTTTTTAAATATGTATTATGCAATTGTGTAAATATAGTTACAAATGGATGTGAATAATATTATTATGATAAAGAAACTTGTGGCATTGTTACAAAAATATAAATGCTCAATATTAAGAGTCATTCTGATGGAGCCAAATAGAGATATCCATGACAGAAGAATTTGTCATTTAGAAACTTGTTCACTTGACATGCACCTCACAAGTTTCAGCTACCCCCAAAGTTGATATTGTCTTACCCCAATCAGTACTTGTGATAGTTACACCTATGTCTATCTGTCTGTAGGAATGGAACGACTACAACCTACGTTGGAACGAGAGCGAGTATGGGGGCGTGAAAGACTTGCGAATCACCCCCAACAAGATATGGCGGCCCGACATTCTCATGTACAACAGGTAACAAGGCATTTGCGTCGTGTGTGGCTCGCTCGTTCGTTCGTTGTCTGCTGTTGTGTCTATTACCTGGCCAACCTGAACATTTTCAGTTTCGTATGTTTAACTGTGCCTTGTGGATGTTAAAGGTGTTATGTTTTCATATGGCCATCAACACCGAAGAGCGGCAAGATCAAACTACTGGTATGAAAGAATAGATTATTTCTAGTTGACGCGAGAATCGGGTACTCAAGATCCAGTAATGTTAATTCAGCCTTCTCCACAAACTTCAGTCATCCTCTGTTCTGCATGTTGCCTGAGTTGTGCATTGGAGCAATCCGTGCGTATTAGTGCATACATAACTTGACTGTTTTAAACCGTTTTATAATATCAAAGTAAACAATAATTTGTGCATGTATAATGTTAAACTCCAGAGAAGCGTAAAAGTGGTTGAAACGTATTATATGTGTGTCAAAATGGAGTTTACTCAAACCTTGCATGATGTTAACAATGTTGGATGGGTCCAACACTAAATCCGAATGCTCAATAATTAAGACTTAAGTTTGGTGGGAAGTACAACTAGATGCAGCGAACCGTTGTTGTGGGCCACTTCTCCAATGCGTCTTCCCCCACAAAGAGGGGTCAACTCCCCCCATCCACTTCTCCTTATGGAGGAGGGGACGCGGGCAAACGGTTCTCTCTGTGGGTGGAAGATTTCCCGACAAATCCATCGTCAAAAAAATATCGTAAAATGATCACTAAAATATCGTATAAAAATCAAAATCTAAATAACAATTCTTGCTCATATATTTGTCTATGGGCTTTTATAATTAGAATAAGTAGCTAATTAAATACTCACATGTAATCTTATAATAAAAATAAATAATAAAGGAATTATAAAAACATTCGATGTGACCATCCTTGTAGATTTCTTTGTGAAAGTTGTGCTCCTATAAAGCTTTACAAAACCTCCCTTAACACACAATCATAAAATAGACCGTTGGTGTTCTGATAAACACTGTCCATAAACAAAGCACGTTCTCAATCCGTTTCCCCCACGCTTGTCCACATTGAATTTCGAATCCTCTCTCCTTGTCCGCAACCATTGATTTTTAACCAAAAATTGTCAGTACCACAACATTCCGAAATCTTATTGGGGGTCAATATTTAGGGTACAAGTTCTCAAAACCGAGACCTACACAAGGTAAGAAAGCATTTAAATAAAATTCGCTCAAGCAGGAGGTTGTAAAAATGACATTTTTACAACCTGTCATTTCACGATACCATAAAAAACACTGCCAAGTTTAATTAATTTATGGTTTCCGTGTTCAGCTTTACAAGCAGTTAGCAATGCCCAAAGCAAGTACCGGTAAGTGGTGTTTGAAGTATAACTGTGCATTTTATGCTCTCGCCCAGGTGTACCTTATAGCCCTGTGAGATCATTTCTATATTGACCTCAGGTTTAGCCTAGATGACGTTTCGCTAGAAGGCAGTTTCATTTTCTTCAGTTGAAGAAGATGAACTGTGTCTTAATAACAACTGACTCACAGAGAAAAAAATTGAACACGTTGAATACATCAATGTGTACTTAATTCGTTATAATCAAAACTTTAAAACAAGTTCATTTGTATAAGATGTTATGTAGTAATATAAAAATAAAATCACTATTTAAAATCATCAACACAAAATATAAATATGTTAACTATGATAAAATTAAATATGCAATATAAATAAACATGTCCAAAACAACTAACCTGGAATACTTCGAAAATAAAAATATTACATCTTTTTTTTTAGAATTGCGTATTTTTAACTTCCAAAATATATAAAATGCACTTACGATAAATCATAGCAACCTGTTCATTTTGACCAAAGCGCCATCTAGTCAAATATTTCAAAGTCATCGTATACTTCCAACAAAATACAAAACGATTGTTTAAAAAAAGTGTTAATATGAAAGGAACAAAATTTTAACTAGCGTTAATTTAAGGGGTAGTCACTTGTCTATTTTCAAATCTACTTCAAATCTTCTTCTTCTTTTACGATGCCACCAAATTGGTTATACTGTTATAAAACATATAACTGCAATTTACTGTTGAATCAAATTGCAAATAATAGGCATTTCAATTTTCAATTTTCAATAGGCTTGGGCATTTTGGGAATGGGTAACAATTCGAAAATAATGTACCCTTTTTTAAAAGTCGTCAATCAAATATAAGCCTGAAACTTCTCAGTATCTTAGTTATTATTTACACAATAATTTGTTTAAGTTTAAAGCAATCACAAAAATAAACTAAAAACTAACAGAACTAATAATCATACTCAAAATCATATACTAATAAAAATTAAACTTAACATCATAACGAGGAACACCTAAATAGATATTTATGAATCATTTTAACGAAGTCAATAATGGCACAACCTTACTTGGGAAGTGATAAAATATACACTGTAACTGTAAATTAAATAAACACAGAGCATAAACTAAACACACTATGTAACGCACAACACATTTATTTCAATGCATTCACGCGCCCACTCTTGAACTTTGGTACTAAGGAAAACGCACTCAGGCTAAACCTGTAGTCCTCGCTCGATACTACACAGCCCCTTGGATTAGAAAGACCCTTGAGGTTTCTGGAACTCTAAGCAATCAGTCTTGCACTAGAGCACTCCCTTGTTATTCATCACATTTAAAATCAGTTGCCTTATTTGGAGTCGAGTGAAAATTTTGCAGTCTATAGACAATTCTCAAAGACGGTAACTTTGATTCTCGCTTTGACAGGGGTCACTGTCTCCTCTTTAGACGGCTAAAGATAAAGGATATGAGAAGATATTGGAGGGAATGTCTGAATCCCAGAAGTCATATATTGTTGCTGAAACGACGGGAGACCCTTAAGTTGGGATTGATTAAACGACATCATTCCAATTTATAATCCCTTTTGAAAGTGTTTTACTCTATCTTAGGTTTGAAGTAAAGTGGTGCATTATTAAAATATAACAAAGATTGAAAAGTTCCAGAAATAATCAACGGGGCTAAATTTCCATTTCAATTCTATTAATAAATAAAACACACATTCAAGGGCCAGTAAATTTACCATTGTCGGTAACTTTTTTTATTTGTGAGATATTGAGAACAATTTTATTATAAATGTTCCAACTTTTGTGCGTTAGCGCGGACGAGGGTTTCGACGGGACGTACCACACGAACGTTGTGGTCAGACATAACGGTAGCTGCTTGTACGTTCCACCGGGCATCTTCAAGAGCACATGCAAGATAGACATTACGTGGTTCCCCTTTGATGACCAACATTGTGACATGAAGTTCGGTAGCTGGACCTATGACGGCAACCAGGTAGTACCCTCTGCCGTGGATGTACGTGTGTGCGTGTGCGTGTGCGTGTGTGTACGTGAGTGAATGAGTGCGAGTTTGTGATAAGTGCGTAGAATTTAAACATATGGCGGCAACCAGGCCAGGTAGTGAAGTTTTATTAAAATGTAGATTGGAATTTAATACAAAAGCATCGTCAAGTTTGATAATAAATAATAATTTTTGTAGGAAGCCTGCCCAGGGTGCAATTTATGGCCCTCTACAGGTGTCTAACTAGGTATGTTGCGGATAGGACAATTGTGAAGGGATGTCCGAGGACTGTTTAAGAGGACTCAATCCCTTGCATTCGCATTAACGACTGAGGATAACCTCGGATAAACCTACAGTCAGGATTTCCGGTCTCAACGGGATTTGAATCCGGGACCTCCCGAATCAGAGTCGCGCGCTTAACGCTCGTGCCAACACTGTCGGTGTAAAGTTTGATATAGGCTACAATGTCATATAAGATAGCTATGTTAATAGTAGATAACTGAATAACTGAATATCGCTACTCAATTATTGATAAAATAACATATATTTAATAAGTTGGTTTGGTCTAATTTAAGCAAAACGTTCGCTTATGACTGATTGCTAAAGTACATCACTGAATATTACTTAAATTACATAGAATGTATGTATACCAAGTAGGCCAAGACCCTCTGCCGTGGACGGAGTGTGCGTGTGTGTGTACGTGAGTGAGTGAATGCGAGTTAGTGTAGATTAAGATCTATGATTCAACCAGGAGTAGGCCTACCCTCTGCCGTGTATGTACACCCGGCGTCAGACGCCGCGCGTTCACTTCTGACGCCGGGGTGTACGTTTGTGCGTGTGTACGTGCGTAAATGAGTGTGACTGTGTAATGTGTACGCGTAGATGTTCAAATAGTTACAGAGAAACATAATTTCTAATTCAAATAGGAACTAGGAATTGTTTAGCAGCATCACTTGTCCGTGAATCCCTAAACTTACTTGTGTATAAGTTCGACGTTTCGTGGAGATTCCACCCCACTTAAAAAAAAGGTTTCTGGAAAAGTGGGGTGCAATCTCCACGAAACGTCAAAATGTGTTCTTTATTTTTAATTATTATTTGTACGTGGTCTACCTAAGAATAATTGTAAATATATCATTTGACCATGAAGCCTTTACAAATATATATATATACATGTATGTATTCGGGTCGCGAAAGTATGCTTCATAAGAAATAATTGATTTAGTTGAGCTACCGAAGGCAGTGAGCTTAGTAAAAAAAACTATCCATATTAATTTTGCATAGCCAGCCATTGCTGGTATGTCACAGTATTGAAACCCGTAAAGTCTATACGATGGAATTGCAATTACAATTTTCAAACTCGATTGTGAATGTTATCTTTTTTACTGGGACAAATAAATCAGTAATGTTTTTGTATTGAATTTGCTGGGAATCATATGGACTATTAGAATCAGTTACAATGTTATCAGTTTTATCTCACGCCACAACGTGATCAACTCCATATGTGAGTGAGAACAATTACCATAAATGCGATTCATACAGCTAGCTCCGCCATACCAGCTAATCAATACAGATTCCTAGAAACCAATATCAAACGCCCTCACGATAAAGTTATGGAACACCACAATGTGATGCTGCTGAACTGATAGGAGCAGAACCCTTCATGTTGTATTGATTGATGTTAAGCTTTTGAGCTCGAAGAAGATCCATTTTATCATCAAGAACACTGCAGTGTTGCTTTGTATTGTGATATAGAGAGTAGTAGAGAGCGTGAAAGAGTGAGGAAGTAGAGGCTAGGATGTATAGACAGTCGCTTCTGGCGCATCAAATACCAACATCATATTGTGATATAGAGAGTAGAGAGCGTGAAAGAGTGAGGAAGTAGAGTCTAGGATGTATAGACAGTCGCTTCTGGCGCATCAAATACCAACATCATATTGTGATGTAGAGAGTAGAGAGCGTGAAAGAGTGAGGAAGTAGAGGCTAGGATGTATAGACAGTCGCTTCTGGCGCATCAACCCGAACATCAGGAGGGGACAACGTTATTGGCTAAATATTTTGCATGGTGCGTTGTTAATGCTGTTTGAGTGGCGGGTCCTCTTTTCTCTGTCGGATGGAGCAACTTCCGTTGAGGACACGGCTCTACCATCTGAGGACATATTTGCTGACACTTTATCGAGAGTTAAAATGCGATGTTTTTAGGACGAACCGTTGCTTTTTATTTTATTTACATTTTGTACACCTTGCAATATAAACATGTTGGGTAGTCTTTTATGAGAAGACTTTGAAGTTGTGTATTTGTGTGTGATTACTTATGTTCACAACATATTTGCATTCTTGGTTGTCTCCAAAAAAGTACATACACGAAACGAAACGTGTCCGTTCAAAAAAAAGTAAATGCGAATACTGAAATGGATTTCGCAGCGTACATTTTCCATAATTTTTAAAAGGATAATTTTCTTTCGAGTTCTTGAATAATACATTACAACATCAAAGGCATTTTGGCGAAATCAAAATGTTTCAACTCTTCCACTTGAAAAATGTATAAATTAATTTACATAATTTTCAAATGTATTCAAAATCTGTACAGTCTCATGTGAGACCATCATTAATTGTTTTCAATTTGTAAACTTGTTTCGTTTAGGTTCGTGCTGACACCGTCGCAAAGAGAACGTGCATCAATGTTACACCTCTGAAATTGAGTCGTCTTCAACAGCGATCCATATGACTTAGTTGTTTTGTCTGGCAGAGAAATTACTAATAGAGGGAACGTCACCGTTTCAATCCCTGAGCAGAAACATCGAGCTTCCGTCGACTCTCGCATGGCGTGTTGCAGAATAGAAAGCAGATTTAGAGTTAGCACATTTCTACAAGCTTTTTATTTTTTAATATTTACGTTTTTAACAGTAACACAACATTATCTTTTTGGGATATAAGTTCAATTACGCTATGCTTTGAGAACGATATAGTGTTGCATTGCATGGCAACCGTGTACAAACGCCACGTTGCAACATTGAACCGAGCACAAGCTACAATGTAGGTAGAGCATGTCCACGTGGATGAGCATGATTCAATCTTACTCTAAGAGGCTCTAAGACTGACTTAATAACAAGTTCTAACTTCCAGCTGGACCTAGCCCTCAATTCGGAAGAGGGTGGAGATCTTTCTGACTTCATTACGAATGGGGAATGGAATCTCAAGTAACTTTGCTGAAAAATGTATAAAAATTTCAAATTTTCAAGTTAATCGTAAGTTCAAGTAGGTGCTCATGTAAAAATTTAAATTTTAAACGTTTGTTTGTTTGATTTACTCCAAAGATACTACCATAATTTAACTTTAATTTTAGTCTTCCCAAAATTTTTATGACTAGTGTGTTTGTCTGCCAAATAACTTATAAGAAGTCACCGTTTCAAAATCCTGATCTTGTAACTGTGATTCTCGACCGAATTTTTGTTTTTGCCAGAAAAGCAGAATTTGGTTATGAAAATTTCTAAATTTTTTATTTTAACTGTTCTTTTTTTAACAAGATCACTAGCTTAGGTATAATTAAGTGCTACGCTATACTTTGAGTAGTCTTGAATACTGTGCCAATTATACCTCAAGTACAAAACTGCATTTCAAATACCACCCCATCATGTACATATTTAGAACATTGCCCACAAGAATGACAAGATATTTACAAAAAGGCTCTCGAGACGTTAAAAGTTGCAACTTCTTTTGGACTAACCTCAATTCGGAGAGGTGGGATCTTCTCATTACTTGGGAGTATTTGTAGTTGCGAATAAATCGAAAAATGTAAGTTTTGATCGATATTTTTAGGTGGGAGAAATCATGTGCCCAATAACAATTAAAAATTCTTGGACTTTTATTACTAGCTGATAACATATATTTAAGTTTTTACTGTTAAATACCTTTTAATGGAATACAGGACTGTATTTTTACAGCATCCTGTGCATTATAAAATATATCATACTATTATAATTTAAGTTTAAAGGTGCTGAATATTATTTTTTAGAACTTGAAACTTGAGACCTTAAAAATGAAAAATAAACATTAATTGTACAAAAGAGTTATTTATTCGGGTTTAAGGGCATACAACAATCAGATTGTTAGTAACCAAAATTATGCGAAACCAAAACAAAATATAATCGATATTGCTTATTTGTAAAAGGTTCTAAATGAAAAAAGTTTTAAAAGTACTACAGTGTAGATAGATTGTTCAAAAAACTTTACAGTCGGGATTGCCAGTAAAGCGGAAAAGATCCTGTGACCGTCTTATAAAAGCCTTCGTATTAGCGGCGAATATTCCCAATCAGATTAAACACATTCAAACATTTAAATGCTAATTTCAGGTAATCTAGCAACGACACTCAGAATATAGATGAAAATGGTGAAGATCTTCTACATAGATAAGCACAAAAGACGCGCAAGGAAAATTTGTTTAGTTAGGGTACGTTTCGAAGCCTTGGGGTGTATTAACGAATATATACTGTCATAGGAGCAAGCTAGGGGAAGAGGAGAGAGTGTAACAGAAGGCTATAAGATTGAAATGGGAAGGACAGATAGTATGGGTAACGGTAAGCTAACTGAGTGGAGGAAAGACTGGATAAATGCCTCAAAGCAATCTAAGGAATGAAGGTTTGATGACTATTTCGCTTTAGTTTAATGAAATATTTTAAAAACACTTCATCAGGACATTCATCGACCCGTTTGATGGTTAAAGAAAATCATTGTGTGATAGTGCGTTGGATTTGGTTGATTCGGTAGATAAAAACCCCTTTGTTCCCCCAGGAAAAAAGGGGAGACGCAGAATCGAGTTTGCAGAGAAAGACTCTAAAATCGATATTTCTTATTTGTAAACAAGCGCACAGTTTGGCACACTGTCAGAAGAAAGCCCTCTTAATTTACGACTGACCAATATCTGCACCAATACCAAAATATGAAGGGAACCATTTTTAAGATTAAACGGAGAGTTTTAAATCTTTCCACGAAACTGGAAAAATATTTAACACGTTAATAAATTGATTGATGCTGTAAGTTAACGTCCAAGTTATGCAGCTAAAGCTAAATCTCCTTTTTTTGACGAGAAGCCAAGGAATAAAGAATTTCCAAGATCGATATCAAACCTATATCGGACTAGAATTTAGATTAAATTGAAAAGCAAAGTCAACTATACGAAACTCCCTAAACATAAATAACCGGTATTGGTGTTGCAATTGTGTACAATATCTTCACTAAGCTATGGACAATATTTTCTATGAAATTAAATGGTAGAGTAGGCAACGTTCCCCCTATGAATCATCCCCAACGCACTCTCCCCCAGCCGACGTCACGCGGGAAAGATAAGGAATTGATCCTTCAGGTTACCCCTTCTCGCTGCGAACTAAAAGTGAGGTAATTTTTTCATACAACACCATTTAATGTCCCCCACTGAAAATCAGTTATATGACTCAGTGGGTAGACTCTAAATACAATTTTTTTACATTATTTGTGGGTTTAGGGAGGGGCCGATGTGGGCTGGGGTACGCCCTTATTTGACAAGGAAAAACTTGATGGGGAATTTAAATTAATGCGTTATTATACTTGTGGTTTGAGTAGGTAAAAATCAGTATTTTTTAACAACTTCATTGTAAGAATAATTTCGCCTCGTCTACGGAGGTGGTTTTGTTCCAGACTTTCCGATTGCGTACTGTTATTACCATGCGCGCGAACGGGGTCAAGCTATACCTACTCCCGAATTTCTTATTTACAAAAACGTTTCATCCAGAAATGGTAACAACTTATTTTCTGCACAAAAGTTGGCTTCACAACAGTAATATGAAACGCGATGCGTAACACTTATAGTTGAAATTATATTCACAACTTACTTCCTACTCCCCCACAATGGATAGTGAAACAAGATGTCAACAGGAATTGATTAAAATTAAATGTACGACGTATTTTCTATTCTTGCACCTGAATGTATTTATTTATTTATAAAAACTGACTAACAAAGGAAAAATCCGCTATGTTTAACTTGTGTCACCCGTCCCCAGAAACTATAGTTTATCACCCAGGAATGTCTAACTTGTTTTGTGTTCTTTCACTAGGAATGCCGGGAAAGAAGAACACTATCGTGTACCAGTGTTGCCCGGAGCCTTACATAGACGTTACGTTCACGATACAAATAAGACGTCGCACTCTCTACTATTTCTTCAACCTTATTGTTCCTTGTGTCCTCATTTCATCCATGGCGTTGCTGGGTTTCACCTTGCCTCCAGACTCGGGTGAAAAATTGACACTAGGTAACGTATCTAAAGTGGTATTTCATGCCAGCATACATTGTGTTATAACAATAATATATTGTTTGGGATTTATTGTGATTTAGAGAGAAGAATAAACTTTTGAGTAGACTAGTTGGTAAATTAAATGAGCAAGAATAATGGGACCACCATTTGGAAGAACAGTTATGACCTATTGGTTATAAATATAATAATCTTTTGCGCTATTGGTTATATATTTATAACTTTGGTAACACTCCTAAAATCTATACTAATTGAAAGTTATTTGTTCACAAAACTATCTTTGGTCTCTTTGGCTGAAGTTTTTTTTATTGAACCTAGACTTTGGGTATCGCCGTGTCAACTGTGTGTACGAGTATGACATGCAAAACATGTAATATACGCATGCAATCAGTCTGATGTGGTCAGACTATTAAATACCTTTGAACACAGCAATACACGAAAGTCATATTTTATTTTTATTTGTATTTTGTCCATTTGATATAAACTAACAAACAAAACTGTAGTAACACCTATTAAATTATGATATTGGTGTACATAGCTTAACTAGGCAAAGAAAGTAACGTGTTTGCGTTCATAACTATCCAAGTTTTCGTCCGAGAAATAGTACATAAACAATCTGTCTTATTTAGCTACATCGAAAGGGAAATCGAGTTATGTAACGTCCATCCTATTTAGTTGTAAAACCTCCATGAATGGTTGGACAATAATTGAGACAGTTAGTATGCTGAACACAATACACGACAGAATTTCTCATTTTACTTCGACACCCGCCCTTCATTATTTTACCGTTTCTGGTTTTGATTAAGAGGGCAAAAAATCCCATTGTGCAATTAGAATAATCGTCGTAATAAGTGGTATAATTATATTTTTTAGTTTTCACCAGGGGAGGACTGGGACTAAAAGTCCCGTAATGCACCGTACTTTATCAAAAACAACGTTTGACCGACCTCTGGCCCCGAGAGATTGTCCATGTAGTGGAAATTTTTAATGGCTTGTGCTTTTTTTTCTTTTTTTTCAAATCGATGTTGGTATAACCATAACCAAACCATTGAAAACAAAACCGACCTGCCAAACACAAACTGCTCTTTGTGAGACCTACAAGGCAATCCTATTTCTCTAAACTACACGTTACATGTGATAGTAACTACACCACGTTAAAACATACGTCGGTGTTAATAACACATTTAACGCGGACCTCGGAGGCCTTAACCTTGGTTTATGGATATGAACACGTTAAGTGCGATGTTTAATGATAATATTCGTATAGACATTCAGCTTCTACGAATATTTCAGCACTCGCGGAGACAGCCTTCATGAGAAGGATTTACACTTCATCAAAGGCCGGTGCAACTAAGAAAATATTATAGGTTCCTCCACCAACAAAGAAATATTACCACACAAAAGTATTATCGGTCTATACTTGTTCTGACTAATCTCCACAACTGTATGTCATTCCAAAAGTACTCAAGACTTTGTTCCTCAATCATGGAATTAAGGATAGGATCAAACCTTTGGTACATCACTGATTTGATGTTGGGTGCGTTCATATTCCTGTATTCATATTACATTCTTACTTAATGTTAAGTTTCATACATAGGTCTATTATTATATGTGACTGAAAATCGCTAAGAAATTTCAAGGCCTGGTGTAATGAGCACGCCTGCGTCCTCTTGAGTCTGGATTTGTAACTGGACTATACTGTTAGTTGTATGTAACGTGGTCTATAACCCATACCCCGGTGTGAAAAACTCTTTGCCCACAGTTTATTTTGCTGTCAACTGTGCATCAATTTAGATTATTGAGAAGCAGTAGTTTTATTTTAGGTGCAGTGTCTACATGCAAGTTCAGGTAGCTGATATGTCATGTGATGACAGCTAGTTCTGATGACTAAATAGGCATTCCTCTGTATCACTCACTATCAGTTAGTGGTTGTTAGTGAAGAATTTGAATATTTGTTTTTATTGATATCACATGTTCATCATTTAGGTTATCGACTAAGCCCTCATTTTATTATTTTTCTTGATAAAGGTAGGCGCGGTTCTTGGCTTGGAACTATTGCGCGTAGGCTACTGCTACCATCTCTTGATTTTGGTAATATTTGTGGTTTTGTCTAATTTTAAATGATGCTGATTTGGAACAAAAATTGGCTTAAAAAGCGTCTGCATATTTTCCAATTTGATTTCATTTAATTCAAATAAATGTAATATTTGTTCAATGCGTAGATTTTACTTATAGTGCATATTGGAATTTGATTTTATAAATCTGTTTTACCACTTTCATTGAAACAACTGTATGTTTAGCCTTAAGGAACGTGTTTTAATTATAACTTTTCAAATCATTTAATTTTTTTTAATATTCACAGTAAAAGAAATAATTGGATGAGCGTAGCGAGCGAAGCGAAGATTCCATTGCACTACACTGGAGAAAAAAATCCGAAATGTTTTTTTTTTGTATTTTTGTGTGTTTGTCCACACGATTCCGGATAAACCGATACTCCAATTGCGGCGAAATGTAATGGAGGCCTTCGAAATCTTTGAACTTAGAAATGCCACGTTTTTGAGCGCATCGAAAAATTATTTCTCATAAAAATCGCAATTTTACGATTTTTTTCGATTTTTTAAAAATTTCTTCGACTTATAACACCTACATGCTTCATTCGATTGTTATGATTTTTTCACAAAACCTTAATTTTATGAATTAATATATTCGTGTGAAATTTGAGCGCAATCAAAAAATTATTTCTTATGAAAATCGCAATTTTACGATTTTTTATTTTTAAAACATTCTTGACAAATAAATACCTACATGCTTTATCCGATTGTAATGATTTTTTTCACAGAACCTTAATTTTATGAATTAATATATTGGTGGAAATTTGAGCGCAATCGAAAAATAATTTCTTATGAAAATCGCAATTTTACGTTTTTTTCGTTTGAAAAAAAAATCGTCGACTTATAACATCTACATGCTTTATCCCATTGTAATGATATTTTCACAAAACCTCAATTTTATGAATTTATATATTTGTGTTAAATTTAAGTGCAATCGAAAAATATTTTTTCATGAAAATCGCAATTTTACACTTTTTTCGTTTAAAAAAACATACGCTCATCCAACAACGCGCCTGAAAAAGCGTTTGCGTAGCTTCCTAGTATATGAATAACAATATGCCCCAGTCCGGTTGTACGCAACGCATAAGCGCGTTTTGAGCAAAATTACCCAACGTTTGATGGGCCTTGCCCTTGAAATCAAATTACTAAAAAATAGGATGAGTACAAAATAAGGGTATCTTATGCTGTCTGAAATAAAGTAGATTTTATTGTAGGACAATCATAATTCAACTTCTTCAAAATTTCTAAACATGTATGTTTTGTTGTAGATTTACTGGATTCGATATTTTTCTGCAAAATAAAACTTAAAATGTGATACAAAACAATTAATTGTCCCAAATAGCTTTTTGATCGGGTATAATAATATCAAAGAATAATAATAATGATGATATTGTTTGTGTGTAGATAACGATGACACAAGATTTTGGCATCTTGATTACAGGGGTCACCATACTCCTTTCGTTAACTGTATTTCTCAACTTAGTCGCGGAAAAGATGCCTGCCACCTCCGATGCCGTACCGTTGATAGGTAGGGATCGAACATATCATCATCAGGGACGTTTTGATACTTGGACGGGGAGGGGAAAGGGAAAGGGGAGACGACGCTCCACGTTTCTTCACGATCGCCATTTTGTGTGTGTTTACTTTTCATAGGCAACGTAATTGATATCGGCGTGACCTTGCGTACACCTTGAAAAGTGGAAAGGTTTGACCCCCCAAACAACTCTATCCGTCTTCTTTGTCCTATCTCTCTATTCTATCCGCTGTATGTGTTTCTGTGCAACGTAATACGTGTGTTTGTCCGCTAGGGTGTGTGCTCCTAAGGCTGCTAAATATTGTGAGGTCTAGTTTAGTGGTGACATGGGAGTGTGGCATTAGGCATGCTGGCTCGGCTTAGGGCTATAAAACGCTCTGACTCTGACAAAACTGCTGAATTATTTTACGCAAATTGAAGTTTTTAGTGGCTGCTTTTAGTTAGTCACATTAACACATAGAAACGTTGAAGAATAAAACAGAATTCACAAAATGTTATAATCAGTTAACTGTTGGGTTTTTAATATCAATTCTAGGATATAATGTCGTCCTGAAGAACCGTGGCAATTTTTTAAAAATTGTTTTCAATGGATGAGAAATTCGCGATGGTTCAAAACAATAATAAACAAGTTATTTTAAACGTATTATACACGTGTTGTTTATTATAGTACACTGCATAAAACAATGATATTATACTTATCCGGTTTGATAAATGTTTTACCAGACTCATTGCGTTTTGTCGCCAGTCTAAGACAAACTGCCTCGTTAGCTGTTATCACCTGCAATGCAATGTAGGCCTAATGTCTTGCTAAAGTGAATGTTGGTGTCGCATCCATAGCGCTGTCTTACTGTTCACTAGTTCAGTTGCATCTATGTACCAAGTAGGACAGCGGCATGGACATCATACCATCTGGACGAACTGAAGAAGACAGGATGTTACAGAATATTATGTAAAATACATTTTTTAAACAATTTATACACACTTAGGACTTGACTTTTTCAAAAGTTGCACTCTGATATTTTTAGGGAGCGAAGCGCTACTATAGTCATATTCTCGAAAGTTACACAAATTACATTTTGCCTAATTATATATATTTTGATGGTGGTGACGGGTACCAAATTGTCCTCCGATTTATTTAGATATCACCGTCTTCCTGATCTCCATGGTCACTAAAAACATTTTATGTAATTCTTGTTGAAGGGCAATATCAAAACCATACTCATGAAAAACGGAGGTCGTGTTCGCTTTTATCTCGAGACGTAACACACACAGTCAGTAGTTAATTTCGGGGCGGACGTCCGCCCACTTCATTTTTGGAAAAAGGTTTTCTGGTTTTTCCACTACACAACGATAGTATTTCGGTATTGCATTCAGTCCCGTATGTTTTCTGAAACGCTCAGAAATCACTCTAAAAACCCTGATTTAAAAAAATTCGCCTGTGGCGTTGTGGTTGGAGGGATCGCCCCCAAACCCCCTGCTGTGTTTGCCTAAAATCGCTTGTCTAGCAAACTTCACTTTAAATATGGTACCCTACCCACGACCTCGCCCCCCCCCCCCCCCCCCCCCGAGGAGGGATTATCGTCAAGCGTCCACCGTTTAGAAATTAACCACTGCACACAGTGATGCATTTAAGAATGCTTCGCTCCCTAATTATCTTGATAAAGTGTGAGCAGTAACAATTTGAAGACATTTTTGGAATCATTTTCTGCCACCAGTAACAATATGAAACAATATGATTACTAATCAAGACATGACGTCCTTCTGTATAGTCGTGAACTATCAAATCTTACAGTTATTAGTCAAAAATAATTCTACGAATAAGTCTACGATAAAAAATCGAAAATCGTAAAAATAAAACTTTTCATTTCTTTATTTTACAATCGGTTTTTTTAAGTGGCAAAGTTTGTATCAACATCTGTGCAAATGTTCGTATCAATCAGATTCATCCTGACTACAGAAAATGCTCCCAAATAGAAAACGGTCTGTCCTGTCTTGTTCGGCTGCCGTCCCGATGTGTATGCATGTATAATGCCATGCATAGTGCTAACCTGGGTTGATTCTGTTGCAGGGGTGACCATCTTGCTCTCGTTGACTGTGTTTCTCAACCTGGTTGCGGAGACCCTCCCCCAAGTCTCTGATGCCATCCCTCTGTTAGGTAGTGATGCAGTTTGGTGTGACATTTGACAGTGGTTTGATTTATGATACTTGGATCGTTGGAGGGGGAGCATAGCATTCATATCACACTTCTCCAACTCAATAGCCCACCAACACGAAAGATATTTTTGAATGACAAAATTTATTTTTGTTTACAAATTTCCTGTTTGATGTTCGTTTTACTTTGTTGTTTGATTGTTTGTTCGTGGTTTGTTTGTTAGTTGGTTTGTTTGTTCGTTTGTTTGTTTGTTTGTTGGTCCTTGGGTGTGTTCTGTTGTGCGAGGCTGCGCTCAGTATGTTTTGCTTGTGTTACAGGTATTACTATCCTGCTGTCTCTCACAGTATTCTCCCTATTGGTGGCGCAAGTATTACCCCAGGTTTCTGACGCCGTACCCCTCATAGGTTAGACCGGTTCCATTCTCATTTCCACACACAAATTAAAATTACTGCATGAGATAAATAAACTAGAACGAAACGAACATTAAGGCCGTATCGTGACGCGGAATTCAGTAACAACGTATATTTGTTAATAATTCTGAAAGTTGCTTGTCATCTCCCCCAAGAATTATATATATAAAAAAAAAATGTAAATACATTGATTCGTGCTCTAACCTTGATTGCCAATAGCTTTTGAAAACAAACTTGTGTACTTCATTTTATATTTACAAACATTTTAATATAATATATCTAGGCAGATATCGCAATGCAATACTAGAATCAAAATTAAGTATGCCAATGCCTACATTATTAACGTTAATGTTACAAATTATCTCACTAATTAACCTAGCTCTCTTGTAATTGTTTTAACGTTTGCGCGTTGTTTAATACGGCCTTAACGTTCACAACTCTTGAAAATAAAAACTAAATTTAAACAATAAAATTAAATAATGAATCACAGTTCACTATCTTTAAAAAAAAGTAGCATGGTGCATCCACCACGATCTTTCATCAGCTATCAAATTAAAACACTTTTGCTTGTTATTCACTGATTTCTCAGAGAAAAAGTGCCATGGAAATCGAAATAGTATAACAAAATTATTTGGTTGTGCAAAAATTCGAATCGTTGTTACTGAACAAATTTTAGATTCGAAAATGTATTAATCGCACACGGATATTTTTGAAATACCTTTTTATTTCATAGGGCCTGCCTTATGAGCGTAAGTAAGACTTCTGTCAAGTGCGTAATGAGACTGGCAACTGCAGTATTTGGCTTAAAACCTTGTCCTGTTGCATGTCTTTCCTTTGCTCCGACTGCGATCACATATCTTGCATTAGTTTTGCAGCTCTCGCGCTGAGACTTGAGCCAATAAATCATGGTCAATGCTGATTACAAAACCAATAATAATCCAAGCCAATATAACCAGCTTCGTAAAGCATTAGCCTGTAAGTTATCATTGCGGGTTTACATTGACAACTTAATTCTGAACTTACTAGTCTTGCTTACTGTCCAATGTGATACGAAGTGATGACACTGTCAATTGAAGCAACTAACTTGTGTCTTAAGTAATCAATGTAAACTATCCCTAAACATAATCCTTCCTCTCTCCTCTCTTACCACTTCCGCCCACTTGGTCGCCCCGTTCGATGCTCGTGAGATGCAAATGTTTACAGAATATCTCAGAGTATTATTATATTTTCTTATTCAAAAAATCTGAATGTCCTTTTTCCAGGACGGCTTTCCAACCATGAGGTGTGGCAGTTGTATCACGCGCCTTGCAGGTTGCGTGCGGTGGTATCTTTCTCTCTATCTCTCTCTCTTTCTACTAACGTTTAGTTTCAGACTAGGGCCTTCTCATAAGCGTGAGTTTGAACCGCCCTCCACCTCCAAGTATCAACTGACTCTGTCCCATTGTTTTAAGCGTCTTTTACGTACTTTGTGTTATTTATGTGTATTTGGTTTTCTTGTAATTGTTAAATCGTGTCCTCCTCGTTAAAGACCAATCATATTGCCCAATGCGTAACTAATCTATACTAATACGAATTATATCAACAATTTCATAAAATCTAATAAAAACTTTTCTAAAATAGAAATGTGAAATACATTTGATCCTAAAATGTATGTTTACGCACTGATTCAGGCGAGTCTCCCCAACTAACGGCAGCCTGCCTATTAAACAACCACCTCATAAACCTCGGAGGAGTTTGGTAAGAATATTAAGGTAAACAGCTAAAGACAACCTTTAAAAAACTAATCCAAAACCACTACCAATCAAGTTGCGCAAACTTCTGTTTTCTTGTCGTTTCATAACAGTTATAAAATTCACACATGTTCTCCCTTACAGATTTATTTCTATATCCCGATTGGAATGAGTAATTGCATCTTTAAGAAATGCATATATCATTAGAATCACACTTTGTGTTCGGCTTAAAAAAAGCTGCAGTAGTGTAGAATTTATTCGCCTTTATTCAACACTATTATTTCCAATGCCTGATGTGACTTTCTGCTTCTGTATACGAGATTTTCTCTTATAGCTATTTAATTAAACTAACTCTTATCACCGCATGGTTTACAGACTCTTAGTAAATAAACTCTCACTTGAAATAAAGAAAAATAAATCCAATTATTAAAAATGAAAATAAACATTCTCCTGCAAAGAATAACTTGCGTTCAAGTTTTGAGTGGGTTAAATGTTGTTGTAAGTAATACTGAGCATAATTATATATTATTTCGAATCATCTTTAAATTTATTTTAATGCATACAAATATAGTGTTTAATTACATATGAACGTATGTATAAATAACTTATGTATGATCACTTTATTATAATCATCAAACGAAACTTAAACATCCCATAAGATGAAAACGGCCATTCCGCCATTAAAACAGATGAGAAAACCAATCACAATCATCCAATTATGACCCCAAAACAATAAATTATTAACTAATAACTTTGAGGAGGCTACGAGAATTAGTAGTCCTAGACATTTTGTGAAAGTTTAATTTGGTATTTGCCTGAATCATTTGTATTGAAATTCATGTATGTTGGTGTTAAATTTTTTAATAACTTTTTATTAATTTGACTGTACATTTTGTAATGATTGGATTTTTTTGTAATTTTTATTGTGTTTTAATTACAAATTATATCAATTTAATTGATGTTCTACGTTAACTTTAAAGAATAATAATATTAAGTAATTTCTAGTGATGCTATGCTTTCTTCCAATTATATTATTTTGTACAGTTCAAGTACCTAAAAGTAATTATTTAGTAATTTATACATTCACGTAAGAACGTAGATTATCACTACATAGGCCTAGAAGTAATTATTTTTGCAATAGTAAGATATTTGATTTGAATTACATTTAATATGCCACCCTCGGCGTATTCTTACTAAATGGTGTGCTTGCTGCTGGTTTTCAGGTACATACTTCAACTGTATTATGTTTATGGTGGCCTCGTCCGTAGTGCTCACAGTGGTAGTGTTGAACTACCATCACAGAACCGCGGACATCCACGAGATGCCTCAATGGGTAAGTTCCAAGTACACGTGCACTCACTCACCGAACAACATAGGGGGTAGGTAACTTACTATCTCTTCTGCACCAGTATCTATCAAGTTATATGAATTAGTTAATATGTTTATAACTAGGAAACGCTCAGTTGGACGCGTTGATAAGCGAGCACGTGCTATAGCTAGACCCACAATGCACATTTTTTTAATTTTAAAATTTGCGACGTTTGCTGTCCACAGGGCCATGTTTCCGATATTATTTATTATTGCCAAGGTACCTATTTGGGTAAACCCGTATGTAAATCTTTACTTTGTGGATAAAATCCACCGCCATCTAGACGACCTTGACTCATTGGGAAAAATATTTAGACTCTTTGGTGACAAATAATAGACTGCTTCCTCGAAAGTATTTTGATTACTTCTAGGTGGCAGTGCATTAGAAACTTCGCGCGTCTTTTCGTTGCCATGGCAACGTTACTTTTGTTATAATGTAATTTCCATCTACACTACTTATCGGATCAAACTAAAATTAACATATTCGTGACCGGACAGACATTCTAAATGATTTGGCTATCTCAGATTTTGTCGCCGGTTAGTTTGAAAAAAAAACTTTCGATTAACTTTAATGTAACTTTTTAACTTTTTGAACGATTTTGCCACAAAACTAATGGCATTCAATCGAGAACAAAGCTTGCGGATGGTCAAAATTTCAACTCGATCCGAGCCTCCGTTCGAACGTTATGGCGAGACATACAAAAAAAAAAAAAAAAAAAAAAAAAAAAAACGAGTGACAAATTTTTCCGGCAGAGTCAAATGAAAACGCTCGCTTCGCTCGCTTAAATATGATTGCAAGCGTTATTTTTCTCCACAATTATGCCTTTATGTTGAAGCAGCCAGATAACCACGTGGTATGTTTCCAAACTGTCACGAAAGTTGTGTAATCGTTCATTCTTTCATGAAAACACGTTATTGTTATTGTTATTAGGCTCGTTGGTCATTCCAGTTTCTAGTGCAGTTCATCCTAAAATAGACTTTGTCTTATTAATCTGGTAGTGTTCTGTGGGTGCCTTTGGAGCAGCTCTAGCAATGAGACATAAATAAATTATTTCGCAATGTCCTCCACTGAAAATCATTTGTTGTATCTAAATGGGTAGACAATTAAATGTTTACATGCAGGATGCCACGTAGTGTAGCTGGCTGCTCAGTCCAGAGCTAATCATTGTGAGAGTGTTGACGTGTTCCAGATCAAGACTGTGTTCCTCCAGTGGCTGCCGTGGATCCTGGGCATGGGTCGCCCGGGCAAGAAGATCACCCGCAAGACGATCATGATGAGCAACCGGATGCGTGACCTCGAGATGAAGGAGCGCTCCTCCAAGAGCCTCCTCGCCAACGTGCTCGACATCGACGACGACATCCGCCACTGCTCCACCATGGGCAACAGCGCCGCGACGACCGCCTCGTCCGGGTACCTGCGCACGGCGGCGACCGTCGACGACTCCAACTGTTCAGCGGCGCAAAGGGAACTGCAATGCATCCTCCGGGAGCTGCAGTTCATCACGGGTAGGATGCGGAAGGCGGACGAAGAGGCCGAGCTGATCAGCGACTGGAAGTTCGCTGCTATGGTCGTAGACCGGTTCTGTTTGATCGTCTTCACCATGTTTACCGTGGTCGCGACAGTTGCTGTGCTACTCTCAGCGCCTCACATCATAGTGCAATGATCCATATTGTTTCTAGTTCCTTCTGGTTGCGAACCTTACATCCGAGTCAGTTTGAGAAAGAGGACGACAAATGATCCCCGTTCATCAGTTGAAATCTTTCTTATTGTGTCCCGGTAGACATTACACTGGCAACCTTACCGAATTCAAGCCCCTTAAAAATTATACTCGTAAATAAAGATACAAAACGATTAATTTAAATGTGTGTTCATCGTACTCGTTATCATGATGCAATTCTATTAATTTTCGATTAGGTGCCTATTTCGACGATTAGCAAACACAATGTGATTAACCTTCAAACGACAGAAGTTCGCCTACCTATGATAGGTTTCTAACTGTATCAGCCTAGAAAATCACACATTAATGGGATTGCATCATCAACACACAAGAATAAAAGAAATATTTATGAATAGTTGTGTAGAAAATACGAATTATCATTGAATTTCAATCCCATTTTTCGTTCTCTTTCCCCACCTGTGTCGGACTTGGCAATAATATGTATCGAATAATTGAATAGTTTACCTACTTTTGTGGTCTTGATTAAACGACGCGTTCGTGCTGGGTTGAGAGTTGTACAGTGACTGTAGTTGCGCTTCAAGACAAGACATTAGTGCGTGATGAATGGGCGAGGCTGCATCCACCACGACTCGCACTAGGAAGAGTTCTTTCGCAAGAAAGATATTGAACGATTTTTAAAAATTCGACGGTTCAATTAATATCTTTAAGCATGACTCTGTTTGGAAACAATTTCTGTTGTGTGCGACCGCTCTCTGTGATATTTGGAGAAACACAATCATCCAACATGGCACATACAAGCGGAAGCGGGGAGATCGACTCGACGCCTCGACTTCTCGCCTCGGTAGAATCCCAATGTTAACTCGTAAACATTTCTTACTTACGGAATTGAACCATTTTACACGAAGGTGTGATGGTGGATTTTATAATAAGTCTCGAAGTTAAAAACCTCATTCGAGATGTAGATTTATACACAAAAACATTTGTAGTTTGCGTGTGGTCGGAGAGAGAGGGTGAGAAGACAGACGGTTGTTTACGTTTCTAAAAAAGCTTCCACCAAAACTTAAAACATGGCTCAATAATATAATTCTATCGTTAGTCACCACACTCCACATCTGCCAGCGATGACTTTAGTCGCTGAGTGCAGACGATGTTATCGGATGAGTGCACGCGAGTGCGCTTGAAATATACAATTAAGAGTAGAAATATATTTACTTGTTTGAAACTACATACCTATATTGTTCATCGCATATTTATAAAACAACGGTACTTATTTGTAGTGTTGGTGGTTTTGTTCGTTGGAGGAAAGTTTTGATATTTAAGCAAGAAAATATTATTATTACTGCTAATGAAAGGTACCCATGTACTACTTACTGCCCACGTATTTTAGATTTAGAGTGTACGGTCGACGATACTTCCCCATCAAGTTTACATTTCAAAGCGTTACTAGTAACGTACAGGACCTATAGGACAATTGCTATAAATTATTTACATTGTTCATAATCGAGTGTTTATTTAGCCTACCAATCTCTAATAGAACCCTCAATAATTATATCGCCGAACCCTTTCACTCAAAATGTAATTCGTTTATGCGTGCTAGTTAGGGAAGAATTGTAAAAATGTTATTCCTACAAAATAATTATGTATGTTACGTTTATGAGGTTGGAGATATATTTGAAATCAGAGCAAAATATCTCATGCAAAACCAGAAAATGGAGTTTTTAAAACATACATTTTAAACAGTTCCTTCATTTTTGTCAATGAAACATTTTGATTTAAAAGTTTTCATGAATAAGTGAAATTTTTAAATGAAGGATCCCTTTCACCGAAATTAATAATGTTATTTCATGAATAATGTACATCAGCTTTACGAAATCCAAAGATTATTAATTGTTTGTAAACAATATTGATTCGAATAGAAAAGAATACTGTTGCAATTAAAGTTTCATCAAGATATTAAGTGCTGTGTTCCTCTGTGGCCCTCTATAATTCCCCCATCCTAGTTCCAGACGACTCTATGACAGTATTACTTATATTTTTTGAACTGGTTAGTCGGGAGACACTCTCGAAGGTGTTTATTTGATCTTAAAAATTGAAAAAAACTTTAAAAATATAAGAACAATAATGTAAAAAATGTACCCGTCCTGATGGTCTAGTGGTTAAGACGCCTGTCTGGAATGCGGGAGATCCGTGGTTCGATTCCCGATTGGGGCGGACTTTTTTAATTTCTGAATTGTAGTAAATAATAATGCACCATTCAAGAAAACCAGAAACCAGAAAACTAAAGACTAGTCATTTTAAAGTTACCGTGTCGGTAGTCGCGCTTGTTTAGGATTAAATAGGTAATATAGTAAATCCTCCTAGGTCGGTAGTCGCGCTTGTCTGGCGAGAGAGAGACCCGGGTCCAATCCCTGGTCGAACTGGATTTTATCATTTATGTATTGTATTTAATATGATCTATGCACTCACGTTCTGGGTAACTTACATGGGATTGCGTAATGAAGTCAAGTTTATTTTCACAAAATCGAAATCCAAAACATTAGTTTTATAGCCACAACTGGTTGAAGTGATGTCAAGGCTATAACGTAGACACAATAAACAACAACATACCCTTACGATTATTATTATTTTATTCCAACATGACATACAATCACATTGCTGGAGGTAAGAAATTAGAGCATAGCCCCATAACACAAAGTGTTATCATTTTAAAGGTAAGTTTCAGGTCCTATTAGTTTATATTATTCAAACATGGGTCACACTAATATTTCATAATAAACCACGGGATCCCCATTGAAATGGCTTCACATACTTTTCGAATGATTATATTTGATATTATTTATTTTGTAGAAATCTGCCAGAAACCACATAATTTTGAAAGGAATGCCAACATTATTATGTAAGTATTTAATCCCTTCGTTCGCAACTGAGAAATTCTTTATAATTCAGAAAAAGAAGTAGACAACATTTACTCAAGAGAATGGGTGATTCGTGGCACGCAAGGACCATCTCATCATCGTCGTTGGTTCAAGGAAGTTACTACGTTATGTCAACGCCTATGTAAACCATGTTCGACAGTGAAAGAGGAGATAATGTAGTATATTTAGGGGCATGAAAATTTAGCGTTTTAGGTTTATTGATGCTAAATCAGTGTGAATAAATTCTTAAAAACGCTACAAAATGCTAAATTTACTGAAAATAAAGTTTACCTATACCAATTAAGAATTGGTTTAGCATTGTATTCTAATGTTTAAAGTGACTACATTGAATTGAAATGTTCCTATAAAGCATAATTTGAATTCATTCCCCATTAAAAATACAAGAAACTCCCCACATTTGGGATTTTGGTGGAAAGAAGAAAATTAATGCCACAAAACGCAAAATTTGGAAAAATTAATGCTAAATATGCAGAATATAAATGCTATTTTTTCATAGCTCTAAGTATATTGTATACCCATGGTGTAACCGCCTCGGGTTGGAGCTTTGCTTGCATTAGTATTGAAACCGATACCAACTCACAAAACGAAATTTGATATCAGGCAATAACGTTCCCTCACGTCTAGTAATGTCAATATTTGCATAATATCCGCAATAACATTAGGGTGTCACACTCGTAGATAGCGCTGCAGACGACACTAATGACTGAAATCTCTGGGGTGTCGATGTATAAAGCAGAGACTCACTCTCGCGCACATAAGGAAATATTGAGCCAGCATTTTATTATAGGCCGCTTCGCGAACGCTTTTTTTAGTCGCGTTGATGGATGAACTTTTTTAATAAGTTTTTAGTTTGCGTAGGATCTCTTTAATTTTGCAAGTTCTTTTTGAACGCATTGTAGGTGATTGTTGTCAAGTTTCTATTGTTACTTGTTAATTGTTATTATAAAACTTAAAAAAACTTATATTAAAACCTTTATTTCTATAGATTCTGGCTAACTTTTTCGACTTTTTCTTTCAAAAGATACTACATCACCATAACCTTAATGTCCATATAAAACATGAACGTTGTAGCCCCACCCGTTTGGTCAGAATGTCACGAAAATATCGCACTAAAAATCGAAAAAAAATCGTAAAAGTACGATATTTATGAGAAATATTTCTTCGATTGGATTGTACCCAAAAACGTGGCAAGTCTAAGTTCAGAGATTTCGAAGGTCCCCTCCAATTTTCATCAAGATCGCATATGCCGTTTGCCCAGTAGAGAGCGAACAAACAGACAGAAATACAAAAAATATAATATAAAAAAAAAAAAAAACACCCGACCTAAATTTTTTGGGGGGTCAGTGAAATTGAAGTCTTCGCTTCGCTCATCCAATTATTCAGACCCATGGTACAAGGATATCTCTGTTGGATCATGATTCAGACCATAGTAGGCCTATAAAAGGTGTTTTAAATGCTAAAATAAATTCTCGTGACGTGATGTTTGTCCGATATTTCGATAACGAATAATGCTAGTTGAGAGTGCGAGTTGGTGGTTAGAAAGATGAAAATGAAAATAGCACCACAGTTTTTATGCTCGTGAGTAAGGATTCGATGCATAAAACCAATGATAAAACGCAGGTGAAATAGTTGTTTCGTGTAAAATTTATAACAATCCTATACCACTACGATAAGAAATTTGTGTTTTTCTCAACCAAAAAAATAAAAATAAATAACACTGTCACTTTAGCTGCTCTCCACTCAAATAAATCAAAATTGAATCGAGTCATAGAATGGGCTCAACAGTTCCTCGCGTTAGAATATAATAATAATAAATATTAAATACAGGGTAGTTGATCCAATTTCATCACTTATTAATAGGTTGTAAAAGTGTAAAGCGACAAAGTCAGGTACACTTTCTCTGAAAAGGCGCATCCATAGTGTGGGGGGGGGGCAACTGCACTTTTCCTCCAACAGGCCTTCAACTCCGAACATTTACCGCTGAGAAACTCTAGACGACCTCATGTTATTATTATATTTTATTATAAGATAATTTATTGATCAATGATATTACTGGGAGGGTATCTTCTCCCAGTGTGGCTAGATATCGGCGTAGTTTCGTAGAGACCGCTTTGTCGTGAATAATGTGTATTATTTCGTAAATTAAGTTACTTTCAAAATTTATTGTCAAATATCAATCTCTTAGTACTGTTTTTCTAACTGTGTCAAGTCAATAGATCACTTATTAATCTCAGGTGTCACTGTCGATCCAGATAATTGACATTTGCTAACTTAAATTCATTAAATTAATTTTGTATCAATTAAAGTATGTTAATCTCTAATTATCTATGAATAATTAGACACGGGGGCCCAACGTGTGAGGAAGAATAAGAGGTAGTAGTAAGCCAAGCTGGCTAACCACCACATTTGTCGGCCAATAACGGGTGGCTTTGATGGTGTTCTAATTGATCGTTTTTTGGATTTTCATTTAGTAGGGAGCGAAGCTCGCTAACCACAAAAATATTATTGTATGTATAAATTTGGCTATTTTTCCAGAAAATAAACTGAAGTAGAACTAAAAGAAGAAAATAATAAATTGAAAATAGCACTGCCTCCTAGATGCTACTCGGTTGCTCCCAAGGTCCCCTATATCAGTCTACTCCTAGCGGAAATCTAGGGGACTTCGGGTTCCTCCTCGTCAGCAACCGAGTAGCATGTAGGAGACAGTGGAAAGTAGGCTGAGAAAGTCACATCCGCGGTGACCAAGGTATAACCATGGACTTATAATAGTCAAAGATGTTTGAATAGTATATAGTATAATAGTAACTTGAAATCCATGGTATAACAATTAATCTCCACGCTACAGGTTCCCCAAAATTCCGCTGGAAGATTGAGTAAACCTTGCAATGTTGACTCTTATTATAGTATACCGGTCAGCTGTCAGTAAAGATTGAATTTATTATTACTAGGAAGCTTCGCAAACGCTTTTTTTAGTCGCGTTGATGGATGAGCTTTTTTAATAAGTTTTTAGTTTGCGTGGGATCTCTTTACTTTTGCAAGTCCTTTTTGAACGCATTGTAGGTGATTGTTGTCAAGTTTCTATTGTTACTTGTTAATTCTTATTATGTACCTAAAAAGAATCATATTAAAACCTTTATTCTATGGATTCTGGCTAACTTTTTCAACTTTTTCTTTCAAAAAGCAATTCATAACCAAACGTTGCAGCCCCACCCGTTTGGTCAGAATTGGCCTAAATGGCACGAAAATATCGTACTAAAAATCGAAAAAAATCGTAAAAGTACGATATTCATGAGAAATATTTCTTCGATTGTACTCCAAAACGTGGCAGGTCTAAGTTCAGAGATTTCGAAGGTCCCCTCCAATTTTTATCAAGATCGCATATGCCATTTGCCCGGTATTATAATTGTTATTATCATGTATTTCAAAACATGTTCTTTTATTTTTTTAAACAATCCAGATTTTTTTAACATCTATCTCGACCGCTAGGGATTGAACCCAGGTCTTCCACTTTTCGGGTATAAAGGCGCCTTATTCAACTTTAGTATAGAAAAACGCCAAAGTCGTTGTTGGACGAGTGAGCGAGCCATGTGTTGAGCATCCAGTAACATTTGCATTTCAGTTCATTGTTTGAGTTTGAGTTGCATCGACTAATAAATAAGATTTTTCTTTTTTTCTTTCTTTCTTTCCTTCTTTTCTTTTTTCTTTTTCTTTTTCTTTTTCTTTATTCCCCCCCCCCCTTTATTTATATTTGATAAATTCATTGTTTTTGTAATATCACTATTTCAAATATTTACTTAAGCGTAGTTCATTGTTGAGTCTGCATCTATGTAATTAGATTGTTGTCCTCCTTTGTAAATCAGTTTTTCAACTGAATAGGAAAGACGTTAAATAAATAAAATAAATAAATTGATATATTATAACGCATAAATAATAGGGTTTCGAGATGATGCGCCCTGTCTAGCCTATAACAGGCTAGAGAGGAAATCCATCCTTGGATAGGGGGAGGGAATGGAATGTTCCCGGGTACTCAACAGATGGCTCTCTCACTCGTCTTACTTACTGGCGTTTTCCTAGTAAGCCCCTAGTTTTGGGTTCCCCTAGGTTCCCTGTTACTGTTACCAACTTATCATTTCCGTAACATGGTCAAAAGGAAAGGTGATGGTAGTTTCTTCCTCTCGCAGTTGGTGACCTCTGACCGGTCGGTGGCGAGGTTTTTTCTCCTTGCTCCCTTCTCTACTTTCTCACTATAACCACCCTCTTTACCTTTCGGGGTTCCCTCCACCTTTGTCATAGACCTAATAATATTATAGAATGCTTTAAGTTTCTCCACCCCTATCTGCTCTTCAGTGAGCCCGTTCCACTCAACGATTGTTTTTCCCAAGAACGAGTATTTACCCAGGTCTGTTTTCCATACCTTTCTCTCGTATTTCCATATATGATCATGTCTACCCACGTAGTTGGCTTTAACCAAATGTCCATGAAACTCACTCCATCCCTCATGGTCCCTAGATACTTTATACATTTTTTAGCCTATCTATTCTACGCCGGTTTGCCAGCTTCTTCCACCCCAAATCCTCAACCATTTTGGTGACGCTCTCATATTATGTCCTCACATTAATTACCCTGTGCATTTACATGATCTACCCAGATCTTCCTTTTTGTTCATTACCCTCCTGGCTGCCTTTCTTTGTACCTTTTCAAGACCTTTTTTTCCAGTTCTTTGTACGGGTCCCACGCTGAAGGAAGAGGCGTATTCCATACAAGGCCTTACCAGTGATTTGTATCCTTGCTTTTTGAGTTCCCCCCCCCCCCCCCCGGCCCCCTGTAATGACCTCATTACAAAGTTTAAGTTCCGTATGCTTTTTTTTAATCATACCTTCTATGTGTTCTCCTCAGTCAAGGGTACCGGTACTGTGGAACCATAGGCCAAGATATTTGATTAAATTAACTCTTTCCAGTTTCTTCCCCAATAGATCGTACTGAATGTTCCCTCATGTGATTTTTTATTTTCTTGTGAATCTCACCCATTTGCATTTACTATTTTTTAGGCTCCTCGTCTCATTTATGGTTACCCAAGTCTCAAGTCTAATCAAATCCTCTTGTAGTAGGCCAACCCCTAAGTTTCCCTTTATGTCCCTGTATATAACGCAGTCGTCTGCAAATAACCTAACTTTCGCCTTCATGCCCTTGGCTAGATCATTTATATTGTAAACGATACTGGTCCTAGGACGCTCCCCTGGGGGACCCCAGAGGTAAAATACTCGTTACCAGACATGGCATCACCCACCCTCACTTTCTGTGTTCTGTTTGATAAAAAATCGCTTATCAAATTTACTACCTTGCCGTCATCAAGTAGCTCATTAATTTTTTTCCATTAGTACTGAGTGGGGGACTTTATCAAAAGCTTTTTCAAATACTAAGAATATAGCGTCTATCTCCCCCCCCCCCCCCCCCCCCTCCCTATCAAGAATCTCAGTTAGTTCACTTACTAATCATAATAACTGGGTTTCGCACGAGTAGCCTCTTCGAAAACTATGCTGGGGGGTTCTAACCAGTTCATATTTATCACTTCCTTTAAGTAGTCCACCACTAATCTCTCCATGATTTTGGATCTAACAGACGTCAGAGATATTGGGCGGTAATTACCAATTTTTCCCTTATTTCCTCCAAGGTAATAATGGAGATATTCCAATGCTAAAAAGAGAAAATGGTGAACTAATAGTAGACAACAAACGAAAAGCTGAAGCATTAAATGATTTCTACGTAGGAGTATTCAATAAAACAGGGGGAACTTAGTAAGGTAAATGACAACTTAAATGAGAGAGGTGAATATCCTCTACTAATCACAAGAGACAAGATAGCTAGAGTACTATGAGTCCACAAATATGAATACTAATGATAAAATGGGAAAACTTTGTTAATATTTTCTACGAAGTAAGCTTTCCTCCAGTCTTCTGGAATTTACCCTTGTTCAAGAGAGCTTCCTAAGATGACCTCCAGATATGTGGTAACTTCCCCCCTATAGCGAGTTGGAAGAAGTCCCCTACTAGACCATCCTCACCGGGCACCTTCCGTTTTTTTAACCCTGCCAGTACTCTAGCTATCTTGTCTCTTGTGATTAGTAGAAGATATTCACCTCTCTCATTTAAGTTATTTACCTTTCTTGAGTTCCCCCTGTTTTATTGAATACTCCTACGTAGAAATCATTTAATGCTTTAGCTTTTCGTTTGTGTCTACTATTAGTTCACCATTTTCTCTTTTTAAGGTATTCAGCTCAACCTCCATGGTTTTTAGTTTTTCTTTTTCCTCAATGTTCCTCGTCATTTTATACTTATTATAGGTTAGTCTGGCTTTCATTTTTAGTGTTCTTATGTTTTTTTATTACTAGGAAACGCTCAGTTGGACGCGTTGATAAGCGAGCACGTGCTATAGCTAGACCCTCATTGCTCATTTTTTTCAAATTTGCGACGTTCGCTGTCCACGGGGCCATGTTTCCAAAATTATTTATTATTGGCAGGGTATTTGGGTAAACCCGTGGGTAAAACTTTGTGGATAAAATCCACCGCCATCTAGAGGACCTTGACATCATTTCTTTGGGAAAACTATTTTAACTCTTTGGTTACAAATAATACACTGCATCCTCGATAGTATTTTGATTTCTTCTAGGTGGCAGTGCATAGAAACTTTGTGCGACTTTTCGTTGCCATGGTAACGTAACTTTTGTTATAATGTAATTTCCATCTACACTACTTATCGGATCAAAATAAAATTAACATATTCGTGACCGGACGGACATTCTAAATGATTTGGCCACCTCAGATTTTTTCGCCGTTTAGTTTGAAAAAAAAAACTTTCGATTAACTTTAATGTAACTTTTTAACTTTTTGAACGATTTTGCCACAAAACTCATGGCATTCAATCGAGAACGAAGCTTGCGGATGGTCAAAATTTCAACTCGATCCGAGCCTCCGTTCGAACGTTATGGCGAGACATACAAAAAAACAAAAGAAAACAGTGACTATAATAAGAATCACATCTAATAGGTTCCCTCCGTATTCAGTTAGCCTAGTGTAACCTTCCTCTATCTGAGACATTCCATTGTTAATTATTTGATTTATCAGTTTTTGTTTAATACTTCCTATCAGTTCGGACCCTCCCAAGTTTATCCCTGGTCTGGTAGGTTTAGGTCCCCTGCTACAATAATCCTTTAGTCACCCTCAGTTTTTTTTCGAAGCATCTTCAGAGAGTCGAGATCCCCATTATCTATTGGTCTGTAAAATGCTATAACTTCTGTCTCCACGCCACAAACAGTTAGGCTACCTTGATTCCCATCATTCCAAATTTGTCATCTGTCCATATTTCCCTACCTCTTTGCTGTATATTATAATCCCACCTCCCGAACTGTTCCTGTCTCTTCGAAAAATGTTCGATCCATTTTCCCCTATTTTGCTATCCAGGATGTCATTATCAAGCCATGTTTCCGTACCAATTACAATATCAACATTATAGATTTCCGTGATGGTCCAGAACACATCTTTGGTCCAGAAGGGACCAATTTTTTTTACCAAAATAGACTTACAAATGCTGCAAATAAAAGCATGGCTAATATAATAGTCAATGATAATATCATGGAGTTTAAACAGTACTGTCCAAACTCCATTATAATAGCAATAGCACAGAATCATAATAGAGCACTAATATACACAGTGTAGTGATAATAGCATTGAGTATAATATAACCATCCAGTTCCAGTTACTATTATAAGTCCATGATATAACCATCCTTTCCATACTCAAAGATAATAGTATAGTTCTATTTTCTCTGAATTTGAAATTCCCGGTACACCTAGGGTGTGTTTTGAATCAGGGCCACACCTTTCGCTCGGTTTTACCGAGCTGGAGTCGCTCCAACAGCTTTTTGATCCACCATTTAAACCCAAAGGCCCGGCGCCTCCTTCGCTGTTGCTGAAGAAAAAATGTTTTTTAGAATTATATTATTTGTGTTTTGTGGTTTTGGAGAAAGTTTGCAGGGCGTGTGTGATTACCAAACCTTTTTTTTCGGATCAACGTTCAGCCTTCGAGTAGGCTTAGGCCTACATAGGGTAAGTGGCAAAGTGCTAAATTATTTACTTTTTGAGGTTAGAAAACTGACTTCGAACAACAACCAGGCCTAGCCTAGGCCTAGGCCCTAGACCACATCACAGTATAACCATGGTATGGGGCACCACGCATCGCTGCATATAGCAGCTACCTCGGTCTGTGCGGGCTGAAATATTGGTGATAAACGCGAGCGAACTCAAATACATGCTAGCGGCCATCCTTCTTCGTAAGTTATCCATCCACAGCGTCTCATTTCAGTCCGGACTGAGTTAGGACTGAGCTTGTACCATACTAGTCCGGACTGACAGCGTGTGATAAACGTTACTAAAATGAGCTGAAAATTCAGTCTGCTCCCAAGCCAGTTCGGACTCGGCTCGCGTGATAAACGTGGTCTATGTTCTAGTTCGAGCTCAACTGAATTTCTTGTTGTAGGCCTACATAAACCTAGGCCTACTGTTCTAACCTTTTAGACTGTAGGCCTACGGGGGGGAGGGGGGCCTGGCCTAGCCTAGGCCTAGGCCCTAAAAATAAGAGAACTTCTGAGAGTGTGTTTTTCAATAGCAGCTGGGTGAGCCAGACCCAAGTTGCACCGTGGATAACTGGTCTGGGTAATTATGAACAATTCCGTATTATTGTCAAATTTGAAAAATAACTTTCAAAAAGGCTTTACTAAGCATCACTAGTCGACATATTAACGTTTCAAAACGGCGCTTACCTTAGAAATGTGTAAAAAGTAGGAAAAACATTAGTGTCACCTGCAAGGCTGTATGCCCAAGTGGTGTAGGCCTACTAACCTCGCCACGGCGCTTCGCGCCACCCCCCCCAAACCCCCTAACCTACTTTTCCCAGCAAAAATCCACTGGTAATTAAACAAATTACCTCAATTATAGTTGAAACTTTACAATGCCAACCCGCGTAGGCGGGAATATGGAAAAATGAACACAGATTGAACACGTAAACACTCGGGACATTTCACTGTTGTTGGTTCGCCATGTTGGACATTAACATCTTGCTTTTACGTATAGTAGGGCCTACCAACCTTTTGCACTAAAATACTCGACCTACAAAACCTTTAACGTCGCTATTTTAAATATATTCAGGACTTTCAACGCAAAATGACTTTCGTTGAAAATAGTGACGTTAAAGGCGGGTTTGAAGGTTTTTTGTTACTATAGGTCACACCAAAAACGTGATGATTCTATTTTGGACTTTTAAATTATGTTATTGTAAGGTAGGTACTTGCAGTGAGTACAACACCTCAGCACGGTAGGCCTAGGCTGCGTCACTCCTCGCCACTTAGGCCTATAGTTCATGTTTTTCAACTTTTTACACATTTCCAAGGTAAGCGCCGTTGCGAAACATTATTATGTTGACCAGTGATGCTTAGTAAAGCCTTTTTGAAAGTTATTTTTCAAATTTGACAATAATACGGAATTGTTCATAATTAGGCTACCCTGGCCTGTTATTTAATAACAAAGTGGAGCACATGCACAGTGCTCAACCCGGCTTCACGGTTTTCGAAATTCGTGTTCACGGTTGACTCATGTCACAGCCTCACAGGGTCACCGAGGTTCACCAGTTGTAATTAAAATACACACTCTGTGTTGAGAGCCAGTGTCGTAGGGTCTAGGCCCTAGCTAGGTTAGGCTTAGGTCTGGTTGATGGCGTTGAATCATGGCATTGGCACTGGCCACTATCACGTCAGCCCTGCCATGCTGCTTATTCCCCCCACCAGACAACCCTGCTGGGCAAGTTAGGCCTAAGCCAGCCAGGGCCGGATTAAGGGGTGTGCGACCTGTGCCGTCGCACAGGGCGCCAAGTTTCAGGAGCGCCAGAAGTGAGCCCAGTGGGCGCCAAAATGAAGATGATGAAAACGACTATGAGGGCTAGCTAAGCTTAATCAATGTTAACCATGTTTCAGAACTAATTATTACCTATGTTTTAATTTAATTGTAAGTTTCTATCACTAGGGGGCTTCGCGAACGGTTATTTCAGTCTCGTTAATCAATGGATGAACTTTTTTGGAGACTATTTCCATCCTTTGTTAACCTTTTGTAGAGGACACCCGTATCTAATATGTGAAGTTTTAAAATGGCGCCAGGAGTACGCCCGTATCTTATAGGCCTACGTTTGCCTTGTTTGGTCGAGTGTGTTGTCTTTCCGGTTCAAGTTCTTTGGATAATTTACTAGGATACTTAACTAAGAATTAGGCTATCTGAAAAGTCTAAATTGCCAAAAGATTGCACCTCCGCTCAAACAGTTCTGCAATTCATGTTGAACAATGAACTAGGGACACATGACAACTTCCCGAACGTCTGGGTATCACTGAGAATACTTCTAACATTGACCGTCACTGTAGCAAGCGGTGAGAGAAGCTTCTCATAGTTAAAACTAATAAAAACATATCTGAGGTCGACAATGGGTGACGAGAGACTCTCTTCTCTGGCCATTCTTTCAATAGAAAATGCTTTCGTGAGAAACATCGACATGTCGCAGGCAATTTTGGAATTTGCAAAGACGAAAGCACGAAAAGTTAACTTTTAGTCACTCATAATAGAATAGGCTAGGCCTATAGATTGCTCTTAGGCCAAATTCATTTGTTGAGCGAGCGTCTCCACTTGACTCTTATGGCTCGAATGTCTGTTTTTTTTTTCTTTTTTTTTCTGTTACTGCTTCGATATAGGTCGCACCGTTTCTCTGATTGACCTGAAATTTTGCACACATGTACATACCACCTAGGCGGGTTGCTGTAGGGAGATTGGGGTAATTAGGAACAAATTTGTGTAAGTTGACCTATGATCTCAATTTACATATAACTAGAAAAACATGTTATAAATGTTTTAGTGGTATCAGATACATTGAAACGTTGGCTTTCTTAATAAAATTAAATATTTTGCATTCATGTGTTATTTTAGATGCAATGATTTTTTTTCTACACGCGCATATTGTTCCTTATTACCCCAACATTTTGGGGCAATAAGGAACAAGCATTATAAGAAGCAAGGTAGGTGCATTAAAAATACATGGGGCAAATAGGAACATAGGTATTTGTAGTATAATTAAGTAGCAAAAGAATTCATCTTGATATCTTGCTTATTGACAAAGTTAGAACAGATGCAAATTGAAGTATTTTTTTAATAGCTAGAAACATGACATTACAGTTTTTTTTAAACTGTAATTTTTGTCTTAAAACTACACAAAGCTTCTCATAGCATGATGTTAATATTTAAAAAAAGTATTTGTATCATGAAAAATTACAAATATAGAAATTGTTATGCATGAATTACTGTTTAATAGGAAAAATATACACTTTTTAAGTGGGGGCAATAAGGAACAATTCCCTCACATTTAATTTATTAACCCAGATTTTCATCAGGGCCTACTTGTTGTGTTTTAAACTTTTCCCAAAATGATTGAATTATTATTGGAAATTAAATTTAGTGACCCCAATGAGCTTAATTGGGCCTAGGAAAAGATTTGCCTCTTGAATGATGTCAAAGTCATCCCTCAAGGGCCAAGCAAAGATATTACCTCTACGCTCTAGGAATTTTCACTTCAATTTCCAGTGGTTGATGATTGTGGATTCTTATTACCCTACCTGCATGACGAGACATGTTTGTTCCCATTTATCCCTATGATATATATAGAATTACACTATATGACTCATTCCTATTTTCCCCTAGTATTCCTATTTACCCCTCATGGGTGTTCCCTTTTACCCCAAAAATTGGAATTACCCCCTACTTTTAGGAGAGGAAAGAGATAAAAAATTACAAAAATCAAAATAAGGCACTCGCATATGTAAGCAGTAAAATAAGCATACAGTCTTTACTACAATTAATTCTTATAAGAAAGGAAAATTTGATTTTTAAAACATTGTTAGAAACATTTTACGGTAGGGCCTACACTTTTTTTTGCAGTACCGGTACCTTACAAGAGTCCTAAAAACACCAATCAAAAGTTATTGTTTTCAGTAGAATTGATTACATTATCAAAGAAGAAGGTATGTTCCTTACCAAACAATTTTTCATAAAAATTTCCATCTTCAAATTTCTTAATTATAGGGCTTGTTCCCAATTACCCCAATTCCTTATTACCCCAATCTCCCCTATAGTTTTTGAACAAAATCCGATAAATAAAAAATAAAAAATAAAATAAAATAAAAATGTTCCGATCATTATGAAATTTTGCAGGGTCAATAAGTAGGCCTACAACATTCTCTCCTATTTTACAAATTTTCAGCTAAATCGGTCAAGACCTTAAGTAGTGTATACTTCCCGTCACCTTTAAAAGGAACCAAACCGGATATCACTTTACTGTGTGGGTGGGGTTTATCTGCCCTGCCCGGTTCATTTGAAAAGAGCGAGCACATGGCAAAAATTCGTGAAGCACGTGGTCGGTGGGCCCTGGCGGGTAGCGGGGGGGGGGGGAGAGGGAAGCCAATCCCAGCACGGCCTGCACCATCGTACCCTCGTTAACGACCCTCTTACCACCCCAATTTAAATCGTTTCTGACCTGAAAAGCAGGTGCATGTTGCCATAGTTTGCGTCGGTCTTCTTTTCAAACACAAACACATCTTCACACATTCATGTGGTAGAGGTCTGAGCAATATGTGGCAGCACTGGGTGACTGGGGCTATATTTCAAACTGCCCGCGCTCAAATATGCCCCCTCCAATCTTCAACCATTACGTCCGGTTTGGTTTCTTTAAAAGTTGCAACTAAGTATAGATAGAAATTACATTTTAACAAAAGTAACGTAACCATGGCAACGAAAAGTCGCACGAGAATCACTATGCACTGCCACCTAGAAGTAGGCCTATCAAAATACAATCAAGGAAGCAGTGTATTAGGCCTATTTGTTCTCAAAGAGTTAAAATAGTTTTCCCATGAAATGATGTCAAGGTCCTCTAGATGGCGGTGGATTTTTTTTTTTTTTTTTATCCATTCTCTCCTATTCTACAAATTTTCAGCTAAATCGGGCAAGACCTTAAAGACTTATTGGTATGTAACATTATGGGAATGTCGTACTCGGGTCGTGTTGCACGTACCGGTGCTCGCTCAACAACGCGACGGGACTTTAGCGTTTTCCTATTTACATAATTTGTTAACAGAAGATTAATATTTTTCTATCCTTATCAGCATGCTTATATAGGGCTAAGCATTTCTGAATGAGATTATTTATTTGTTTGAATTGTCATGTTTTGTTCTGAATTGCAACTGTCTTAAATTGTATTAAGTACCGGTATTAGTTGAAAGAGCGAAGCGAAGACTTCAATTTCACTGACCCCTCGAAAAATTTGGCTCCAATGTTTATTGTTTTTCTTTGTTTATTTTTCTGTCTGTTTGTTTGCGCTCTACCGGGCAAACGGCATAATGCGATCCGATCTTGATAAAAATTGGAGGGGATCTTCGAAATCTCTGAACTTAGACCTGCCACATTTTTGGGTGCAATCGAAGAAATATCTCCTGAATATCGAACTTTTACGATTTTTTTTCGATTTTTAGTGCGGTATTTTCGTGATATTTGGGCCGATTCTGACCAAACGGGTGGGGCTACAACATTCATATTTCACATGGACATTAAGGTAATTTGGTGATTGCCTTCTGAAAGAAAAAGTTGTAAAAGTTAGGCAGAATCCATAGAAATATGAGTTTTTTTAGGTGTATAAAGTATAATAACAATTAACAAGTAACAATAGAAACTTGATAACAAATACCTACAATGCATTCAAAAAGCACTTGCAAATGTAAAGAGATCCACACAAACTAAAAACTTACAAAAAAAGCTCATCCATCAACACGACTAAAAAAAGCGTTCACGAAGCGGCCTAGTAAAAAAACCATACACCAAAAAACACGACACAACACCAAAATTAATTGAATAAAATGTTAATATTTTTGTTGAACAGCTGGCAGTGCCCTGAATGTTATCAACCATCACACAACTGCTACCAGAACCTCCGAGTCCAGCGTAGATGATTTCCAGAGTACTTCATCTGCCTGAAGACTCCTCGTCTCATTATCATAGGCCTACATGCTGGAATAAATCTAAGGTGCAGTAGACTACCTAAACTTAAATATAACGCCTACCTGTTACTGAGTGCCATTTGGTGTACCAAGTATTTAGTATTTGTAGGCCTACCCCTAATCATCTTTAGACTTAAATGTTATTTTACTGACATTCGAATTTCAAACGTTCTCACAGCCCAAATATTTAGTAGTAGTAGGGCCTACTTGGATGGAGGTAGGAAGAAATGGAGAGACATGGTAAAACAGCAGCAGAATATGGTGTCAAATAACTAGCTCTAAGGTAAGCTCTTAAATATAGGCTAAAGCCACACGTTGTTGGTGTCAAATGTCCAATAACTGCTTCTTTTCGCTAGTTAAAACCAGCCTTAATAAATTGAAATCAATAAACTAGCCTACAAAATCAAATCAAATTGTAAATCCAATGACATTCAATTAATATGCTCGACTCTCAGTATGGCTGTGGGGAGCGTGCCAATTAGAAGCCATCATGAAAGGGGAAAACAACCGTCTAAATGTAGGGCTACGTAAATTTGTGCATATTTAGGCCTACATACAGACGGCGGTGCTCGCCCATCCGCTCAACAACAAACACAACTCCACAGCCACTTAAATCGGAAGATTAGCCAACTAGCTGAAGTATCCATGTGGCAGGGAAATGATGATGATGATTTTCACCTTTCATGATGGCTTCTAATCAGCACGCTAGCGATCGGGGTGAAGGATATGAGACTGAGCGTCTAGCGCGTTGCTACGCAAAGCTTATTAATGTCATTGTGTAGATCAGACAAACAAAGCCCCACGTTGATTGCATCAATTGTCATGCTACCTTTATTAATTTACCTTTATTAATTTATTTCAAAATCAAAAATCAACGATTAAAAATGCAAAACTCAATTTTTTTTTTTTAAATCCAACAAATCAAATTATGATTTAATTAGACACTGATGAAACACCACATAAAATACACTTCAAACCTTTTGAAAATCTCTGCAGTTGCCTCGGCTGCCTCAGTCGATCTCTCACGAGAAGTCCAAGTTTTTGTGTGGCTCATTGGGCTTGTGGTTAGCCTACCTGCTTCCAATGCAGAAGGTCCAAGGTTCGATTCCTGCTCAAGTCAGAAGTTTTTCAACTTCTAAAAAAAATTAGTGTTCATGAAATTTATTTTTGTGAAATATTTCGTGAAATATTTTAATTTAAATTTCACTGCCTTTAAAATATAGGCCTACCTCCTGATGGCAATGTCACCATATTTCACATCACTTAAGCTTTACATGCAACATTGACGAGATGAGAATTTTATTGCTATGGCAAGCATTCTTTTCTCCAACTATGGTTGGTAAGGTATGACGACATGGCATGGAGTCATTCTGTAGTTCAGCAGTACAGTAGGGTACCGGGTAGTTGAAGAATAAAAATATGGAAATATTCAACAAGGACAATAAACTCTTTAATATTTAATACAATCCAGAAATTAAAAAATCCATCCCGATCGGGGTACACCTGAGTAAGGTAGTGACATTATAAATATGTTTGTTTGGTCAATTTAACAGCAACAGTTTTTCGATGCTTTATTGTTCCATCCATTCAAGTTCTATAATGTAACGACAATACAGAAATTAAATAGTTACCGTCTCGGTGGTCTAGTTGGCTAAGGCGTTCACCCGGAAAGTGGGAGACTCTGGTTCGTACCCCGATCGGGATGGATTTTTTAATTTCTGGATTGTATTAAATATTAATTATTCCACCTACGGGAGTGTTTCCCGACTATCCAAATTGAGAAATAAACTCTTTGTAAACTTCCTTACTTATGTAAAATTGTGTCTTTATTTTATATTTGTGTTGACATTCTTACTTTTAAAATCATAAAAATCATAATTTTTCTACTTACCGTAGGCCTAGGCCTAATTTATAAACAAAAAAATATTGTTAATAGGCCTACCTATTTTTATATTTATTTATATTTCATCACTTGTGAAATATTTCACGGAGGCTTGAAATATTTCACGTTGAAACATTTCACATGAAATATTTCACGTTGAAACATTTCACATGAAATATTTCACGTTGAAACATTTCACATGAAATATTTCAAGGCTTACAATACAACACTACTTCTAATTTGGACTTAAGTCCATCAGTTCTTGTCGTAGGAATTTGTAAACAGTGACTTTGGAGCCGTCGTAGCAACGAGGCACATAATAAATTTAAAGTTATTCTGAATCGGCCTTGTTGATTCTGGCGTTGATTCACAACTGAGATGTTTGCACTGTCCATACCACTGATTGCTATATTTCCTATTTTTTTTTAAATGTCGATCTTTGGTTGGTTATCGCTCACTCATCGATTGCGTTGGGGCCTGCAGGGTTGGCTTGGTCGCTTTGGTTTACTGTCCCCCACTGAAAATCAATTATGTGGTGACTTGAGTGGGTAGACTCTAAATACGGATTTCTTTCTTTCTTTCTTTCTTTCTTTCTTTCTTTCTTCCTTTCTTTCTTTATTTATTAACAAAATAAAATATGAGAACCTCAGGATTTAGTGTTAGGATTGTTGGTTTCAAACTACTTGAAATTATAAGTACCGGTAGGTAATACTATTATTAGCCTTGTTTCCATTGATGATGTAATGTGAAACGATTGGAGTAAAAAACACACAAAATACAACAGGTTATGCAAGTTCTACCTGCTTAATTCAGATCTGGAAACTAGTAGGCTACTAAATTGACTGCTGTGGATAAGATTCTTCTTAAGAAAACCAAAAATATATGTTAATAATTAATTAGATTTGCCAAAAACATTGCAGCAATTAATAATTGGTTAATACTTATCGCTTCACGTTTTACAGATTTACCGGTAATTCCATGTGTGCTGTAGCGCGATCGTTTGTTATCTTGAATTGGAGCTTATTGGGAGGGTTAGATTAGATGCAACCCGTGGTTGGCACCAGTAGCACCACTGGATAACAACGAAGAATAGGCCTATGTAACACGAGCTGATAGAAGCACTTTGTTCTGTACCGGTATATTACGACATGTGATGATCAGGCGACTGGACGATATGAAAGTCTGGTACTCTGTCAGAAGATGCTAGCAAGATGCTCTACGGACTGGACGATATGAAAGTCTGGTACTCTGTCAGAAGATGCTAGCAAGATGCTCTACGGACACGGAACTCGGGCGCAAGGCCTCCATGCCTGTAGGCACAGTCACCAACTCGGAACTGATTTTATCTAAATTGACTTGTTTATTTAAATACCTTGTCAAATAGCCGATTCATAGCCAAGGTCGTCGTAATACTATACATTAGGCGGACACATCAACGCTTTATCATAAAATATTCATCATTATCCATCGCCGTTTCCTGCTTCTGGCAGGGTCAGCTTGGGTTTTGCAACCAAATTCTTCCACTTCTTTCTGTCCTCCACAATCATATCTCTGCTACATGCTCCCAGCTCTCTCATCTAGTATGTAGGTATCTTGCTATGGTCTCCTTCCATCTCTTCCTTGGTCTCCCCAGTCTTCTTCTTCCTTCGATCCTTTTCTCGTACATTCTCCTGGGCATCCTCTCTTCAGTAATTTGTTTCATATGCCCAAACCATCTCAGCCATGTCCTTCCCATCCTGTCACCTAGCTTCTCCACCCCAAGCATCTCTCTGATGTTCGTATTTCTAATTCTATCTCTTCTTGTCTTGCCCACTGTGCTCCTCAGGAATCTCATCTCCGCCTCCTGTATTTGGCTTTCTTTTCTGTCACCCATAGTCCAGGTTTCTGCCGCATATGTGAGGATCCTAAAAGTAGGTCTTGTATAGTGTCATCTTGCACTGTAGGCCTATGGGTATTTCCCTATCCCACACCAGGCCTTTTATGCACTGGTAGAAGTTACTGGCCTTTTGAATTCTGTTGGTAATTTCCTTTTTTTATCTTCCCGCTTGTCATTATTTCACTTCCTAGGTAGCCAAAACTCTCCCACCACCTCCAGGGTTTCTTCTCCAATCTTGATCTCTGCATGATAGTTCCTTACATCTCCTTCTCCTGGCATAGTCACAACCTTGTTCTTAATCACGCTTATTTTCATGCCAGCCTCTTCAATGTGCCTCTTCCAGAGGTACCTCTGGAGTATCTCTTCATACTCCGATTATGCCACGAAATCATCGGCAAACAGCATAACCTATACCTCCTCCATTTCCTCCATCTTTACCTTGTTGTGGATGTCATCCATCACTATTAAAAATAGCAATGGTGACAGCAAACGTCCCTGCCTCAGCACTTGTGTTATTTGGAACCACCCTGACAGCCCAAACTGTGTTTTACACAGCTTTTGCATACTTTGTAGGGCCTACATACTTCTAACCCTGTCTATCAGTCCTTTGTCCACTCCTTTTCTTTCCAAGCTTTCCCACACTACATTCCTTGGCACACTATCATACGCCTTTTCGATATATAAATAAATATCTAATCTAATATATAGGTAGGCTACCGTATAATATAAATATGTATAAAATATCTAAGTTCAATTCATCCGAACCGATGACAATCCGCTCCCGCCGGGAGTAGAGAAAATACGACTGCCTAGATTGAAGGGGGCTTGTCCCCCTCGACTCCTCCACTATTCTTCTACTCTAAGAAAAACCGCATCTTTACCTTGTTTGCGCCTTTTTAACCCTTATTTTCTGAACAGCTGGAATTCATTGTCCTGTGGTAGCACTATAGGTAGGGATCCCAGGATTTCGCAATCGGCAAAAAAATGAAAAAGCTTAAAAATACCTGAAACGTGTTTTTCATAAGATCCCATGGCCTATGATACCAAAAAAATGCAATTTGAAACCGCACAAAAAAAACAAAACGCGAAATATTTCATTTATTGGTGAAAACGCAAAATAAAATGCTTTTTACTGTTTTTACTGCCCAATCAGCGAAATAGTGAAATGTACCATTTCACTGGTATTATTTCCGATAAAAACACGCCGAAAATTCATGGAATTATAATTTCCCCAAAATACGGACATTTTGACGTTTTTTTCGGTGTTGCTAGACACCGGACCTAGACCTATTTTTTTTAAAAAAGCATTTTACATTGCTAATCAAAATCTATCAAAAATGCGTATTCTGCTGAAAAAATAGCAACAAATGAAAACGCAAAATAAAGCATGATTTCAATTTCAAAGAGCATAATTTGTCAATCCAAAAAATATCTTTCCTGGACCCCTAACTATAGGTTTTGAACGTATACTGTTTCTGATCAACAATGTTAATTTTGGTCACGTGAAAGCCCTCCGGGCAAGTTTAGAGTCGTCTTCTTCGAGATGGTTCTACCGTTTAGCTGGTGCACCGAACCGTCATTAATGCCAACGATAAACTGACCAAAATCACTAATTAGTTCAATCCTTCGACGCGCATGATAAGTTCTCACCAAACCACTTGTCATGTCACTGATCACACAAAGCTGCATGTTTTGGGTCTCTTCTAGTGTCCGTAAACCTTTGTAGAGCAACGTCATTATCTAAATTACTTAGTAGGCCTATGCAAATTACAGCAAAATTACATTAAATACCCAAAGGATCATTCCACAAATGATACGAGTGGCCTATCACACCACCTCTGCAGTTATTAGCCATGTTATCTGATTAATTACAAAATAATTATGAATGAAATCTTGATTAATTGCTTTAATTAATCTCAATATGACTGCGGAATAGTCATTGTGCTACAATGGAAGAGGTTGTCAAATGAAGAGAAGTTCAAAGAAGTTGTCCTGGTCTGGTTAACCAGCAGCTAAGAAAGTCAAAATAGCCTTGAGTAAATGAAGCTAATGCTCCCCCCAACCTGAGCATTAGGTTGGATTAAAATAAATAAAATAGTATGCCCAAGTAATAGTATATTTAGCACAGGTATGCCTATCTATAGTAGGGCCGATTACTATTTAAACTGTAGGCCTATATAACATTACCTACTACGAAGCAGGGTGTTTTTTATTTAAATCAAATGTACTTTTTCTTCATTTTGAGCAACAAACACAACAAGTTCTACCTGATCTAGGCAAAGTTTTCCTTAAAAGAGTTTTGAATTAGATTTTCTGAAAATGCTTGTGAAAGTATTTGATTCGCTCGTGAACCAATTTGCCAAAATTGTTGATTAAAATCTTTAAAAATATGATTTAAATGAAAAGTTGATTTTTAAATCATATAAATCATGATTTTTTACTGAGTACTGCAAACAAAATCAACTAGATCCATTGGGATTTAAATCTAGGCCTACAAGAAATAATAAATTGAAAAATAGGCTGCAAATGTGTGAATTTAGTTTCACAACAATGGTTTTGTTTTGAACAAATATTTTTTATTTGTTATTTATCAGGCTGTGTAAATTGCGTGCAGTGACCAAGGTGTATCGAATCTTGTCATGCTCAAGGTAGGCCTACCCTCAAATTCTGCTCGGAGATTGAGTAAACCTTGCAATCTTCACACGTAATTTTCTACTTGCTATGTTTTCAATAGTATTGTCACAGATGATGGACTACACTGTGTTAGGCCCTATATGCATTTCAAAACATGTTTTATAATTTTTTAAACACAATCCAGAAAATACAAATTTTTCCTGACCAGGGGATTGAACCCAGGTCTCTCACATTCCGGGTATAAGAGCGCCTTATCCAACAAGACTAGGAAAACGCCAAACTCGTTGTTCGACGAGTGAGCGAGTCCTGTGTTGAATACGCGGGAACATCTGCATACAAGTTGATTGATAGGCCTAGGTATAAATGATAGGGTTTTGAGTTTATTTGTTATAAGGGCGCATTGTAAGGCCATAATGCGCCACTCTAGCCTGTGATATTGATAGGCTAGGGAGGAAAGAACAACGCTGTCTAGATCCAGCCTGCCTAAGGTATAGGGGGATGAAAGGGAATGATACCGGGTAATCAACACGTGGCTCACTCACTCGTCTAACAACAACTTTGTGGCGTTTTCTTAGTATACATAGGCCTATATAGAGATGTGAGTCAAGAATATTCTCCAAAGAATATTCTCCGAGCATGAGAACTGAAAGATTATGCTCGAAGCATATTTGAGCATTTTCTTCCCAGAGTCTACAATGCTAACAAATAGTTGAAACTTCAAATATATATAATTTCCCACCTTTTTAAGAATGTTTATAAAGGCTACGGTCAAACTTCACTTTTTGTAGTAAGCTGTTGGGCACTGTGTGCTTTAGGCCTCTGGCTTCGATACAACAGTAGGCCATGTGTGTTAATTTGATTAGTCCAATGATTTGTATATTTCATATAATAGGCCTACCCCAGTAAAAAAATACAACTAGACCTTAATTTTTTTACAATAATAATAAATTATTAATGCATAAGCAAAGCCTACTGTTATCTCAGTATAGTTCTAGTTTTCTGAATTATTTTTCCCTAATTTCCTATCCGAACACAATCACCAAGCTACAAACATATTTCAATTAGACTAGACTGAAACTTGTAATTCCCAAGTAGTAGCCCATTCAAAATTCACAATTCTCCAATCAGATATATAGGGAAAGTTCAAGTAACATGAAGTACATTGCAATTTCAAATAAATTGTAAAAATTATCTAATTGTGCTTGTAAGACAGTTTATTAGCAAATATGAGGTTTTTAGAATATGCTCGGAAAATGCTCGTGCTCGAGAATTTTCTCGAGAATATTCCCGAGAATATTCTCCAAAAGAAAATGCTTGAGCATTTTACATCACTATATGTACATTATATTATGCAGCCACAGTGTGAGAGTGCCACAATGCGAAGGTAGTACCAGCTGACCACATGTCCCATCCCTAATATGACCATCAGGAAGACCAACTTGAGGCATTTTATCTTATTTGAGTTTTTCTTTTTTGTTTCAGATATATCCGGTGAATCTACATCTGAATTCAAATTTTGCATAAAACTTAAAAGTGAAGTGATACCCTAATATAATTTGAACATTCAATAATAGTCACAATGACCTATTCTATTAGTAGTCTACCTCTAGGGCCCAAGTGAAAAGATTTATCATGTGTTCATCTATTTTCTTCGGAACACACTTGCTTACATTACTTCAAGAACTGACAGAAAGACTGATACTAATAACTTTCTAATCTATCTAAAATTAACTGAACTGATTACAGTAATTAATTAGGCTAGGCCTTAGTATCATTTACTTACATATTAACCTCAAGAACGTACAGATAAACTGATAATAACTTTCTGATTTATCTGATGAATTCATGAAGCATAATATAGACAGTAGCATTCTTGTGATTTTATTTTGTTTTGTATGTCCTGTGTGGCATAATCGTTAGCATTTCCTCACACACAGTCTAAGTTCGTATCTTCAGCTCCACACGCGCCGGTCGACACTTCACTCTAGTTGCTACACCGGCTCTCGTCCAGTGTGTCTCTTGGAGGTTGCTGTATCATGCTGCTGATGCCAGGAGTTCCTCAGTTCACTTGGTAAGTTTGCTGGAGTTGGTTTTGGAGGTTATTACTCATTAGAGTAGTATGTTCAAAAGTCATGTTACTCTTGGGAAAATCTCTAGGTAGACCTTATGAAATACTTTAAAAATACTTACAAAATAGGGAATATTCCACTTCCGTCAAATACTGTACACATTTTTTAGAAGAAGTATTTCGTTCCGATTACAAGTAGGCCTATGTACTTTGTTTTTCCGTGAAATAATAATCCAATAATTTATAGCCGTTTTAAAAACAGCATTTTTTAAATATTCTAAGAGCGGCTAAAATGGCTATGACGTCAGAACTGTGTTGAACCAACGCCGTCTGGATACACATACATACATACATCCAGACGGCGGTGTTTTAAACAAAGCAGCGCCTAGCGTAGCCTACAGTAATGTAAACAGATGGCGGACATTTTACATTTAACGCCTAGCCGGAAAACGAGAAAAGTTGACATTGCAATCAAAAAACAAAACTGAAACAGTCCTAGGTCTAGGCCTAGGCGTAGAAAATTATTTATAATACAACAGTCTAGGCCAATCGTTCCTGTAGGATATAGGCCTTGGTATGTGAATACTAAAATTACTCACTTGACAAGCCCTTGGCTTAGCTTGCCAACCCTAGGCCTGCACGTCCATGTTCTGACAACACATCCCGCACAAAAACCTTACTTGACTAATTAAAGCCTATTGTAGATAAAGAATAGAATGATAGTCCTAGGCTGTGCAAAAATTCAAGACAAAATGCTTGTAATTCTTTATCACAATGATCTCGCGTAATCTCCTGTCACGTACGAAAAAAGAAAAAGAAAATTCGGTGAAAATGTACATCGTTTAAGTGGCTGTGGAGTTGTGTTTGTTGTTGAGCGGATGGGCGAGCACCGCCGTCTGTATGTAAATATGTACAAATATACGTACATTTAGTTTCTAATTGGCCTTGACTCTACACAGTTATGACGTAGTACCGTCCAAAGATGGCGCACGCTCGTTTTTGGCGCGCAAACTGGGGGTCCAATTTACTTCTTGTTTAAATTACACAAAATACATTTTTTTTAAATAAAAAAAGTGCAATGACTATTAAGACATATATAAGAATTAAAATAAAATATAAAATAGTAAGTGGAATATTCCCTATTGCATACCTTAAGAGGGTACGCTGAGCTTGGCCCAACTCAAATGCGCGCAAACAGGTGTTGATGATTTCTGCTGAACGGTAGGTAATATCAGTACCAAATTTTGAATGGATGTTAATAAAGTACTTTTATATTGATATCCGTAATTGGTTGCACAAAATAAGCGTTAAAGATCCATTGCGAGACATAAGTTCAAAACGTGAAAAAATGGGAAATCCAAAACATGGATTACAATTCTGGAAATTCCCACCAAACCGTTTATCTTACGATAAAACCAAATTAACCTGCGCGTTCACATTGATTTAAACGTTGGGTTCCATTATGCAAATTTGAGTTAAAAAAATCTGTTCATTTGGAATAAATTCCCGAAGTTGACCAAAATTGAGTAAATTTTTGTGATTTCACTAAATTTTAATTCAAAATCAATGAATTAATTTAGGAATATGCGTAATGGATGACATTGATTTAATCTTTATTGAACGTTAGTGTGAAATTTGATAATGGTGTTATAAACCGTTTACCCAAAAAATCCAGAAAGCTGAGCGCTTAAACTCGCCTTCGTTCTAGCCTCAGCATACCCTCTTAAGTTCGGGCAATTATTTATAGCCTATTTTTTTTAAATACTACCATGCTTTACTTATGCTTACCTATGAATAAAGGTGGGGCAATTATTTATAGTCTTAAAAAAAAAATTACCATGCTTATGCTTACCTATGCTTACCAGTTTAAAAGGTTGAATTGTTAGTACTAACATTTTATTACATATTTCAGGACTGACACCTCATTCCAGTTGCTACACCAGCTCTCGTCACAGTGTTTATCTCAGAGGTTGCTGTATCATGCCGCTGATGTGAGGAGCTGACTTGGTAAGTTGTTTTGGAGGTTCCTCCTAAAGGCCATGTCTCTAGGTATTTCATGAAATAGTAGGCCTAGGCCTAGTACATCAAAAAGTCATAAAATTAGGGCAAATATTATACATTTATTATTGTTCTTATTATTATTATTATTATTATTAGGTAGGGCCTTATTATTATTATTATTATTATTATTATTATTATTGATTCATAGCAGTTGTCGAAAAAGTTTGCCCCGACTGGGGTCTAGTATGTCCTTAAAGCGGGCTTATATGCTTAAAAACCATATATTCATTATTATTATTATTATTTTTATTATTAAAGGGGTATTTAACCACTAAACTCAAAAAATATATTTCATTCAGGCTAACAAGTAATGAATTTCGCAATCAACAGAAAAATTATTGGGGCCACCATGACCTCCCAAAAAATTGTCAAATATGACATTTTTCGAGCTAGGTCCCATCGGCAAAAATCTCCCATAAGAAATAACATGGGGACGATCTTTATGCCCCGTGACCTTTGAGGATTTTGATCCAAAAAAATATTGGCCATTATTGACGTACTTGACAGCCTTTTCTGTAAATTCTCTATATTTTGTTTTGTAATTTGAGCAAGTAGTTTGGTCAAAATATGCTGATTACCAAGATAGGGTGTGATTTTGGAATGCATATTTTTGCGTGTTTGAGGGTATATTTGGGCACAGTTTCAAGACACGATGTTATTAAGGGGCATTTTAGATTGGTACTATGCTCTAGTATCTATGTGGACCAAAAAAGAAGCAGGTTAAAGCAGATTTAGGAAATTTTTCAAAACACCTATTTTTGCCAATTTCTGGATCAAAAAAATTAAAAAATTCGTGTTAAATCACAGTTACAAGATATAATTTTTTAAATGGTCATTTAAGTGTAGTATTGTGCTATAGATCACGTGGTAAAAAATAATTTTTGGGGTTTATAGCCCCTTTAATATAGGCCTAAAGTTTTTAAGCAAAAGCCCGCTTTGAGGACATGGGCCTAGTTATTGATTCATAGCAATTATTATTATTATTATTATTATTATTATTAATATATGGTTTTTAAGCATCAGCCCGCTTTAAGGACATAGTTATTGATTCATAGCAGTTGTCGAAAAAAGTTTGCCCCGACTGGGGTTCGAACCCAGAACCTCCGGCTTAACGTGCCATAGCTCTACCAATTGAGCTACCGGGACCACAGAACAAACCTTTACTAAACTGCTATTTGTTGTGATTGTTGACCTCCATGACATAAATCGAACAGAAGACTGCAATGTAGCTGTCAAATCTGAATGATCACATGGATAAATCCAAACACATCTCATCTCCCATGAGTTGGGTAGTATGAATATAAGATTTTTAAGCATAAGCCCGCTTAAAGGACATAGTTATTGATTCATAGCAGTCGTCGAAAAAAAGTTTGCCCCGACGGGTTCGAACCCAGAACCTCCGGCTTAACGTGCCATAGCTCTACCAATTGAGCTACCGGGACCACAGAACAAACCTTTACTAAACTGCTATTTGTTGTGATTGTTGACCTCCATGACATAAATCGAACAGAAGACTGCAATGTAGCTGTCAAATCTGAATGATCACATGGATAAATCCAAACACATCTCATCTCCCATGAGTTGGGTAGTATGAATATAAGATTTTTAAGCATAAGCCCGCTTTAAGGACATAGTTATTGATTCATAGCAGTTGTCGAAAAAAGTTTGCCCCGACTGGGGTTCGAACCCAGAACCTCCGGCTTAACGTGCCATAGCTCTACCAATTGAGCTACCGGGACCACAGAACAAACCTTTACTAAACTGCTATTTGTTGTGATTGTTGACCTCCATGACATAAATCGAACAGAAGACTGCAATGTAGCTGTCAAATCTGAATGATCACATGGATAAATCCAAACACATCTCATCTCCCATGAGTTGGGTAGTATGAATATAAGATTTTTAAGCATAAGCCCGCTTTAAGGACATAGTTATTGATTCATAGCAGTTGTCGAAAAAAGTTTGCCCCGACTGGGGTTCGAACCCAGAACCTCCGGCTTAACGTGCCATAGCTCTACCAATTGAGCTACCGGGACCACAGAACAAACCTTTACTAAACTGCTATTTGTTGTGATTGTTGACCTCCATGACATAAATCGAACAGAAGACTGCAATGTAGCTGTCAAATCTGAATGATCACATGGATAAATCCAAACACATCTCATCTCCCATGAGTTGGGTAGTATGAATATAAGATTTTTAAGCATAAGCCCGCTTTAAGGACATAGTTATTGATTCATAGCAGTTGTCGAAAAAAGTTTGCCCCGACTGGGGTTCGAACCCAGAACCTCCGGCTTAACGTGCCATAGCTCTACCAATTGAGCTGTGGTCCCGGTAGCTCAATTGGTAGAGCTATGGCACGTTAAGCCGGAGGTTCTGGGTTCGAACCCCAGTCGGGGCAAACTTTTTTCGACAACTGCTATGAATCAATTATTATTATTATTATTATATTATTATTATTATTATTATTATTATTATTATTATTACCTGTTGAAGGAAGTGAATTATTACAACAATGTTACCTTGATTTAGGAGTAGCAGGACCCCTTGATCCTCGAGGTGGCTCTGCAAGAACCTTCACTGTCGCTGTTCTCGTGTCCCGTCAAATCCGTCATCTTCAGACCACACACCTTGCATCACCAGAAGTCTTGAACGTCACACACGGCTGCCAATACTCGCATCGTGGGATTGTCGTGAAGCCCGTATGTGAGTCAGTCCATGGTACACTTGATTTCTTAAGATTGTACCATTAAACCTGCTTTCCTTTCTGGATTTGTCCTGCATGTTTGGTACGGTGCTCGACTGCTTACCTAACAATATCATTAACGTTTAATAACATGATATCGTTGAGTTAGTGGTCATGAGTGACAAAGCACCAGCATGTTTATACCTACATATAGCTCACACCACAGTTAACCTTACATTCCATTTATGTTTTTTGTCTTCTATTACAAATCAATAAGATTGAGAATCCTTAAATCAACTCTCTTTGTGCAATCTTGTAAATCGTTTGCTCTAGTTCTAAATGGATCTCCTTGACTGCTGATCTTGTTTTTATTACCTTAATTAGTTAACATTTAATTTTTAAAAAAGATTCCATTACAGTTTACAGCATATAAAAATGTCAGCAGTTTTAATGTTGTGAAGTGTGATTCTTGACGGCAATGCTTTGGAATGAACTGTGGTGTGAACCTTAGTGTCACCTGGTAGTTGGTGTGGTGTATGTGAGTTTGGTACATGATACTTTATCTAAGCTGCTCTTATAGAATTTCCTTGCCCTCTGTAAAGCAACATGGAAACAAATAGGATTGGGAAAGAGAGCTCAAGATAGAACTGTGTCATCAATCATCATTCATCATTCATCAATAAATGCCACTAGGCTACGTAGTAGTAATACTAATAGGTAGGGACCATCACTTTTCGCGAACGGTTTATTCACGAAAATTGGTAATTCATCATATAAAGTAAAAATTTCAACTTGGTTTGATCACTGGTGCTTAGTTTAACGCTCGCGAATTTAGATTATTTCCTCGTTTTACCGCGAATTATGATGATTCTCATTAAAAACGCGAATTTAAGTAGCGAAAATCAATATAAAACTCAACTTTTTCCAAAACGGCAATTTCTTAGTAGGTCTAGGCCTAGCTGTCATCGAAAATACGAGAAAATCCATAAATCGCTCGATTTTGCTATTTCGAAGTTGGCTAACCTGTAGCAAGTATTTAATTTGCATTGCTGCCAACCGTCGAAAAACGTGCTTATAGTGGGTCCACACTTTTCTGGTCTTCGACGTAATTGATGTACATTTTCATGGCGGTGGAAGGCCTGTGACAGAAACTAACAAGGCAGTGTAGCTACTTTTCTGGTCTTCGACGTAAATGATGTAAATTTTCATGGCGGTGGAAGGCCTGATGCAAGACAGTGTTTAGCCTAACTTCTTCCTGCTTCTTCCCGTGTTGTTCACGGCCGTTTTGCACGTTTTGCACATTTATTTCTGCTCGATTCTTTCGTGCACGATGCCAAAAGTCGTCACTATATTTACACGTGCCGATGAGTACGAGAAGGAAGGTTTCTTTGTTTTTGACAGAATAAAAAAGATCGTCGCCTACCCTAACTCCACAGAATAGGCCTAGGCCTAGGGCTAGCAAGTTTTTATAACGCCATCTAACCTAGGACCAGGCAAGTGCATCCATACTAAACTGGGCCTAAGTATGGTAGGCCTACGAATAGGTTTAGGCTAGGCCTAGCCAAGTTTTCTCATCTAGGCCTAGCTTAGTTTTCCAAAGCTATCTAGTAGGCCCTCGGCCTAGGCCTAGCTAAGTATGTCTTTTGAAAATAATTCAAAATGAACATAAAAGCATGGTCAAAGTACTGAAAATCTATTAGGCGTAGGCCTATGAATTTATGTAATTTTATACAATAAATAAAATTTGATTTTTACCTTTTTTAACGTGTAAATTTTTATTTTTATTTACCGCTTTTAAATAGCGAAAATGTTGCACTTTTATGTTTGATGACGAAATAATATACTCCTTTTTATACTTTTTATATGACGAATTCTCCCAACTTTATTTACCACTTAATTTGGTCCCTACTAATAGGCTACATTGTGATACATTTTTTTTAGTATTAAACTCTTTATACCATCCATTTTCTCAGGTCATGGTTTAAAATACCTTAAGGAAGAATACAGTTTAGACTGGAAGGGTTGACAGGTTGGGAAAGCATAGAGAACATAAAACTTAGCCTGAAGGGCTGGGGGCAACCAAACTTTTCACCTGCAGAGTGCTGATGAATAGAGGAGAATAGAAAGAAAGAGTACATTTTGAAAAACAGTTCCTCAAAATCAATTAGGCCCCTAGATGCAAATTAAGCCACAAAATTGTTATTACTTTAACTTAACTTTTAACTTTTATTACTTTATATTACTCTTTTATTAGAATAGCCACCTTAATTTTTGTTATTTAGATAAGATTTTCATATAAAAAATAAACAACGTCAACCCTCGACAATCCCACTCGCAAATTGCGAGTGAAAATTTGTTGCTTGCGAGTTGGCAAATTGACATTCGCAGATAACTTATCGTGTGACCGCACTATTTTTGCGATCTAGCATTTGAATCGCCACGCCTGGAATACAACTACCACGCATAACCTGATGCGCAGCATTGCCTGTTACCAACCACTCGCCAAAAACGAACTATCAAAAAGTCTTCAAGTTCCAGGCTACCAACAATCTACGTAACAAAGAGACGCCTAAACTAGGCGTAAAATTGACGCGAACGACGAAACCATTCTTAATTGTGTTAATTTAATAACTTCATCTGACGTTATTGGAGAGAAATATTAGAATCCACCGTACTGGTTTTAAAATGTAATTTTTTTTGTAAAGAAAACGACTACAATGCACAATTGTTTTAACACGAGTTGCCGAGTGCATGAGCATTGAATTTAGCAGCGGTGTCTAGAAGGTGGTTCTTAATTAATTCATAACAGTGTGGTGATCGAAACAAACTATGTCACGTGTCGTTTGCGCAAGAATTACAGTAGTAAACGCAAAACCTTTTACTCACCTCAATAAAATTGAAAATATATAGCCTACTTTGGATTGATAAAAATTGTATTCAGTGTGCCCATGTGAACATTATGAATAGATGAGTGTTCCCTAAGGGCCTATCACTATCATGATTTTTTTTATTGTGATTAACTGATTATCTTTTTATAAAAATCTTGATTAACTTTTATTTTATATGTTGGTCTGGCACCCTGCCATCAATTAAAGTAAAATTTAGAAAACTTTTAGCAATTTTGTTTCACAAAAAGGCCCATTGCTAAGCGAAAAGAAGTCTGTACTTATTCCTTGCCGTACTATACAATGTTAGTATGTCGAATTTTCTCAAAGGTGATTTCATTTCAAGCATTATGCAACACAATGATAATCATATGTATTTATTTATTATTTAGACATCTTTTCTTGCCACAAAAACAACCTTTTAATTATACTACAAATGCATTGCTGTTTAGTGTTTATGTTTATAGTTTTAAATCTCTCATATAGTATTCCAAGGTGGTGGCTTTGTAATCCCTTATCATGGTCAATTGCAAACCACAGTCTGCCAGCCTGGCTTTCAAATCATTTTCTGGTTACAATAACCCTATTAACTTACACAGTGATTTGCAAGTGGCCCTAGTAGTGTGTGTTGTTCTCTAAGGCAGTTCTCTTGGTTAGGTATCATGTACCACTGACATACTTGAAATCAACAATAGGTCTGTTCAATATGGCTACAACAATATACTCAATCTAGATTCTAGATAACCTAATGGTATAGAAGGCCCTACATCAGTGCAAACTAAATGGCAAAAGTTTAAAAAACAAAATTAGTCATAAATTGTTTGCAGAGGTTTTGACAATTGGATTGGGTTTTATGGTAAGCTGCTTTATAATAAAGAACTACTGTAGGTTCCTAGGTATTAAATTAGGATGACATCAAGATTCTAAAAAGGAAGAATCAATCATTGTGATCTATGAGTCGATTCAGAATTGATTTCCCCCCCCCCCCAAAAAAAAAAAAAAAAAAAAACAATTATTTGTACGCCTCCGTTATTTTGGTGGCCTATTTCGGCAGAGTTCTGTGCCGTTATTTTGGCGGTATATTTCCGCAGAGCCCGTCATGACGCACATGATGGAACAGCCTCACAAGAATGTACAATCGGCACCTCCATAAAAAATTGCGTTAATTCTGGACTGGCACCTCCACCATCCCCCTTAAAAAATTACCTGAAATTGAAAAAGGTGCACGAGTTTTGGGTCGGTCACTAAATAGTAAATACCCAACCCAAAATTTTGGGTACCCGTACACAACTAATTGTAACAACACAAATTCTATTGACTAGTATAGTGGTTCCAACGAAAGAAGGCAGATGTCTCGAAATTGTTTTCCCAACCTAACAACTTTGTCAGATCTATTCACGCTAGCTCAGCGTGGATCTAGCACACGGATGAACTCTGTGATCTAGCATAGATAATTTTTGCTTGTGTTTGCGATTTCTCTTTTATACACAAAGGCGACATTCCTTTTACCGTGCATTCATTCTACCCCCACCACTACAAAGTATCTGCATTCTTTAGTTATAGCTAGTATACCCCAAGTATACCGGTACACAGGTGTTGCATTGCAATTGTTGACAGTAGGCCTATATGTAATTAATTACTAATTAGTAACTTCTTAACCAATGAATAATAATTGCAGTGGTAGACAAATATCAAATTAAATATAGGTTAGTAACTTCTTAACTAATAAATAATAATTTCAGTAGTAGACAAAAATCAAATCAAATAATATTAGAGAGATCAAACAAAGAAAACTGTAGTTTTAAACATTGCTGACACCGTGACACGTAATAATCATGATTGTTATTACGAATTAGTTAAAAATGTCAATTTACAAAATGCGTCTGTACGCTTAGGTTCATGTTTGTTTTTGCGCATGAATGCTGTTAATTCTTTGGGCTTTACCCTCTTTCAATGCAGAAGGGCCAAATTATGCTGAATCTTGTTTGCTTTACAACTTATGTACTAGAAATGAACAGACCTATTGTTGTGGCCTACAGTTGTGAGAACTCATACATTGCGACCCATAAGAACCAGGCTTCTTAGGGTGGAGACCCCTGCAGTTACACTTTTTAGTGACTCGAGACTGGTGCAAAATATCCAAAAACTGATTGCAACAGTAATGTGATTTTGTTGAGTTATAGTATAATGCTAGAAAAAATATTCAAATATAATATTCAGTACAGTTTGTATTTTGAATATGTGTTAATTTAATTGAATATCAAATTAAAAACTTATTCCATAATTTACAATCTTTTTTCATGCAGGCTATACTACTAGTTCTCACAAAACCACATACCATAATGTTGGCAGGGGTCTGGCGCCTTAAAAACGAGCTATAATTGTGCTCATTGGCAACCCTCAAACTTGTCTGTGCTTGCTTGAACCCGGGGGGAGGAGAGGAGGGATCAGAGGCAGATTAGCCCCAGGCTAGGTGATTTCTCATTACCTTTGCTTTTACAACAACAAACATAACTTGATAAAATTAGTATTTTCTTTTGGCCTCAAGTTTGTTCTAGGGATGCACACATACATCAATAATGTTAGGCCATATGATATGATAAAAAATAGAATTGCATGTTTTTAGAAGAAGAAGACACTTGTCAAAAATTCGTCTAATCATATTCCCTGCGCCATATCGTCATTCAATTTGGTGAATTATATATAATTATTTAATGCTTTGCTACGGAGACTAAAAAGTCGCCCATTGAAAATCAGTTATGAGACTGAGTGGGTCGACTCTAAATACGAATTTATTTATTTATTTTGTAAATATAATAAAATTTGGTGTTTACTGTTCAATTTTTTGAGACCGTAAATTTACCGAAATCATATGAATCAACAATGCAGTCACATTTTCTATTATTGATCTTTTTTAATTTATTGTTGTGCATCCCTAGTGTGTTCACAATTCAATTAGCAATTTGTACTCCGTTTTTTGTTTGTGAATCGCAATGTTGGGCCCGACATACGAGGATGAGGAAAATGCGGGGCTGCAATAGCCGGTAGTAATCTCCTTGGATTGGGTTCTTTTCTAGTTGAAGGTCTCCATAACGGTTCAATTTTTTTGGGACTTAATAAATTTTTCTTTAGTACCTTTGAGAAAACCACTGCATTTATTTATATTTAAAATTTGGGCAAGTGTTTTTAGCTTTTGAACACATTCACAGTTACTTGTTTACATTATACAATTCATGTTGGGTAAAGCAAAGTGACATTTAATTTAATGTTCCCCCACTGAAAATCATTTATGTGACTGACTGGGCAGACTTAAAATACTTCAAATACAAAATTATTTATTTTATTTGAATGCAATCTTGGTTTATATTGTAAACCAGTTCTTTTATAAACGGAATAGGATAGACATGAAATAAATAAATGCAATTTCCAAAGCATTTAGGATGGGTATTGTTTATTTTGCAAGCACAGAAAGTTCTTGGGGGTTTTCAATATTTAATAAAATGAGGAGCAATTAGCCACACACACAAACAAGCCACTACCTCCTGGAGGAGACCTGGTGTATTTTGTTCTCATAGCTGCACTGGCCTGCATATTTAGTGATGGTGTTGGCTATTTTCACTCTTTTGCTGCTTTTGCTACACTTAAACTGAGTGTTCTCTCTCCCTAATGTGCTGACAGGGCTGATATGGAATCTCACAAGAGGTTGCCATTTTCTGAATATCTTAGTTGGGATTGAACCTTCGAACATTCAATCACAACTAAATGTTTGGGAAATGGACCTTTTCAAGTTTCATCATCAGTCCTGTCTATGCGTTGGGGAGAACACTCTGTTTAAGTGAAAAGTTTCGTCGCTAAACTTGGTAGCTCTAAAGCGCAAAAAACACTTAGGGTATATAAAAAGCGGTTTTTTGGTCTATTTTTTGTGTTTTTGCCCAATTTTTTGTATAATTTGTATAATATTTCCATTACTTTTATATGTAATATTTGTATAAAATATAATATTGTTTACTTAATAAATATATTTTATTTATAAATTGTATTATTTTTGCTTGTTTGTTGTTGACCTTCAAAAAATAGACTAAGTCCATAAAGTAGGTCAACTGTTAGTTGGCCTTGAAAAAAATGACTATCTCCATAAACTAGGTCAACTGCTAACCCCTCAAGGTTACCGCAGCTGACCTAGTAAAAGGTTTTGTCCAGGATGGCCTTGAAAAAGTAGACTATCTCCATAAATTGGGTCAAAGTCTTAAATGGCCAAAGGAATAGGAAAAGCTTGTATTAATTAGAGCTGACATTTGTGCAAGTCTACGAACCAACTAGTAGTTGACTACTTCCTGTTAGTCCATAAGACTTACACAGAAGTCAGCTCTAATACATAGCATTAGAAGAAAGTACATGGAAATTAGTTATGGTGCTAAGTACAATGAATAGTATACACAACAACAGCATGAGTTAAACATTGAATATATTGAACAGGTAGTACAATAAATGGTATTCCAAATGTAGGCTATGTCCACGGCCTTGAAAAAGAAAAGTGTTCAGGATTAGTGCATAGAACCTTAGCGTGTACATCGCGTTGGACGTATCTTCAAGTGCCGTGCAGCTAGCCGTCGATGACTGATGTAATGTTCGGTGATGGCCAGAGTTGATGCACGGAGAGAGCCGAGCCCAGATTTGTAGAGTGATAAGATCCCAACGAGAGACTTTGGAACAAGCAGCAAGATTTGGAACAGTCCAAGAGTCAAGTAGCAAGATGTAAATTTCCTGCAACACAAATCATAACATTATTAGAAATTGTACAAATAATATGTAGCACAGAGCAGCCCTTGCTCAGCACTCTGGAGACACCATTCATACTGGTTTCACAATTTTATCGACAAAAAAGATTTACCACCAATATTAAACCCACACTATTACACAACAATAGTAATATCTCACAAAATCCTATTCAAAATTGAAACTTTTGTAAATCTATGTATCATAGTTTTGTTAGAACTTTAATAACCTGATAACAAAAACATTTATATATTTTAATTAGGGATGCACACGATAATCCATATTATCGATCGATTATCAAATAATTGGTCAATTGTGGCACAAACCAAACTCTAAAGACGAAGAATATCTCACGTTGTGCCATGCACTGGCTGTGCTGTCGAACTCGACATTTATGTTTGGAAATGAGCTATATGTCTATACAAAAGCCAAAGATATGACATCAAAGACAGCGAGGTAGCAAACGGAACGCGATTGTATTGTTTTGACTTACACGTGCCACACTTGAGAATCCACTTACCATTACATTACCATTTTGATAATCGATAATGAAAAACGTATCGATGTGCATCCTCAATTTTAATCAGTACTGTTCTAAATGCAGAAATTACATTAATTCCATAACTAAAAATTGTAACGATAGCAATATTTTATCTTTGTCCATTCAGACTATAGATCTAACGAAACTACATCAATTTTAATTTTTGATAAGCAATAACTAAAATCCGTCATTTTTGCTTGATCTTTAATATTGGTTGAAGGTTTTCCTCCTACGTTAGGTTCTGATCGGGTTCTTAGAAAGTATATTTACATCCATGGAAAATAACTGAAGAATAATCTTAAGAGATTATAAAAATAGCACCAATTAGAATAACATCCCTATCAAATTTAAATTCTGTCTTGGAAAATGTGATGTTGCTTTTAGCTCGGTGGTTCTCAACCTGTATGTCGGAGGGGGGTCATATCGACAATGATCCTGTAAATTTTAATTTTAATTTTAAGGAAAATATAATGTGTAATATAAATAAAGGAGAATGTGCATTCCAGATATCAAAACATTCATACATAAAAGCCCTTCACTATCGGCAAGGAACTAATGGACTACGTAGTATTAATTATTATTGATAGTCATGCTTAAGCACAAATTATGGTCAATTTAAAATGACACTGTTTCAAGAAGAATGGTCAGTATTGCAAATAGGCCTAATATTGATCTCTAACCAAGAATAATTTGTAAAAACAGTATTTGAAATTCAGTTGTGACAAATGTACAGACTTGTTAACAATGAAATATCTTGTATGACTTGATATGTATTTGATAAATGTATGGGGGGGGGGGGCGGAGCGGCTATTTTTTTCACAATATCTAGTTGGTGGTGAAACATACAAGGTTGAGAACCACTGATTTAGCCCACCATTCATACTGTGTGCTTGGTGTGGCCTACAGTGTAGAATGGACACACATTTGTTTTTAAGTCTTCTCAGGTTTAGGACTGTTATTTATTGATTTATTGACTTAATTATTTATCTATTTATTTATTAACCATTTATTTATTTCTCAACATCCATCAATTTCAGTTATGATTGGACAAGCTAATTGAATAGTCAAAGCTGTGTTTAAGGAATATCAGTGTTGATTTGTTCCAAGACAAAGAAGAGAAAACACAACGTAAAGAATTGTAAGTAGCAGGAATCAAACTCGCTATTTGTCAAGTCAGAGCTGTGTTTTCGGTAGGTCAGAAGAGAACGTACACCGTGTAGGACTGTCAATGGCAAGAATCAAACCCGCTACTAGTTAAGTCGGTGGTGTTTTTGGTAAGTTGTTGTTGATTTGATTAAGACAAAGAAGAGAAAATATATTGTGTGGAATTGTCAGTGGCAGGAATCGCACTCACTACTTGTAAAGTCAGAGCTGTGTTTTAGGTAGGTCATTGTTGATTTGTTAGTCGAGGAAAGAAAATACACTGAGGATTGGTCAGTGGCAGGAATCGAACCCACTAATGTTAAGTCAGAGCTGTGTGCAATGTAGGTGCTTCAGCTTTTATGCTTGAACTTTGTTCTAACTTTTTAAAGTTCGAATTTTGAACGTTTTCACATATCTTTATCTCATACTGTGTATAATAAAATACCACAATACAGTAATATCTATGACCAAATTTGGTAGGGCTAATGTCAGTTGCTTGTAAATTGTCACATATTTGTGTGCATGATCTTGCTTGACCTTGAGTTCTAGGTTATCCGAGACTGCCTTTAGTATTACCTAGAAGGTCTAGTAAGCTTAAGGCTATTCCACCGCGTTTTTCTATTTTCCAAAATATGCTACTAAGTCAAAATATAGTGAATGGCTTTGAAACATGGCTATTTTAGAAAATCAAAAATATTTTTTCCAAATTTTTCTGATCCGGTACACGGCCAATATAGCCACCTCAAAATAATTTCAAACTTCAATTCGCCAGGGCACACCATTCAACGTAGGGTGTTGTGCTTTTGTGACATTAATTTTCAACTGTTTTTCTTTGGACTGACTGAGAGAAAACAGATTTATTTAACAATTGTCTTTCCTGCGAATTTTTTCGTTTGGCGGTACAAATCGGTAAAAAATACCGCCAAACGAAAAAATTCGCTGGAAAGACAATTGTTAAGGGGCCTGCATATCACGTGACTTTTTCAACTCCGGTAATGCCACTCCTGTAATGCTCCGCGTCTGTTTCCTAAAGAAAATAGTGCGACCTTATTTGACTGTTTTAGACAACAATTTTCGACTCATGGATTACATTGCAGATTAATAGCAATCGGCGTTCAAAGTTGTTGAATTTGATAGGCAACTTTGTGTAGCAAATCCATTCTATTTCATAATGATATCGTTTAATAGTAACGCTACGGAAAACCAGTGAAAATCATCCTTACTGCATCTAGTACGCGACCAGCCGGCGAAGGAGGGGAAGTATACCCTAGAAGTGAAACGACTGAGCGGCAAATTGAAAACACAGGCAATGTGGTACCACAGATAACATTACTATGTGACTGTTACATTACATTACTATGTTATCTGTGGTGGTACGAATCAGATGCTCGCTATCTCAAGCCCGAATCGATGTGTGATTATGTCCGTCCTATTCATTCATAAAACTGATTTGCGAAGGATATCAATAAATACACTACACATTCAATATAGGGATGACGAAACCCGACTTTTTTACGACCTGGGAACCCGTACACAATACCCGCGGGTTACCCGGGTAATAATACAAAAAAATCGAGTGGGGTGTCAAATTGACCGCGTAAAAACAAGCTCGGCAATTATCGTAATAACCTAGATGTGATGTAGGCCTAGTTCTTGAAATTATAAAAATAATGTTATATAAACCTTAGCTATCTGTTATTTCACGATCACGTGACGGTGCGAAAGCAAGAGGCAATAGTACTATTAGTGGGCTCATAAAGATAACAGAGCCGGAGGAACCTAGAGACAGATAATCGCAGCGCAGCTGTTTATCATCACTATCAAGGACACATTTACCAACAGTAGTCGCTCGACAGTGCGGGTGGGATGGGGGGGGAGGGTTGTTGATTCATGATTGTGGCGGGATAGAACTACGAAGTGATTGTTAATTGATCCGTTAATGATAGTACCGGTAATAATTTTTAAAATAATAACAAACAGGCAGTAGGGCAAAGCCTACAGGAATTCAGGAATCAGGATCACAAAGGCCAAATAACTGTTCTACAATCTACAGTGCGACTGCTATTCTGGATTTAATTTATACAACACGTCCTTTACCCTTCATCAAAAGATAGCGCGGCAGGGGTAGAGCGTAGAGGCCGAGGGGTCAACCGCTTACACTATAGGAACAGAAGTCGGCGCCCGGCGGCATCAACAAAGGACATTACCGAAGTGTCATGTTGTAAAGGCACAAATCAAAAGGAAAATACCGCCAAGCACAAAAGATGTCATGATGAATCAATCCACTAAATGAGCGACTTATAGAAACAATTTATTATTTTAACACCATTTGGCTATAATAGAAAATCCCGCATCTCAATTTCAGAAACCGTTTTTTTTTTCGGGTAATCGGGTATTGGAAACACGAACCTGTACCCTACTTCGTCGGGCAGGTATCGGGTACCCATTTCAATATAAGAAGTCAATAATAAAAATATCAAACAATATTCCAAAAGACCATAAAACTAAAACATTCATTCACAAGACAAAACATAGGTAAATCTTAATATGTACAAAACAGAAAATTAGATTTTACGTAATCGTGGACCCATGATTCTCAAGTGATGCTCAAGTGATGCACATCTCAAGTGATGCTATGCATGCGGGCCTAAACTATCTTGAAAGATATTTACCATACAAGGAATAAACACATTCTTAAACATAGGAACGGACGGGGCGCACTAACAGGGGCCATCTAGGATTTCGCCGTTGATTTTTTACATATTATGATATAATATGTAATCGTGAATAACAAAAATTACAACATTACTAAGGCTAGGATGTGAAAGATCTAAAAAAATCTGACAAATATTACCTATAACATGACTTTAAAAACTTTTAAATACACTCTAGCCCAAGCCTTGCCCCAGAATGAGTAGCCCCTACAAAGTTACTAGCGACTCAATGTTTAATGGATGCTATTACATTAGCAATGAAAGCCTACCCTACAATCTAACTACCTACCCAGGCTTCCAGCCGCAGGATATCCAACTAAAGATGGAAAAACTTAGCCCAGACCATGAGGTAAAATCCCTCATTCTGCACTGTGGGACAAACTCACTCGTAACCAAGACGTACTCCCCTAAAAGCCTAGCGGACAACATTGAAAAATTAGTAAAAACTGGAAGCAAAGCATATCCTAACGCCCATATAGCATTCACCAGCCTAATCTACCGCAAAGATTGTGGCAGATGGGAAAGTAGACCTGGCTAATGAGGCAATAAACAATAGGATAAAACCCTAGGAGTTGTGGTTGTCAACTCTAACAAATGGGTTACGAAGCAAGATCTCTCTAAGGGTGGCCTGCACCTCAGTCGTCTTGGTGCTACAAAATTACATCATATGCTTCTTGAAATTTTGATACCCTTGACTGGCGTCCATGTCTAGACACTAGGCCTACTCCAACTAATATAGGCCTAAGCACAAACAACAACACCATCGAAGCCCCGGCTAGGCCGCTTGCTGAATCTTACGGGGTGGATGAGGCTCTGGCCCCAGCTACGCTGCACGTCGAGTCTCCCGGTATAGACGAGGACCCGGCTCCAACTACGCTACCCATCGAGTTGCCTGGGTCGGAAGAGGTTCCGGCCCCAGTAACGCGGCTCATCCAGTCGCCCAGGGTGGAAGAGGTACCAGCCCCAACTAGGCCGCTTGCTGAGTCTCCCGGGGTGGATGAGGCTCCGGCCCCAGTTACGATGCTCATCGAGTCTCCGGGAGGGAAAGTGTTTGGGGCCCCAGCTACGCTGTTTGTGAGTCCCCGGGGTGGAAGAGGTTCGGCCCCAACTACGCCGCTTGCGAGTCTCCGGGGGGAAGTGTTCCGGCCCCAGTTACGTGCTTGCCGAGTCTCCGGGGTGGTGGGCCCCGGGGCCCCAGTTCGAGCTCATCGAGTCCCCCGGGGAGGAAGTTTTTCCGGCCCCAGCTCCCGCTGTTGCTGAGTTTTCCCCGGGGGTGGAAGAGGTTTCCGGCCTAAAACACGCGCTTGCGAGTCCCCGGGGTGGAAGGGGGTTTCCCCGGCCCCCAAACTACGCCGCTTGCTGAGTCTCCGGGGGGGAAGTGCTTCGGCCCATTTACGTCGCTTGGAGTTCCCGGGGGGGAGGGGCCCGGGCCCCCGGTTACGAGCTCATCGAGTCCCCGGGGATGGAAGGGGTTCCGGCCCCAGCTACGCGCTTCTGAGTCTCCCGGGGGGAAGAGGTTCCCCGGCCTCAACACGCCGTTGCGGGTTCCCCCGGGAGGAAGTGCTTGGGCCCCCGTTACGTGCTCGGTTTTTTCTGTAGTGGACGGGCTCCGGCCTCAGTACACGCTCGGGGATTCTCCCATAGGGAGGGAAGCTGGGGCCCCAGTCGCGCCGGGTTCCCGAGGGGATGAGGCTCCGCCCCAGTACACCCCCGGGGGATTCTCCCAGGTGGAGGGGGTTTCCCGGCCCCCAGTACGCTCCCCGTCGAGCCTCCCTAGGGAATGAGGATGACCCCGACCCCCACCCGAAAAACCGGGGACTGACGCAGAGCTCACCCCGACAATCAAGGACGAGCAGACCCCACCTGAAACCCGAGATGCCCCTTTAGCCCACTCGGGGGGACCAAGGATGATGCCGAGCCCCCTTGGAAAACCAAGGATGTCCCCGAGCCAACTCACAAAGACCCCAAAGTCAGACACCAACACTAAAAAAACCAGGCCACAACACAGACCAGGCAAACACTAGAAGATTGGTTCTATTTTAAAAACAGTTTTGCGGACTAGTAAAATGATAAAATAAACCCATTTTGCAGGAAGGGCCCAAATTTTTTATCAAAAGAACATCCTCCCCAAAAAAAACCTGAAGAGAGATATGGGGGTTAGAGCAAAGGGGATCAAAAAACAGAGAGTAAAACTAAAACAAAACCCAAACTTTTGTGAAAGTACTATCCTTACTAAAATTTTAGATCAGTAAGAAATAAAAAAAGGGAAATTTGGAACTCCTTGCAGGGGATATATCTGCAGATAAAACCCGCAAGAACACTGGCTTTTGGGGGAAAAGTGAGAAAACTTCTGTTGCCAGGTTATTGAAAATTCAAACTTTACTGCAGGGAATCAAGCATTGGGGGAGGGGCCATCCTTGAAAAACCCTTTTTATAACTATGAGAAATTTCCTGATCTCGAATTTTTGCCCAATTGAAAATGTTTTTGAAATCAAGGTTGTATATGGGAGTTAAACAAGAATCAAATACTAGTTTTAATTTTAAGACCCCAAAGGTATTAAAACAATTTTTAGAAAAATTTGGGGAAATTTTTGTTTAAAATTTAACAAAAAAATTTTTTCCAAAGCGAATTAATTATAGGGAGATTTAATATAAATTTACTTTCTCAAAATAATAAACACAACTCTTTAAAGATTTGATCAGTCCCCTAAAACATTCATATACTATCACGCCCCAACCGGTTTCATGGTAACGCAAGATCTTGATAGATAAAAACTTACATTTTTGATAACAGGTCATCACAGCACACTAAATTTGACCCACAATTTCGACCACGTGCTATCATTTACAACATCCCCCTTAATTTGGGACAGGATCAGAGTAAAAAACCGAACAAAAAAGTCAGTGACGAAAACATGGGCCACTTTTATGATTTTTTACCCAAATTTGACTGGAACTCTTGCTAGCTGTTTCTGATTCAAACATATTTTTGAGTTTTTTGTATAAAAAATTTACATATTTTTTTAATGTAGCATTCCCTTGGGGGGACAAACAAAGCAAAACAAAACCTTAAAGTCGAGCCAAATGGATAACAGCTATACACCGATCAGACGCGTTCAGGCAATTACATTATGGGGTGAAAAACAAGCCCAAACAATACTTTACAAAAAAAAAAATTTTTTTACAACTAAAAAAAGCTCATGTGCAAAGATTAAAAAAGCCAAAGTTTTTTTCAAACAGGAAAATTAAGTTGACAATAAGAGTAAGGGTATTTGGCAAGTAGTCAAATCACAATCAAAAGCACCCCAGCGAAAAGTAACCAAAAACCCTTTAATAAAAACGGCAAGTTTATCGGATCCTAAAAAGTTTCGGAAAAAAATTTTTAAAGAGTTTTTTATGAGCAGGAGTTTAATTCACGACCCAAAACAAAAAGCGGGGTTTTAAAAACCCCGCTCTGAGAATATCACCAACCCCATTCAACTCCCCCTTTCCCATTCCCCTAAGGAAGTTTAAAATTTAAGAGCTTGGTAAGAAACATTCTCGGGGCTAGTTGGGATTTCCCCGGGCCCAAATTTTAGCAAAGTCCAACCTTTTTGCAGAACCCACTATATTTTTATAAGAATGTTTGTACGGGAATCCCCCCAAATAAAAAATTTTCGAAAAATTATACCACTATACAAACTTAAAGGGGGAAAAAAGGACCCTAGAATTTCCCGGGAATATCATAAACTCAAAAATTTTCAAAGATTTTTTAAAAAGCCATGTATAAACGTTTTCAGAAATTTTTTAAACAAAAATGAGATAAAACACCTAACCAAAACCGGGTTTTAAAAAAAAAAAAATACCCTCACTGCAATTTTTAGGGCTTAAACTCTCTGTAGTAGCCCTAGACACAGTGAGGTAGCTTAGGGATATTTTATGATTTAAGTAAAGCGTTTTTTACACTATGACCACGTCGTCTTCTTAATAAAACTTTTATATTCGGGAATTAGAGGGAAAGCAAGGATTGGATATCATCTTTTTTTTTCAGAAGTTCCCCGATTGCATAATTAACCAAAACCCTAACGGCCCCACAAGCCATCACTTCTCTTCCCCCTCATGGTAAAAAAACGGTGCCACAAGGAAAATCCTTGGACCTCTTTCTTCTTATATTTAATGAGCACGAATTACTTAAAGAGGGGAAAGAAGCAATATGTAGAGATCAGTCCTCTTAAAAGCAGACAAGAAATTTACGGAAACGCTTATAGCGGGGGCAAATTTCAAAAGCCAATGCAATGGAACTTTTGCCGAAAACCTCCTTTCCCCACAACCGCAAAAAGTGATACCTTCCTTTCATCTTCATAACATCCCCAAAATTTAGTCCCCCTTTGAAGCAATGGGAAGTTAAGCCGAAAACACAATGGCGAAGTTCCTTGGGTTTGTCCTAACAGACATCTAATTTGGGCGCCACGTGGGCAACTATGCGCCAAAATAGAAGAGCTGTTTTCTGTTCGTTGGGGAAACACCGTTTCCTGTCTGTTTAAAAATAGTATACCCTGCTCATTACATTCACATAAGCATATGCAATTTTTTTTTGGGGGGGGTCCTCTAGTGCACATCGTGTTTTCATTTTTACAAAAAGGCCATTTATACTACGGGGGCATCAATTTTGGGAACATGCCGCAAATGTTTCCCAAGCTCAACATTTTAACAGCACATGCTCATCATACTAACTGCAGCACTCTTTTTGATACCCAACAGAAAAATTTTTTAAAAAAACTTTCTTACATAAATACCTACTCGCTCCCCGAAAAGTCTCCATGTACCCCTCAAAGACAACAAGAGCCAAAGGGCCACACTATCTGGTATCGCAATATACAATAAATTCCTACACAAATTAAGAGCATCAAACAAGCCACAATTTCAAAAAAGAACTAAAATCACATTTGTGTAGCAAAGGTTACTATTCTCTTCAAGAATTTTTTTTTAAGGCCCAAAGGAGGATGTGTCGTGACCTGGGATATTTTTATGAACCAAGCGGAGGAAGTACAGGGAAAAGGTTTTTGGGTGTGGGATAAGTGTGAATGGAGGGTGACTAGCCTCACACCTGGATTAGAAGTATTTTTTTGTTTTAAATATTACTGTTTTAAATACTAAACTTTATATTGTACCTACATTGTTTAAAATATATTTTTTGTGTAATTTTGTATTAATGTAACATACACACATTGACGATGCCCATACAGTGTGCCATGTACCTGTCTAGTTTGTGAATAAAATCTGAATCTGAATCTGAACCCTATGACGCAAAAAGTGTCATTATTTAAATAGTGGATATTTGCAGATAATTATACATTAGTTTGTCTTTGAAATATTAATAATAATATTATATAGAAATATATATATACATAAATTAATACAAATTTGAAAGCTCAACTTTTCAGTGAAGATTGAATAATTAGCCTTGTATGCCTATCTAAATTTTCAATTTTTCATGAACAATTTCACAGTCTACTAGCCGCTAGGTACACCTTCGTTATCTGTTGACAAACAACGTCACAGGTCGTTTACAATAAAATAATACAAAATAAAAAGTTCCCACTTTTGTGGAAATTTATAAGCGCAAAAAAAAAAAAAACAAGTAAAACATGATTCTGGCATTAGACAAAAGGCTAACCATTTATAAGTGTTTTCCCTAATACTGGAGACCCGTGAGACTTCTCTATCCAGTCCTAAACAATACTTTTTAGAGTTACGTCACGAATACCGCCCGTTTCACAACAAAAACGCGGGAGACCAAATTATCAACGTTGTAAAGCTAAACTGTGATAAATTGAATAAAAATGTTAACGGTGTTTGTACATGAAGACTTATATACTGTAAATGCTCGTGGTCGTGTTAGCTCAATAACACATTCCTTGGCGATTTTCTTGCCAATCTTAATTTTTTCCTTGTCCGCCCTCTTAGTTGCCGCATCTTTCTGACATTTCTGCTTTTCTTGTTGGTGGATCTTTTATTGGCAACCACCTTTTGTGGCGTGGATCAACCAACTCGGGTGGTATGCAATTCATGTAAAAAAATTCCACTTGCTTCCTCACGTGGATTTCCCAAAAGTGGTCTTGCTTGAGTATGAAAGTAATTCATGCATTTCATTTTTAACACTAGGAAGCTTCACAAACGCTTTTTCAGGCGCGTTGTTGGATGAGCGTAGTTGGTGCATTGAACTGCCATGTGTTATGCAGATTTTCTGTTTTTCTGTGACAAAATCATTACTTAGTCGAAGATTTTTTTTAACGAAAAAATCGTAGTTTTAAAAAATTTAAAAAAAATCGTAAAATTGCGATTTTAATGAAAAATAATTTTTCAATGGCGCTCTAAAACGTGGCCGTTTTAGTTCAGAGATTTCGAAGGCCTCCAGAAAATTTCATTCCAATTGGCGTATCCGTTTAGCCGGAATCAAGTAAACAAACAGAAACACACAAAAATACAAACGGAAACATAAAAGAAAAACGAAAAAAATCGTAAAATTGCGATTTTCATGAGAAATATTTTTTCGATTGTGCTCAAAAACGTGGCAGTTCTAAGTTCAGAGATTTCAAAGTTTTCCAGAAAATTTCATCGCAATTGGAGTATCGGTTTAGCCGGAATCGTATTAACAAACACACAAAAATACAAACAGAAACAAAAAGAAACACAAAAAAAATCGTAAAGTTGCGATTTTCATGAGAAATAATTTTTAGATTGTGCTCAAAAACGTGGCAGTTCTAAATTCAGAGATTTAAAAGGCCTCCAGAAAATTGCATCGCAATTGGAGTATCGGTTTAGCCGGAATCGTGTTCACAGACACACAAAAATACAAAAAAAGGAAAAAAAAACATTCTGGATTTTTTTTCCAGTGTAGTAGAATGGAATCTTCGCTTCGTTCGCTACGCTCATCCAAAAAATGTAGTCTCAAAAAGAAACTGAAGAAAATATGACTATGTTAAAAGCTAGGCAAGGGCTTTTCGAAGACAAGCCAGGGGGAGCAACTGCCCCCTTCCCCCCCCCCCCCCCCCCCGCGGACGCCCTTGGTAATTGTGTGCTCTGCTCAGTTGCTACACTCTCATTTGTACTCGATTGTTCGCTCGACCTTGAGCGTGGAAGTCGGCGACCAGCGGGGAGAGGTTGGCTGAGGGCTGTGACTGCGGGACTGGCGAGCTTTGGCCGGGAAAATAACGCCAAGTAGTTTTGTTTGTCAGGCGTGTGGTGATTGGGTTAAAATATTCTCATATTTGAAATGGGTTTTTAGTAAAAATATTTTGTACACCTCATACATTCATACCCAAAAAAAGAATGCAGCATTGTCAACTGCTAGTATTATTACAGTTTTGAGCCACTAGACCACAAAATCAGTAACAAACAACAATGGTTCGCTTTTCCTATAATTCAACAAAATATGTTATGAAATAACTGAGCCGTGTAATGTGACCATTATAGGTTGCAAGTGAAAGGTTTTAGTGCAACGTGTTTTTATATTGCAACTGACTTATGCACAATGGCATGGCACCAACTACATCGATTATTGTTGTAAAATTGAATCCAAAAATGATTCAAGTATAGGCATACCTTTCACTGTTTGCGGAAGTACTCGGCTGGGAATCTGGGTTTGATTCGGGAACACTTTTGTTTCCCCATCTGCACACAATTAATGTATTCAAATTTATTGGATTAGCGGAGCGAAGATTCCATTTCACTACACTGGAGAAAAAAATCCGGAATGTTTTTTTTTTCCAGTTTGTATTATTGTGTGTTTGCTAACACGATTCCGGCTAAACCGATACTCCAATTACGATGAAATAATATGGAGGCCTTCGATATCTCTGAACTTAGAACTGCCACGTTTTTGAGTGAAATCGAAAAATTATTTCTCATTAAAATCGCCATTTTACGATTTCTTTCGATTTTTAAAAAAATTCGTAGACTTATAACAACTCCATTTTTTATTCGATTGTAATGATTTGTTCACAGAACCTTAATTTTAAGAATTAATATATTCATGTGAAATTTGAGCGCAATCAAAAAATGTTTTATTATGAAAATCGCAATTTTATGATTTTTTTCGATTTTTAAAACATTACTTCGACTTATAACACCACCTACATGCATTATCCGATTGTAATGATTTTTTCACAGAACCTTAATTTTATGAATTCATATATTGGGGTGAAATTTGAACGCAATGTGAAAATCGCAATTTTACGCTTTTTTCATAAAAAAAATAAATTCTTCGACTTATAACACCTATTTGCTTTATCCGATTGTAATGATTATTTTACAGAATCTTATTTTTATGAATTTATATATTTGTGTGAAATTTGAGTGCAATCGTAAAATAATTTCGCTTGAAAATCGCAATTTTTCGCTTTTTTCGTTTAAAAAAACATACGCTCATCCAACAACGCGCCTGAAAAAGCGTTTGCGAAGCTTCCTAGTTATCTGAAATACGTAGTGCAAGAGTATATTGCCCTGCCTGGGGTTGCTAATAGTGGGATTTTTCTTAGTTATTCATGAATCATGATTTGTGTTTGAAGGTAGTAGCTAGCTACAGACATCTATGGGCAACCTTACTTTTAGGCCTAAGTAAGTACCTAAGTAATCTGTTTAAACGAGGTTACAACTAGAATGGCACTTTGTAAAACGAGCCATCCCTATTTATGCAATGAATGTTTTTCAATGCAATGTTTATGTTCAAACTTTGTTTTCCTCCACTGACATGTGTTTTTTTTTTTAGTTTTCTTGTATTTTTACCCATCACTGACTCACTTCATAACGCTAAAGAAATTATTATTCGACACCACGTTCTTCATTCATTAGAGCACAGTGAAAACTGAACGGGAATTAAAAATGATTGTGGGCACGAGAAGAAAGGGCCCCCCTCCAGCACATGTCTATCGCTAGTGTAGCCCCCCACCCACACCCAGCCTAGTTGGTCGGAGGGACGGGAACAGCTTAGCGATGTATTCATGCGCGGCCTAGAACTTCTCCACACTGACACAGCCGGCGCACTAGTCCAGTGCCGATCCTTGCCGTGACGACCGAAAATTCGCTACTTTCAGAAAGAGATAGTGCTCGTACTATAAGCGCTACAAATGATTTTAAACAACCATTTTAAAGATACATTCATTCTCTAGGGCCAATACGTCTTTAAATTTCGGTTCAGCAAATGCATGTGTCACAATTCGAAAGGAAAAGACACAACAATACACCGTTTTAATGAAAGTTCAACATTTTTTTGGTGTGTTTTCGATACTTAATATTACGAATGTGATTCATATTGGCCTTACGCACAACGATTCTCTACAAAATGCTGAAAACCGTATCGAATTATCTTTTATAGTTAAGGCCTGAGGCCTGTCTGACGGGATCATTGCATCACATTGCTTTGGCCGTGACGTCACAGACTGAGCAGGAGCCTTAAAATAAATCTGTTTTCTCTCAGTCAGTCCATAGAAAAACAGTTAAAAATTAATGTCACAAAAGCACAACACCGTACGTTGAATGGTGTGCCCTGGCGAATTGAAGTTTGAAATTATTTTGAGGTGGCTATATTGGCCGTGTACCGGATCAGAAAAATTTGGAAAAAATATTTTTGATTTTCTAAAATAGCCATGTTTCAAAGCCATTCACTATATTTTAACTTAGTAGCATATTTTGGAAAATAGAAAAACGCGGTGGAATAGCCTTAAGGGAAGCAGGAATGAAACTTATTGTCAATTTTTTTTTTATAAATTTTTTTTTTTATGTTTTACAAAAATGTAATGACAACCACCATAGGCCTATGTTAACTACTCAAAAATTAATGTAGGCTACATAAACAAAAGTAATTTTTTTCATGAATTTTAAAATTGTTAGCAAAAACTCGTTATCTGCTGAATTAAAACAAAATCAAATCTCCAAGTTGAATGAATATCCTCGGAAAAAATGGTAGTCCTACTGGAAATGTAATTACTACACATGAAGTATACCTTAAATGTTAACTTTAACACCCGTTCATTCAAAACTACTTTCTTAAATTACGGTACACATAAGTTAGGCAGTTTTGAAGCTAGAGCCTTGATATTTTGAGGACTATTTTATTGAGATATTTCTGACAGGAGGGAAATTTTGATAAATTATCGGGATCAAATTATAGTGCATGCTTGGGTCTAAAAATTGCCTACTTTTGACAGTATATATAATATATTTTCTAATATGTAGGCAAATTTGTCAAATGTATAGAAAATACAAATTAAAAAACTAACAAAAAATCTTACCTACTGTTTCTTACTATTTGCTTAAGCTACCAAAATATATGTGTACAAGTTAAATAGTGTTCGATTAAAAGGTACCGGAAATCTGCAAATTTAACATGGGGAACATAGGCCGTTCCTGCTCCCCTTAACTACAATTCAAATTCCGCAATAAAAGTATTTCAGATACCAAACAGCCAATCTGAATTTCCATAATACAATCTAGTCTTAGGGCCTACAGCTGCAAATAAAGTACCTAACTATAATCATCAAACTTGATCACAAGTCTCATAATAAGGTAATTCAAATCTCCAAAATCACATCCCCAATCATAAACTAACCCTATTCTCAAAAGGTCCACAATATCTAACCCTAACTCTCCATAACAAGTTACCCAAACTATCTACGAACCTCTTCCTCAATTTCAGCTTTTAAGTCAAACATGAAATCATTTCTTAAATCTTAAATTTCTTTGCTCCAAGAATTTCTCTCTGCTTAAATTTAATGTAATGCATACACCTATTTTATCATCATTACGTTTAACCTTATATTATGTTAGTTCATCTATATTATGCAACATTACATTGTTTATTTTCTACATTAATTTTACACTATTAATAGTATAGTTCATATACTTCTTGTTTCTTAATACTTAATTATGTTACCTCAGTCTAGTCACCTTCTCCTACGGGAGTTATACTTGTACCATGTGCACGAGCACGTCAAGCTGAATCAAGTTACTCTATTCTATTCAGAAGATAGGCCCTACCGTATTTACTTTATTAGACTGCCACTGAGTAATGGCCGCACCTTTATTTTGACCACTAATTTTTTTAAAGATTTGTTTATTTAATTTATTTATTTGTCTATCCTGATTAGTAACACTATGCACCTGCACCTCGCATACATTAACAGATAATCTCATCAATAAAAATTTTCATCACTGTCACACAATTAACTTTATAGATAGTCTTCATTAATCCACCAGGGCAGAGTTAAGTTTTAATTAGAAGATCAGTTTACTCACCAATGATTTCAATGTGAAGCATGGTGATGGAGATGCTTCAGATGAGAGTAGCCTGGTCATTGATCGCAGAGTTGGCATCCGGCTGATATGAGGGTCGACTTCACGTAGCGGCTGCTTCGCTTGTAGTGGTTTGGTAGCTCAGTGCTGGAAACAAAAACCATACTAGAATTAAATCTATGTACTGTACTAGATAATTTTTTTAAAAATTGTGTATGTAATAAATACTATTCATATGCCTCTCCAGCTACTATATTATTGCTGATTTTTATGATGTACTTTATAAAGTTGCCTTTAATTATAAAAGGTATAATCCTATATTCCACAATAATTGTGTACAATAGATAATATTCTCCGAAGAATGTGTACTTTATCTTCATTCAGAGTTAAAAACAAAAAAAGATTTAGCGTACATCATTTTAAGTTTCAAAAATTGAACCTGTTGATTTGTGCACTGGAAATTATTAATCGTAAGGGTCAACCAACAGTTAGTGAAAGACGCAAGAACTTGTTGGGTAAGGGGAGGGGTCTAATTAATTAGTTTAGTTAAGTATTATTTTAAGAATAGGTAGCCTTCATAGCTCTAGTGCGCTTACCAAGAAGCTCGTCATCTGGGCTTGGGCTAGTAGGCTGTAGGCATCCCTCCCCCCTCACATGCAGTGGTTTGTCGAGTGAAGAGTGAAGACATCACCAGGACAACTGAAATAGTAGAACAAATACAAATGTTACAATATGGACATTATGACCTTGGTTGGCTTGGTGAATCATGTCATTTGAGCTAACGAACATTGCGGGGAAAAATGATGCTAAATAAACAATAAAGGGCCGGCTATAGTAGGGCCTACGTTGCCTACAACTACCGATAAGTTTTATTTTTGTTTTGTTAATTGTTTAACCTTTCGTAGTCGACCATTTATCTCGTCCTCGGTAATTGGAAAGTTTTAGAACAAGCTAAAATGGCACAGTTGCACGAGGGTTGAATTGTTCCCTACCTTGAGCAATCATCATACCGGCACTAGCTTAAAGTAGGCCTACTAACACGATAGTTTCCTTTTACACGGCTTTACAAAACGACACCAGGCGTATGACACATGACAAATGATGTCATGTGTGAAAAAAAAGCAATGTAGGGCCTACCCTAATCAATTAAATATATTGTGAGTATAAAGGCCGATGCACAATTGCCCGGTAACGAAAACGGGAAGAAAGTTGAATTACACGTTAACTTACGACACGACACGATGCACAATAAAGCTTCCCGTTGCCGGTCGTTCCCGTATCCCTGCAACGAACATCACCCATCACCAAGTATAACCTTCCCCCGTGATGTTCCCGTTCCGTACGTTACCGGAACCAATCGGAAATATGTGCACGTCCTAAAACTATTTTATCAGCTAACTGATGGTTTATACGCGAGTAATATGCGAAATAAATTAAATACAAATTTGCGGAATAACAAAATAACAAAATATAATTAACACACTTATTATTTGATTTGTTCCCGTCGGTTTGCTTCACTGTCTATTGTGCATCGAAGCCCTTAACGTTAGCGTCTTCCCGTTCTTCTCGTTCCCGTTCTCGTTACCGGGCAATTGTGCATCGCGTGAATATGTTGCGTAATGTTGATTGAAGCACCACCACGCATGATTCACTGACTATGTGCGGCTACGAAACTGGAACTGGGCCTCCAACGTTGTTGATAAGACACGCCCAGTGGCCAAATAAAGAACAACTGCGTATATGCTTACGAAAGAAAATTCTACGGAAAAAATTACAGGAGAAAAAGGTAAAACTCTGGTACCGTATAACGCCGCACTTTTTTCAGCTTGACTAGATAAGCCCGAGTATTACCGAGAACAAAATGAATTTACTATTAAATAACAGGAAAGACGTCGAATGAGATACAGTTACAGTATTTTGAAAGTCGGGCGTGTGTAAAGACTGCCTTGGGCGAGCCTATCGGGTGGCTTCAAACAAGAGGCGCCACATCACCGAATGATGTAGTCAAAACGAGCAAACACCCTGCCCAAGACGAATTAATTATTATTACACTTCAGAGTACTGTAATTTAGATTATGTATATTTATAGATTTCTTTAATTTAGCGTCAGAATAAATTTCCCGAGATTGCCCAACTTCGTGTTTTTTTACTTTACCAAGACGGTACTTCTGTCGTTGGTGTGACCCAACTTTTCAATACCGTTTTTTTCAACTAAAATCAACATAAACACTCACCATTGATGAAATAAGTCAAGAACAACTCATTGTGTACTATTTTATTATATTCCAGCACCAAAAATCTAAAATAGAATCATCACGTTTTAAAAATTTTTAAAAAAAAAAACTTCAAAACCTTTAACGTCGCTATTTTAAACGAAAGTACTTTTCCGTTGAAAGTCCTTTTCTGTTTAAAATAGCGACGTTAAAAGTTTTGTAGGTTGAGTAAAAAAAATATTTTTTTTTAAAAAGTTGGGTCACACCAACGACAGAAGTACCACAAAGACTACCTTACTAATTGGCACATTTCACACGATAAACCTTGGACGAACGTGTGTAGTACTATAGCAAAAGCTTGTACTCGGGACTCTGGTTCTATGAATCCCGTCCCGTTCCAGCATTCCTAGTCAATAACCTGTATAGGGAGGGGCATATTGCAGTCTGAACCTACAACCTAGGATAGAATTTAAGACACTGCAACGCTGCGATGATCCCAGAAAATAACTTACAAATAACAGTTTCAAATTAAAACGTGCCATGAAAGGAGAATACCGTAAAGGGCAAGGGCATAAATGAATAAAATAAAATACAATACATAGGGTTAGATGGCCGGGTATAGCGTTAAAGTTCATTGGAGCTTCGGATGAATCATTGCATAAGAAAACGCAGTTTGATCGCAATCGTAACCGTTTCAGAACTAATAGAAAATTTACTAAATATCTTTGGCTATTTCGAGCTCGGAAGAGGAGAATGCAAATGAGAATTAATAAATAATATAGGCTAGTGGAATGGAATTCTAGCGGGTGGTCTACATTCAATTACAGGGATTGGATCTAGCTACACAATGTAATTCAATACAATCAGTCTTACCGTGTCGTGGAGAGTTGACTTGTCGGCTCGAGGTCTGGCTGAATACTGATAGCAGCGGCAGCGGTGCGGTGCAGCAGTGGGGAACTTGCTCTCGAACTTGGAACCCGTCACGACATGATGCAAGGCTTTTGATTGGCTGAAGTGACATCACTTGTGATTCCACAATAGTGTTTCTATGAAGATTATTCGTCATTGACAATTTTCTAGGACAAAAGCTTGACTTTAATGCTGACAAGTTTATTTCAAATGTTGATTACAAACAATTTCCCTTGTAAAATCTCACGTAATGTGACAATTTTATGAATGCAATGGGAAAGAAGGCTTCTGATTGGTTTAAAATGACGTGTCGTCTACGATGTCGGTGGCTCACTCACAGGGAATTCGTCCGAGTAATGGCGAAGGTTGGAGAGGAGAAGATGCAGTGACAGAAATAACTTCTGGTATATGGACAAAATTAGCATTTAAATTTGGAATATTTAGCATTTTGTGGCATCCGCATCTGTTTTTTTTTCTTTTCGTCGAAATCCTAAATGTGAGGGTCTTTTGGGAAATGATGCTTTTTAGGAACGTATATATATATATCACATTTTTTATTTATCGGGTTGTTTCGTAGCGGCGGTAGTGATATCTTTCTGTCGACGTTTCGAAGACCATGTTGTGTTCTTCTACAGAAAGATATCACTACCGCCGCTTCGAAACAACCCGATAAATAAAAATGTCATCAACGGGTAGCGAGACATTTAAAAGTTTTATATATATATATTTTTTTTTTAATTCAAAATTAGCATTTTGTATGCCAATAGCGCTTTTTCAAAATATGTGATAACCGATTTTCGGTGATAAACGCTAAATGTATACGTATCTCTCACTGCTCATGAGTAACGCGTGAGATTCTCAATGTGAGACCGAGAGGACGCCAGTTCGAATCCCGCCACCGGCAACCGTAAAGAATGTATTTGCTTAGGCGAATGCCAGTTTTCAACTTTTAATTTATCGTTTTTTCCAAGTTTTTTTTCTCAAAGAAAAACATTCAGTTGGAAAGTTGTTTAAGGATAACAACGTGGCCTAAATGGAATAGAATTTCGAAAGCATGTTTAGCAAAACTTGTACTCAACACAGCGATCGTCTTTTGAGTTTTGACCGAGGAAAACCTTGATAAGCCTTGGGATTGTGGGTGGGCGAACAAGTGACCTTGCAAGAAGAATGTCAAGTTGGCTCGAGTATTTCCGTGCAATTAGTATTATATTATTTCATAGGAGGTATTTTCAAGGCGACGTGACGCACCTGCAGGCCAGTGTAACAAGTAAATTTACTCTCAATCTCACTCTACTAAATTTAGAAAGAACCTTTATTACACTTTTATAGAAATCATGCCAAAGTTCAACTTGCAAACGGGTCCCGTAGGTAGATAGTATATTGCGTACAACGCTGCTTACGCTTCTCCCCTTCAGCCTTCTCTTAATAATGTCGACCCCGTACTTTCTTTAAGGTTCCCAACCGTCCTGATTTCTATAGGATTGCCTCATTCAGGACAACATAATGTCTGGAATTGACAAAGATATCCCTTTTCCACCAGGCGCGGACTGGGTCGAAAAGCCCCGGGATGCTGGCAAGTAGTAGGCCCCGTATGAGGACGCGTAGCAAAGCAGGGGTCTGGGGCGAAGCCCCAGCCGCCGGAGGCAATTCCGCTATAGGCGAATTTTGTTTGTTTGGTTTGTTATATTTTATGGCCTAAAACGCTATTTTAGGCCTAAAACGCTATTTTAGGACGCGATAAATAGGCGCCAAACTAAGTAACACTACCCGAGCTCGCAATTCAAATCTCGCGAAAATTATATTTGAGGAAGCCTTACAACCAATAATGTAACTCGCAAGTACCAAATTGACACTCGCAAAATGCGAGCTTGGGGGATGAGTGTATACTGGACATTTTGATTGAATCATGCATAACTTTCCAATAATGTGTAAACGTAAGCTGTAACCTGTAATAAGACGAAACACGGTACTACTTCTACATCCCCCCGCCGGCGCCGGCTGCCCCCCCCCCCCCCAACGCCATCCTCTTGCTAGTTGGAACTGGCAAACCAAATCAAAATACTTGCAATCACATCGAAATTTCTTCTCGTAGTGCGGCGGCGAGAAAGTCAATTAGATATACATGATAATCACTAGTTCCTACTGAAAACTGAAAAGTGAGAACACTGAACAACCATTCTCTTTTGAAGAGCTGCCTAAGGCACCCCATGAGTCGTCGTTAATATTATCTAATGTATTTTGTTCGGCAACTCTTTTTCGCAGTAAACAAAATATACAATCATATAATATATTTTGTCTGAAATGTGGTGTGTACAAATGTTCCACAGGGGCCCGGAATGTCAAAAGCCCGGGGTGCGATCGCACCCCAGCACCCCCTGCCAGTCCGCGCCTGTTTTCCACTACATGTAGCTTAATATTCACTGATGAAAAAACAACTTTTAACAATATTACTTGAGAGGTGTGTTTTGTGCTCCAAGTAGTGAAGCAATTGTCATTACCCCAACTCCTCTACCCATTCACTCGTCGACGTATAAATGGACGCCTAATACTTTGCAATAATTTACTATTCAAATGTAATTTTTATTCATGTAGTTAAGTTAATGTTGTTTTAGGGAAATTTTTATTAGTGAACCATTACGCTATAGATAAAATCTAAAATTTGATATTTTTTAATTTTCAGCTATTTCTGATACTTTACCCAAAACCGTATTTATTATACTCGAAAAAATCCCCCTCCCCCCCCCCCCCCTTCCAAGATCCCACGTCAACGAGACAAAACTCTCAATGTTTTGAATTCCATTTCTGAAAAGCCCGAAACTAACTTTCTTGAGTAAAAAATGACCAAAAAATGTTGAACAATAAATTCATGCTGATGACTAAATAAAGTAAATAGGCGACGACGACTCGATCCAAAATAGTAACTCGCGTATATTAACTTAACGCCTTGAGTCTGTAACGCCTTTGTTCAGAGATGATGAATCATCAATCAAGGATCATGGATCAATCCAGTGGTGGCGGATCCAGGGGAGGGGTGGTTGGGGCGATCGCCCCCCTTGATTCTGAAAAAGTTACATTTTCTTCTATGATTATAACAATCGTATACAACGTGATGATAACATACCAAACTCTTTGGTAAATCTAATAAAACTTATTGAAATATACCCTATCCAAAGCCATTTAAATACCGTTTTGACCAAGCTTCCTTAAAAAAAATTCCCTGCGGGACTGGGATGGGGGGCCTCACCAACCAGAGTTCCCGGCGTTGCGTTACGCCAGTTCGATCGCCATCCCCTTACAAAGGTCCTAGATCCGCCCCTGAATCAATCAACCCCATCAAGTAAGATAATTAAAACTTCATAGTCCTTCAGCCAGGGACCCTTTTGCTTACAAAAAAGGTCAACGCATTTTGACTTCGGAATATGATAAAACAATGTTACCAGAGTTGTATGTCATGAAGTGATAGGTCGGCAAAGGGGCCAAACACGCGGCCATCTTGGATTTTATGAAATTCGAACAAATGGATATAAAAAAACAAAACGCTTGACCGATTTTAAAATAATTTAGTGGTCCACTTTCAAAAATTTTGTATGAACGAAGCGAAGATTCCATTTCACTACACTGGAGAAAAAAATCCGGAATGTTTTGTATTTTTTCTTTCTGTTTGTATTTTTGTGTGTTCGTTAACACGATTCCGGCTAAACTGTTACCCCAATAATTTGCGATGAAATTTTCTGGAGGCCTTCGAAATCTCTGAACTTAGAATTGCCACGTTTTTTAGCGACATCGAAAATTATTTCTCATGAAAATCGCAATTTAACGATTTTTTTCGACTTTTTAGAAACATTTCTTCGACTTATACACCTATACATGCTTTATTCGATTGTAATGATTTTTTCACAGAACTTTAATTTTATGAATTAATATATTCGTGGGAAATTTGAGCGCAATCGAAAAATTAACTCTCATGAAAATCACAATTTTAATCTTTTTTTCGTTTATTACAAAATGTCTTCGACTTATAACACCTACATGCTTTTTTTTCGATTGTAATGTAGTGTGTAATGAAATGTGCGCCCCTGATCCTCATGTCGTCGTCGTAAAAACTAAAACAATATTACCAAGTGTGTCTCGCAGACCATAGCAATGGGAAAACGAAATCAATTTAAATACCATCTGCATAACACATGGCAGCTCAATGCACCAATTACGCTCATTAAACAACGCGTCTGAAAAAGCATTTGCGAACTTCCTAGTAATTCCAATTATGTATGTGTGTAGAACATTATCAAATTTTGATAATTTATTACGCAATTAAAATACATTTTCCAAGTCAATGTTTTTTTGTTTTGGAATGTTAAGCATAGGGGTAGGTCTATAACTTTTAAGGAATCGTTAAAATTTGGAAAAAGCTTCCTATGAAAGTTTTAGTTTGGTTTTTTAACTGTGAAAATAACGTAATCAAATTACAATCTCTATATTTATTACTTTCCGAGATATGAAATTTTTAGCCGCCCCACCGCATCTTACCGCGCTTGCCAACAGCACCAGCATAGCTCCACAATAACCTACAGCCAAAGTGCGACAACTGACATAATTAATTAAGTATTAGTTTATTTAAGTCTTTCCTATTCAGTTATAACACTGATTTATACTTTGCACGAAGGAGAACAATCAAAGTCTGTGTTCTGTTCTGATCTGTATGTGCACATAAAAAATAAGAAGGGTATTTGATATTTGACATTTTATTTTGTGCCAGCATTTTTGACATTTTGACATTATTCTAACATTAACATACTGGAATCACGTGCGATCACACTTTCTAATTGTTTCTCTATCTGGAGCTTGAATGGTTATCTGTCCCCCCAGCCCCCCCCCCCCCACGCAGTCTCTCGGTATAGCTGATTTATATTATCTACAACTGTATTGAATGTGTATCTACGTACATAGAATGGTATGCAGTGTTATTTAATTTTACAGATATGTCATTGTATCGAATGACGAAAACAATGCACACAGCAGTACTTTGCTTCTCTCGGTGCCCGCTGGTGAGGAACAAGGAACATGTTTATGTGTCTCTTCTCATTTTATCAAAATATCAACGGAAATAACGTAATATTAAAAACTGGTGCATTTAAATCTAGGTTACACCCATTGAGGTAAAAAGAGAGTTGAAAATCGTGTTTAGATAGTGGCAAATTGAACCGACAGGTGTAGTTCAAGCGTAATGCACAAGACTTTGGGTGGTCGAGGGTTTGAAACCTGCCACCAGCCATGCTGACCGAATTGTTTTCCTCAGATTTTTAAATTCAAGGGATGAGTCTTCTTAAACTGGCATTGGACATTCCCTCCACAACTACAATATGCAAAATACTTAAGTCATATCTACCTAAGTGGGGCTTACACCATGTTATTGCCACTGAGTAGTGAGTAAGAATGGACAGTAAAATACTCACATGTTTATTTATTTTGTTTCTTCTAGTAGTAACTGGTTAAGTCTTCATTGAATTCACGTTTGAGAAAATGCTGGAATCTTAACGTGAACTATTTATTTATAAATGTTTGTTGTGATTTGGTACAATGCAGTTCAGTGTAATAGATTCTTAAATCTTGCGGATTTGAGAAGTTACGAATAAATCGTGGAGATTTTCCTAAGATTTGTTTATTCGAAATCGATGAATTAATTGAGGAATTCGCATACTGAATCTCATAAATTGAACGTTCACATGATGTAAGATAATAATATTATTCATTACCGGGAAAAGCAGAAATCCGAGCACTTTTATTCGGCTACTCGCTAGCTTCAGAACATTGTAATTCTACAATCTGCTACATTCGCCACCGTACGGTACGCCTGCTGAGTGCGGACAGGCCGCTCACAAGCCCGCAATACACTAAAAACATTATGATATTTTGTATTATTTATTCAGTTCTTGAAAGTTTTCCGTTGTGGACGACTTCTTCTTCACTGCTCTGTGGTGCTGATGCCTTAAGTGCGATGTAGAGTTTACATTGTAGTAGAGTGTAGATAATATATTATATTAGGGGGACAATTTGTAAATGTAATGCTTTACAGAAACCCACGAATACAAAATAAACAAAAATGGTCACATGTAATTGGATGAGCGTAGCGAGCAAAGCGAAGATTCCATTTCACTACACTGGAGAAAAAAATCTGTAATGTTTTTTTTTCTTTCTTTTTTTTTGTATTTTTGTGTGTTTGTGAACACGATTCCGGCTAAACCGATACTCCAATTGCGATGGCATTTTCTGGAGACCTTTGAAATATCTGAACTTAGAACTGACACGTTTTTGAGCACAATCGAAAAATTATTTCTCATGCAAATTGCCATTTTACGATTTTTTTCGATTTTCTTGTTTTTTTTTCTGTATGTATTTTTGTGTGTTTGTTTACACGATTCCGGCTAAACCGATACTCCAATTGCGATGAAATTTTTTGGGGGCCTTCGAAATCTTTGAACTTAAAACTGACACGTTTTTGAGCACAATCGAAAGATTATTTCTCATGAAAATCGCAATTTTACGATTTTTTTTGTTTTTCTTATTTTTTCTGTTTGTATTTTTGTCTGTTTGTTAACACAATTTCGGCTAAACCGATACTCCAATTGCGATGAAATTTTATGGAGACCTTCGAAATCTCTGAACTTAGAACTGCCACGTTTTTGAGCGGAATCAAAAAATTATTTCTTATTAAAATTGCAATTTTACGATTTTTTTCGATTTTTAAAACATTTCTTCGACTTATAACACCTACATACTTTATCCGATTGTAATGATTTTTTCACAGAACCTTCATTTTATGAAATTATATATTCGTGTGAAATTTAAGCGCAATCAAACAATTATTTATTTTAATAATTGCAATTTTACGATTTTGCTATGATGCTGCGATAATGCTAAGGCTTTTACAATTTTCATTTTTTTGTTTAAGTGATAGGTGTTTTAGATTTAAAAACAATACATCTAAACATTTACCAGACGGATTTTATAGTTTTTGTTTTGTTTGATAAATATGATTTTTTTCCTATGCATTGTTGGAAAATGTATTTTTTTTTTAACAAATCTATATTTCCCATATTTTAATTAAAAAACTATAAATCTCATCAAAAAAGTGTCTGGTGAATTTGTCAGAATAAGACTTGTGAGCATATTAAAAAAGAAATTATCCTTTTATCTTAAAAACTGTAGAAGAAGTATGAAAAAATGTTAGCAAATGTGATATAATAAAAGTTTTGAGATAATAGCATTTAAAGTTTATTTATGTTGTTTTTTGGTAAATTTGAGTATAACATAGCCTAAAGGTTCAGTTTATTTATTTAACTTGAATTCACTGGACCTTTATAACCTGTTAATCTAGGCTTCTTTAAAATTGACTAAAATTGTTATCAATAACACTCTATACAGCCCTAGATTAGACCAAATATCAGTACCGTTAAGCCATTTTCCCATGCAAAATAGCATGCAGCGCTCAAGAAAATAATAATTTGACGCATTTAGCATTATATCAGCATAAAATAAATTTATGTAGTCAATAAAAATAAAAAAAGTAAACTTTAAAAACAATTAAAACAATATCAATGCAAAATTGCTGGTTTTTCATACATTTTCAGTGAAACAACCCCCTAAACAATTACGCTCATCCAACAACGCGTCTGAAAAAGCGTTTGCAAAGCTTCCTAGTATATTATATCACACAATCATCAGTGGTATAAGTAGTCACGGAGCAGTGGCGCCCACCCCATGGGAGCAAGGTAGCGGCCGCTCCAGCAGTAGCCTGGGGGGGGTCAGGTATCAGTCTGAAATTATTGAAGAAAAGAATAATATGAGAAGTAAGATTTTGTGGATGGGGGTGCAAGTGGTGGTGGGGGTGCAAGTAAAAAGTTGAGTTCCTTAGCTGTTATGTACATTGTGTTTATTCTGCTTGTTTTGTAAATTATATTAAGCACCGGGTTAAAAATTGTTAGACAAGTTTGAAAAAAAAATCTTTTCTGTAGTATTTGGCAATTTTTTAGATAATTTACATTTCCATAATTTGTTATTATTATTGGGGAATGGGGGAGGTCTCTAAATATCCCGGGGTAAAAGCCCATGCCTAAATAATTCATCACTGAAGGTAGTTTTTGAAAAGTTTGAATTTTCAAAAAGAAATCAAACAGCATAAGCCTGCTGACTTCTCTCTGGTTTTTTGTTGTGATCCTGACCCAATTACCCATTTTGATTTTTGTTTTAACATCTAAATGCCATTTCAGTTTGATTGACAATGGCACACAATTTCCAAACAATAATTAATTATAATTTAATGTATTTTACCTGCCTACAGGGCAGGAAGGCTAATGCAGGGCATGTGTGATCTGTGGACCTCTGAAGCCTATTACAGTGTCACCCTGTTACAGATTCAGTTACATATCCAAATTCATAAAACACACATAAACACACCAAGAGAACATACCATTTTTGAGTTAGTTGACCAGAAGGGAAAAAGGGGGGTAAGGGTACTTGAAGCGGGGGCGAGGCTGGAAGTCGCACGGACGTGAAAGGAGGTGGGGAAGCTCGTATCGTCCGCCTGCGTAAATACGTTGCACGTAAGTCCCTGCGAGGGAATCGAGTCGGATGCTGAGACCGCCGACGCCGGTTTGAGAGTAGACATCTTCATTCCGCGTCACCGGAGCAAGCTGCGCGAAAGGATCCTTCGCTCCAGAGAGAAATACTGCTGGAGACATCCTCCAACGATGGGTGTCAGCGCCGGGGCAGCATATTCGAAGAGGGAGAGGATGAAAGTTTCATATGTGTGTCGTAGAGTCTAGGTCTATTGCCTGCAAATCAACAGTCTTCGACCATCATCTTGACCATTATATTAGGGTTGAAGTACAAATTGATCACATATTTATGTTATAAATGAAGTACGTTTATACGTTTGACACCGATTGGCGATTGGTCACACACAAATTTAAAATATCGAAAAGTACAAAAAGTTGCAATTTTTAATTTGACTTTGAGGACTTTCATGAAAAAAGTTTGTTACTTAAATAAAAAACGGTCTATGTACAAGAAATAAATACTCTTTAGATATCTGTCAGAGGATGAGAACATATAATAAATAAAATAATAATAATAATAATAATAATAATAAAATAATAATAATAATAATAATAATAATAATAAAATAATGAGAACAAGATAATGTTGTTAATATTTTATACAATTCAGAAGAGTGTTTCCCGACTAACCAAATCAAGAAAGATAATGTTGATTTGATGATTTCCCTTCATGTAATCAGAAAAGTTTGAATGTACTGCACTGTAGACGCTGGTGACCACGCGCAAGGATCTTTTATACCTTTGAACTTAGCTTTGTGATAATATATGTAATTTCTACATTTTTACCATTATATTCGATGTTCTCTGGGTACTGGGTTTTACTGCAAAGTATATGTCTGTTGTTGAATAAAAACATATAATTAATAATAACAGTTTTACCATGGTGTCTCACTGCATGCACACACAGGTAGTTGGAAAATAACATGTTTTAAACGATTTGTACAATTTGATTTCAAATGAAAGATATTTTAATTAAAGTAAAATAAATAATATTCTATACATTTAAGTCATATCATGATATATTCAAGACTGGGCCTTTATCACTTTAGTGCGTCAAAGTATGTCAACTGAAGTTCAATCGGATAGTTCCTAGCCTCCGTCTGTCCAAGCATCTAAGCATCCAATCATATTGGCTTTGTGGCATCTTAGTTCTGACATTCTTGTTCACATAATGTTTTTTCATAAAACAACACTTCTTGGAAGCATTTTTATAAAACAAACATAACTTGCTATTACCCAACTTTTATCGGCCCCAAGCCTTAGTCTATTTTTGGAAACCACATACATGTAACATTTATAAAATTTAAATATTTCAAGAAATTACGATTAGTTTAAACATATTTATATACTGATTGGCAAAACAATTCCTTCACATGTTCTTATATAAAAAAAAGTCTGAAAGTCGACCACAGTCTGTGCTTTCTTGTTTCTTCATGGTAGGTGAGAGTTCGAAGTAGAAAGGGTAAGCAGGATATGGCTGAAGGGCGTTGGATGTTTCTCCACTAACGTTTACCATTTACCACTTTGACACAACCACTGAGACACATAATTTACATTTAGCGTTGATATTAACATAATATTTTTAATTAAGAACCGAAATCGCCCAGCTCTTCTGCGATCTTCGAGCCTTGGAGCTGGGTAAGCTCCTCGATGGTAGTGATGCCCATCTCCTCTTTTTCTTTCCAGTATTTGTAATTAATTTCCATGTGTTGCATAATTTCCGGCATTTCCACGAACGCTACAAAATAAAACTTGTTTTAGTGAAATAATTAGCAAAATGTACCAGAATCAGTGAGCTTTGGTACGAGGTAGAGGCAAGAACAATTTAAGTAGTGAGAAGGGGTGTTAATTTTTATCACCAATTGATGTTTGTTGATGGACCAGGAAAACGCTAAAGTCCCGTCGCGTTGTTGAGCGAGCACCGGTACGTGCAACACGACCCGAGTACGACATTCCCATAATGTTACATACCAATAAGTCTTTAAGGTCTTGACCGATTTAGCTGAAAATTTGTAAAAAAAGGAGAAAATGTTGTACTTATTGACCTTGCAAAATTTCATAACGATCGGAACATTTTTATTTTTCTATTTTTTATAACCAACGATCGGATGTTGTTCAAAAACTATACAGCCACCCGCATAGGTGGTATGTACATGTGTGCAAAATTTCAGGTCGATCAGAGAAACGGTGCAATCTGTACCAAAGCAGTATCAGAAAAAAAAAACAGACATTCGAGCTATAAGAGACAAGTGGAGACGCACGCTACGCTCGCTTAACTATTAATGATAGTACAGGCAAAACGTGAGCTGGTGATTATATTGCAAACATGAGCAAAAGACAGTCTACCGAGCAAAATTTGATGTTCAGATTTGCTTCTATAGAAGATAGTTGAGTAATTTAGTTAAATGGATTAAATGGAATTATTATTACACACTAACTACTAACAACTAACTTAAGAGAAAAGCTATCAGTCACATAACTGATTTTCAGTGGAAGACTTTAATTTAAAAGCAGATCAAGCCAACACTGTGGGTAATATACTGTGGATAAGATATAATGAGGAAAAATGTTGAGTGTTTATTTTGGGGTAACTTACCGTCCCATGCTTCCACCATGTCACTTATGATGAACTCCATGAATCCTATCTGTGAGCGAGGTATCGAGCAAGTGTTTCGATCGAACATCGGCATCACCACCGGGAGTCCGTTTGCCTTCTCCTCGTCAGTCTACACACAACATGTTACTTTTTATGTTATGAAAATATAACTGGAAGTTTGGCAATGACTGATCCAATTTGCGTTTAAAAGCAAAGTGGTTTATATCTGGCGGTAGAGTGGAGAACTGCTCTAAGGCAGATACCGTGGGGCTGCATGGCGACATTCAATGTTTAACAAATGCAGTATTGAATCATCTCGGTCAACTTGAAACTGAATTTACTTGAACATGTTTCTTGTTTAGGAAACAATGAAGATTATAAAATAAGTATGTAATACACATTTTTGTGTTCCGCAATGAAGCAAGTAATCTGTATGTGCATGATTATTCTGTGTATTACTGTGTGTTATGCGGGAGCTTTATTCCCACACTCCGAGATGGAATTTTTGCATAATGTCATCAATTTTTTAATCAGGATAATAATTTATTTCAATGATGTACTGTAGGTGGTATGTACATTAAGAGATTTAAAATGTCAATTCTGGTAATATGAACATAAATTTAGTAGTATTTACATACCTGATTAAAGTACTCTTCTGCAATCCTGCGCGCCCATTCTACGGCCAGGCGTATTGGCCGAACTGGGTTTGAGACGTCAGCACACTTGATGAGCATTCTCTTTACCAGAACTATGTTCTCTGGTGTGTTCACAACACATTGGTCGGGGGAGTTGGAGCCAACCTAAGCCGGCAAAATGCTTTCAATGTTAGTTCATAAAATTAGGGTATATAACAAAATAATGTTGAAAACATGATATTTAAAAATTATGTAGGCTAAGTGCCTGAGCATCCTTGCAAATTTGTTCTTCTCTTAAAATTATAAACTATTGACACTCGCTTAACCACCATATCATAAAAAAGACTCCCTCCCCATAAGACAGGGCTAGATTTACTCTCGTAAGTCGACATAGACTAATAAGAAGTGAAACACGATTTCTGGATGAGCATAGTAAATAGATTCCCTACTATAAAAGGTATAAAGCAAGCAACAGCTTCGATTTCTTGGTTTGAAAAATTGATGTACCGAGCATACAAAATAATTTGGTTATTTCAAGAACCAAATTATTTCCCAAAACGACGAGCTATCTATCAAAAACCTATGTCACAATACAACATTCAAATGACATCACCAAAAGCTGTTCAGAACTTTAGAAAAATGGTGTAAAACTTCTCAGAGGAACCGGTTTTTACTGAGTAATAATCGGGACTTGAACGATAATCGGCAACTCCCCACCATTCCACCCTCATTTTGCCCCGCGGTAGCATTTAGGATGAAGACAAGGTCTATAAAAAATAATAATATAATTTGCCCCCCCCCCCCCAACTCTAAAACGTTCCTACGTACCTAAGGTTAATTACACATGCTAATTTTGAAACTTACATCAGATGTTCCATTTTCTTCTTCCCTAGGTCCGGTCTTTCCAAACATGTTGACAAACTTGGCTAGATGCTCGTAATGTTTAGTCATCTCTGTGGCAAGAACCATGTCGATCACGCTGTGACGCACTTGTTTGAACACATCCCTCTCGAGACCTAGGAACACAATGCATTACATAACCCACTCAGGTGCAACTACCAACATAGACCGAGGTAGATTTGAAAGGGTGCTAAAAATATGTGGAAAATAAGAAAATCAAAATAAATTATTAACATTCCATGTCTGGTATGGATTTTATTGATGATTCAAGATCCAAAAGCATAGAAAAGAACAAAGGAGATCAAAATTAATTATGTACGTCCTGATTTTTTCAAAATAGGCTAACAACCTCGATTTTGAAAGCACCCATAAATCCTAAATTTAAATAAATTATATTAATATTGTGCAGAAAAAAAATGTTTTTGTGGATCACTTTTCCCATAAACGTGAAGGCAGATGAGACTGGAAGTGTTTTGAATTATAAGAGAATAATACCAAACACTACATGAGCAACCATAATGAACTTATCATTTTAAACAAATTCCTACTGGCAATGTCAAATGAATATAGAAGTCGCTGAGGTAGAGGCAACTAAAATGTACACTCTCAGTTGTTGATGATTGCAGCTGAACGGTTTGGTAATATAGTTACCAAATTTTTCATTAATGTACTTAAGAAGAAGGACTACAGCCAATATTAAAACCCCGCAAAATAACCTTATTTTAGTAATAACTCACAAAACGCTACACAACAACGAAAAAGTAGATACTAGGTCCCATGTGGTTTAGTTATGTTTAGTTATATATCTGGCATAAAACCTTTTTCAAATATTGTAACCAGTAATGATTTTAATCAAGGTTTAAATTATTTTATGGTATTTTTCGTAATTAAAAACGTAACTCGATTATAATATTTGAATAATTTTTCATGCAGGGTGTAGTTCTAACTAAACCACGTGAGACCTAGTAGCCCTTTTTTCAATTTTACGTTACAGTTTGAGAGATATTAGTTTAACAAGGTTATTTAGCGTGGTTTTAATATTGGTGGTAATCCTTCCCCCTTAAAGTACCTTTCTATTGATATCCACAGTTGGTCGCACAGAATAAGACTTAAAATATCATTGCAATGCAAAAGTCCAGAAAGTTCAAAAATGGAAAATCCAAAACATTGATTTAAATTCAGAAAATTCCCATTAAAACGTTATAATACGATTAACAAAATTAACCTGCATCATCTCCTTTATCATATCTCCTTGCTGGACAACTTCATGTATGCAAAGTTTGGTATAAATCGGATGCTCAGGTGGGGTATTGTGAGCCAGAGATCGACCCGGCACCTCCACCAAACCACTGTTCATCCATCCCAGTAAAAGCAAATACCTTGAGAACATATTTTAGTAGTGTTCATGTCTGTTTGCTGTTTTATTTCATACCCGCTTACCTTTGAAGATGTTGACTCGCTCGTCCGACAGAGTGAGTTTGAAGCAGAGTGCGGCATGGTGGGACTCCAACACACAGATGTCGTTGTACATAATGGCCAGCTCGTCGCCAGAATTACATAGAAACGCACTGTAAACAAAGAGGAATAATTGTATTTAATTATTTTTAAAAAAAAATTATGAACAAATTATGACAAATTCTATTCATGAATAATTGTCTGCAGTTCAACAAACTAAGCCAAACATTCCGTTTTATTATCTTATTTTTATTCATATTGCACAAGCACTTTTCCCTCGTGAATATTTAGAATAGGTTACACCTATATCACAATTGTGGATGTAACTCTGTTGTTAGTGGCAATAAATAAATAATTTATGTGTTGAGATATAATATATAAATTTAATCACAACATGAAACTTTGTTTGTGCTGATTTAAGCAAATGTGATGATGTAGTGACATAGTAATAAACTGTACCAGCCCTGATTAGCATAAATTGCAGACGACAAACAGCTTCTGGTGATGGTCTCTACATAGCACTTGTCTTAAATTATAGACACAGTTTAATTTATTAATTTAATAATTACACAGGGCATACACAGAGTATACATATTATGTATTTGAGTTAACCGTCTCGGTAGCTTAGAGCTAAAGCGTCCAACCGACAATCGGGAGACCCGGGTTCGATACCCGGCTGAGATGGATATTTAATTTCTGGATTGATTTACATTATACACATGACGTACAAAGATAAAGACAATAAACAGAATAAGAATGATGAACGAGTGAATAATAATGAGAACAAAGATATTGAATAAGTAACAACTCTTCAATAACAATATTATTAATAATAAAAGAAGAGGAAGAAAAGATGAAAAGTTTATGAGGGAATGGGACACATTTGGCAGTTGGCACATAGCTATTCGCTCGGCCAAGATGCATCCAACGTATTATGAAACTTGGCAAAGTTGTCAATAAAGCATACATGGACAGCCCTGTGGTCATAGATTTTCACAATTTTGTCTTAGTCAGCCAGAAAAAAATCCCGAATACAGTCAATTTTGGAGTTTTTAACAAAATCAAAATTCGTGAAAACTAATTTATTTTGTATAAATTATTTTAGAACAAAATTCGGAAATGTGTCACTGCAGAGCCCTTTATTTCCACATTTGTGACATATGTTCAAAATGTCAAACACCTGTGGTGTCAGTTGGCCGAGCGAACAGCAATTTGCCTAAAATGCATGTCCTATACTCTCTTAACCATGGACTTAGAATAGTAACTGCACGTTACTGGACCTGCAATATTATAGGCCAATTTCAGCGCCAATAATATTGGAGGCCATTTTAGCCCATCAAAAGGTAAACATTTGTGTAAACAGGCAAAAATGGCGACAATGATCAACGCGCTTTTGTTTTTCGGGGAAAATTTCAAAGTACACGAATTAACCAAGAGATGGATATCTAATGGTATGATGATGCTCGGACATATGCAAACCGATAACCTACCTGGACTTGCCGGGATGGTCAACATCATGCACTGCAGCGGCGATCAGACACGTCGCCTCGTCCATGGGAATCATGATCTGCTTGAGCCTCTCCCGCTCGAGGTATCCTGCAGACGCCTGCAGGACGTCGGCGGCATGGGTAGAGTTGTGGTAAGTGTTTGAGGAGCGGTAGTTCATCTCGACGATGACCAACCAGTTGTGCAGAGTGGCCTCGTCGCAGCCTAGCGTGCTGAGTACGTCGAAGTGGCACATCAGATTCATGCCAAGGTACACAAGTGGCCTGGAACAAGGTGGTATACACACGATGTAAAGATACCGCTGACAGACTGTTGTATTTTGCCAGGTAAAGATTTCTTACTTTAAAGTACCGGTAATGTAAAACAGTTTAGGACAATCCCTAAATTAAGTTTTTGAATCAAGGATACCAAAAAGCTTTTAGTCAGAATCGGGGTCAAAATCGATTAAATAATTGAGGAATATGCATACTGGATCTCATAGATTGATTCTTTATCAACGTTCACGTGAAATATGATACTGATGTTATTAACCGTTAACCCAGAAAACCAGAAGCTACGCACTTAAACTTGTCTCCGTGAACTGAGTGAGGTAGGTTAAATATAAAACATTGATAAAGAGGATATTACTAATATTACCCAGTGCAATCATTAAAATTGTTGCACTTATCCATTGATATCGACTACCCTTAAGCGCATTACATGACATCCCTACCATAATATTATATACATTTAAACGATGTGAATGAGCATGAAAATACCGGTAATATAAAATTTCAATCAATTTTGCATGTATTAAATAAAATCCCAGAGTAATGTTTATGGTTGGTTGTGTGCCATAAAAAACCCTCATAACTAACTTACATCACAGACGAGTAAATCATGGCCACCAGTGGATTCAGCCTACCACTTTACAGCACGGCACTAAACGGCACCAAAAGTTGGTTATAGGTTAATTTCTGAACCACTTTAAGATGTGTATAGAACTAACCTTTTAGCAGAGAGTTCCTCGAGTCGAAATATGTTAAAGTCCCATAGCAAGGCAGTGTCCAGAAGACTCTTCATCTGGTTCGAGATGTTGAAGTTCTTTATGGACGATCTTTGTGCCGGCTGAGTAGTGCGTGATGCAGCAGAGTCGTTTGAGCTGCGCCTTGTTACGGACAGGGAGGTTGCCCCTTGCTAGAAACACAAGTTGTTTACGAATAACTAGAACTCAATTGTACTCGGCGAGAATAAGAAAGACCAATTTAATGTTTTTACCGAGATGTTTCTAACTATAGTATATCCATCTCGGGCATACTTGCATCATATTCAACACAAAAGTGCTAGACAATATTTATAAATTAATTGAACTTAACACTGTTCTTAGGTGAGAAAATAAATTTTTAATTATGTTGCAATATTTCGAAAAGTTTCACTTTTCTTCGACAGGCAGACATTTACAAAAATACAAACATCTGAACAAACAATAACCACAGCTATGTGAATGAAAAAAATTAATTGCAAAGAAGTTATATTTTTAAGTAATTTAACAAGGTGAAAGAAAAACATTTACAAACGATCTATCCCTAGCTTTAATTTATGACAAAACAACTAGGTATAAAAAATATAGTAGTTATAGGCTTGATAGATAATTGGTTGTTAGTTGAAAGTTCATTGTTTATAGTTTGAGTTGATAGTTTTAATAGTTGATAGTTTTAATGTTCCACTTTAAAGTTTTTTATACTAGTGGTAGTAAATAAATAAAATTGCATTTTGTTATGAATTAATTAATCAATATTAATAGTAAGTACTGTAAATAGATAGTATTAATAAACTTTAAAATGAGTACAAATGAGTGTCTAAAATTTTGAAAAATAATTTGACCTCCTTTCGCAAAGCATCAAACTATAAATTTAGAATTTCAAATCCGAAACCCTACCGGGACTTGAACCCTACTTTTGTTTCCTACAAAATAATACAGCGAAGTTGTTTATTCAGTCAATGTTTAGTCTTGTTAGTACCGGTACACATGCGTTAATTTGACTAATTTTAGCCTTGTTAGTCCCAAACAGGTTCATAGGTGGCATTCAATTTAGAGTTAATTTGTGAAATTCTGCACAGTGCAAAAAAAAAACTGATTAAATCTTCAAAGCACTGCCACCCATGTTTTTATGGATATAATGAATTCTTTTCTAAAAATCAAGTTAGCAAAGATTTGTGTAGGGGAACATTTCCAAAAAAAGGGGGGAAAATAGGGTTGAAAATCGAAATCCACAATGAAAAATGTATTATTTAGCATTGGTCCCCCACCCCCAAAAATCCATGTTTTTCTCAACCGTAGCTCATTTGGCCAAGCTTAGTCTTGTTAGTCGAAGACATGCATCCATCCTTTCCGTCAGGGTTAGCTTGTTAGCACAGGAAGACACGTCGACACGGCATCTTCCGGGAGTGCGTTAGTTAACAGTAGTTTGCGTTGATAACGTACCGTACGTACCGACAGTAAGGCTCCGATAAGATCATTTGTTACCAAGTCCGCACTTCGAATCTTGTCTTCCCTCATTAGTGGTGAGTACAGCTCAGTGTTGCGGAGTAGGTCGATCACCTGGTGGCATTGAGAAGAAACTCAGTGACATCGATCATTGACGCAATGTTCGGATAGTGGCAATGCAAAATTGCATTTGGAATGAGGAAAAAAGAGAAAGAAGGGAGAAAAGAAAGAAAAAACTCAGAAATAAAGAAAGGAAAAGAGAAATAAATAACGAGATAAAGTAAGTAGGAAATAGATAAATAACCAAATAAAAGCAGGAAGATAGATAAAAAGAAGTAAAATGACAGAGAACGAAATGTACATTTAATATAGATATAAAATCAATTTTTTGGAGTCGACATAGCATAATATGAAGTGTTGCTAATGAGTGATCCAAAGTCACCGTTTACAGGCACCATATTATCCTACTGATCTACATAAAGTCAATCCTAGCAGTATAACACCCATAGATGGAGCATGGAATCATTAATCCCTGGAAAATCTGCAATGGAAGCAGGAAAGAAGTCCACAGGATCAACAAATCACATTTAATTATGCAATGGTTACTGATAAATATATTATATGTAGGCTATGTCAGAACCTAACGTTCGTGGATCAAATTTTTATTTTCTCTCGTTTCATCGATCACAACTCAAAATCATAAATTATTTACAGATAAAATGCCAAATTTGAATTAATAATTATGTTACGATCACTTAACACAATTATAGTTAATAAGCATTAATGCAAGAACTAAAACAAACAATTTATAATTGTAAATATAAAACAGCAATAGATGAACAAGTTCTGTGTATAGAAAAAAGAAACACCTACCCTGTCTAGTAACAGAATGACGGTAGGACTTGAGGTTTCTTGTGCTGCTGTTATCAAACTGATGACTTTGGTTATTGGTCCTTCGATAGAGAGACTGTGTAATCGGGCGATACTTTGACGGCGCGTACCTGCAACAGAAAACAACCAGTTATTAATGTAATTATTATTATTATTTATTATTTATTTTTAACAAATCAAGCTACAAAGTACACTTAACATGTTGAAGAGAATCAGAGAGGGCATAGCCCCATAGCAAGAAATGCCTGATACCCTACATTAAAATTAAATAAAAATAAAATGTTTTTTTTAAATCATAGGATAAAATAGTCAATAAATTAACATAATGTTGTAGTATCAAAATATGGTAGGCCTAATATAGTATACCTATATTTAAAATTACAATTTAACAAACATATTCTTTTATTCTATTCTCGAAATTTGTAGCATCTTTGATTTCTAGAGGAATAGCATTCCATAAAGAAACTTCCATAAATTGTTATACGAGTTACACAATTATACAGTTTGTTTCACAAGTAATGGCAAAGTAAATTTTAAATATATAATTATTTAATGGTGGACGTTACTATGTTTGAAAGAAACTGCCTGAAAGTTCGTAATATGCAAGAAAGAAAGATTTAAAATAATATCATGTGGTAATAATTTATACTGTTATTCATTTTATTCGTGTGTTTATCGTCAGTAAAAAGTAAAATCTTGGTGATAAGGTCACGTCGTAGCAATAGGTTTTACGATATAATTTCAATCCCAAAATAAAGTCGCATCACTATTATAGGGATGTGTGGGTAGAGGTTTTAATTAACAGTCGGGTTCGGTTCGAGTACTAGTGCTACTTCGGGTCGGGTTGAGTAGGGAAAAGACGACTGTTACTGTACTGCGTGTTAAAATGAATAATGCAACTTACATTGTAAGTTTCCCCTAATTCATATTATATTGTCTGAATTTTCATTGAATTGCATTTTGTATATAGGCTAAAAACTAAAAATTGTCTGGACCGGCACCTCCACCAATCAAGTTTGAAAGTCATAGACAGGCCCCTCCGCCATCCCAAAAAATGTGTTTTGTTGCCCGAAAATACTGTGTTTTGACTATTGGGTTGGCCCCCAAATACCTGACCGAATAGTTCAATTTAGGGTATCCGCACGCCACTAATCAATATATACCAGGGAGAGTTCTGACGACGAATAGTGAAACAAAATATAGCAAGTTAGAACAAAACAAAAAAAAGTGACCCAAAAAACAAATATGTACCTGTTTAAAAATTATACTCGTTATAAACTCAACTCGTGATCATAAACTCAACTCGTGATAGTTAAGTTATTATAGACAAGCGAAATTATACCACTGGTAAAGATACCGATATAAAATATCTTCGAACAAATTCTAGTCCATTACTAATTTATGTATTGCCTCTGTTCTACAAAGAAAGAAAGAAAACACAAATAAGGTATGGCTGTTGTTAGTTTGCTATAGTTTTACTCGCAAATCGGAATAATATTTTCCCCAAAGTAATTTTTTTTAAATGCATCAATCTGTGATTTGTTGTTGAAGAAAATCTGATAAAAATTTATCTACTTCTTGATGTGATCAATTAAGTGTCTAGCCCACTTAGCACTTAGTGGCTTCACTTAGTGGCCTCACTTAGCGTCGACGTGCACTCTCAGGGGGATGTGTTTAAGTAACCCTCTGGCGTCCTCTGACTCGTCAACATTAACTAGCGCCCTGTCAACAACCCTTACTTAAAATAATATGTGACCTGTTTGCACAGCTTGTACAAGGTTTTCACATCTAATGTTGAAGGTTTAAGAAGTAAACTCGATTCAAAGTAAATACATGGATGCGATGAAGCGAAAGAGAGTTTCAATACGAAATTCTAAACATTTCCAATTACAGTAAGTAGTCACACTGAAAACTAGTTTAGTAGTCGGTTGCGTCGGGGCCCACAGGGTTGGCTTGATCCGTGATCGCTTTGGTTAAAAGTCCCCTACTGAAAATTAGTTATATGACTGAGTGGGTAGACTCTAAATACGTTATTTTTTCTAAAAATGTACTATACCTCCAATAATGATAAGCTAGCGAAATTTACATTTGAGTGACGTGTCAGTGGCACGTCAGTAAAAGTGTACATATTGCACATAATTCGCAAATGTTGTACATGCTACATCGTATTCTTGTTGTGATCTAAGTCAACACTATTTGCATAGTCACTCATTATGAAATCACACCTGTTTTTGTTTATTTGCAAAACGTTCTTGAGACATGAATATCAATCGCGATTTGTATCAAGTTCAAAACTAAATAGCTTCTTAATCTCGAATCAACACTTCCAAAATCCAAATTACTAATATCTATATCGAAAGAAATAAGTGTATTAGTTATCTACAATTGAAGCAACATTCCCTATCCGAACATTTTCTAAATTCGGTTAGTAAATCCAACCAAGACTACGATAATCATATCTCCCTTTTCCCCGAAATGAGATAAAATATTGAAAACCACTTCCCCACTCCACTGAAGTAGCTCTAAGCGTGCGGTCTGTATGATGAATATCTTATTACCCGCGAAAGTTCACTACGCAGTCACAATATCTTCCCCGCCAAAGAGTTTAAATTTTAACTACAACCAACAGTAACGTCCTTCTAAAACTCCATTAGTAATTGTGTATAGCATCATAGGGTGGACATGGCTTGTGTATACCTTGTTGTAACTTGTACGGTCAATAGCGGAATGGATCTCTGAGCTATAGCATCATAGGGTGGACATCGCTTGTGTATACCTTGTTGTAACTTGTACGGTCAATAGCGGAATGGATCTCTGAGCTATAGCATCATAGGGTGGACATCGCTTGTGTATACCTTGTTGTAACTTGTACGGTCAATAGCGGAATGGATCTCTGAGCTATAGCATCATAGGGTGGACATCGCTTGTGTATACCTTGTTGTAACTTGTACGGTCAATAGCGGAATGGATCTCTGAGCTATAGCATCATAGGGTGGACATCGCTTGTGTATACCTTGTTGTAACTTGTACGGTCAATAGCGGAATGGATCTCTGAACTATAGCATCATAGGGTGGACATCGCTTGTGTATACCTTGTTGTAACTTGTACGGTCATAGCGGAATGGATCTCTGAACTATAGCATCATAGGGTGGACATCGCTTGTGTATACCTTGTTGTAACTTGTACGGTCAATAGCGGAATGGATCTCTGAACTATAGCATCATAGGTGGACATCGCTTGTGTATACCTTGTTGTAACTTGTACGGTCAATAGCGGAATGGATCTCTGAGCTATAGAGTAGAGTAGAGTAGAGTATTTATTTACCATTTGATCTATACAATGTATACATATAGGCATCGTCAAGATTATGTAAAACTAGGATAGGCCTAGTGACTAAATTAGGTATTATACAATTAGGTAATATACAATGAAAAGAGCTAAATTAAGCATTAAGCACTAAGCAATAGACAAAATATATACATACTAATTTAGCCATACCAGGCACACTGGTTTGGACTGTCAGTACCTATTAATAGGAGTACAATATAATACCAGAGAGTTACCCAGTACACAAATAAATTTGAGAATAGGTGATTAATACTAGGCCACGGCATAGGCCTAAGCCAGTTGAAGTAAGGAGATTCACTCACTGAGGTATTTCTCAATGGAGTATGGATAATAATGGAGCATCATAGGGTGGACATCGCTTGTGTATACCTTGTTGTAACTTGTACGGTCAATAGCGGAATGGATCTCTGAACTATAGCATCATAGGGTGGACATCGCTTGTGTATACCTTGTTGTAAACTTGTACGGTCAATAGCGGAATGGATCTCTGAGCTATAGCATCATAGGGTGGACATCGCTTGTGTATACCTTGTTGTAACTTGTACGGTCAATAGCGGAATGGATCTCTGAGCTATAGCATCATAGGGTGGACATCGCTTGTGTATACCTTGTTGTAACTTGTACGGTCAATAGCGGAATGGATCTCTGAACGAGCTTGAAATAAATAAAATATGTGGATTTCCGTTCGACCCTCTCAGTTTCAAGAAACTATACTCAAGAGCTCTTCCATTCCAGCAAAAAAAGAGCGGGCCTATAAAGAGTCTCGTCCATCTAAAGTTAACTTCAGCTTAATTAATGGATCGTCCCTCCAAGATTCTGTGTCAGTCTCTTTTTGTGGTTGCTCGTTATACCTAGCCAAGGACCTACTCCCCTCTTATCACATTTACGACTCCCTTGTCAATTAATATCAACGATTCCCTTCCCCTCTATACAATTGATTCGTCCAGCCGCCATTTGGCATCAACAAGTTTTCTTCATATGAAGCCATCTTTTAAGAATTAATTAAGTAACTCAGGTTTGGATATAATAAACAGCAGTTTTGCAGTCGCCAAGAGAAATTGAAAGAATCAACATACGGGTTGATGATGTATACCTTGCCAGTGGCGTAGGAACTATTTTTTTAGTGGGGGTCACACTGAAAATTGACTATGAGGTTGGGTGGGTAAACCGAGGTCTGGGGCGAAGCCCCAGCCGCTGGAGGCTCTTTCGCCGTAGGCGAGATTTTTTTAAAAGGTGCCCTTGATAGGTGGCCTAAAACACGTTTTCAGGCGATTTTTGGATGAGCGTAGCGAGCGTAGCGAGCGAAGCGAAGATTCCATTTCACTACACTGGAGAAAAAAATCCGGAATGTTTTTTTTTTTTTTTTTTTTCTTTCTTTTTTTTTTGTATTTTTGTGTGTCTGTGAACACGATTCCGGCTAAACCAATACTCCAATTGCGATGAAATTTTATGGAGGTCTATGAAATCTCTGAACGAAGAACTGCACGGAGGGAAAAATCGATCAAAAAATTATTTTTCATGAAAATCGCAATTTTACGATTTTTTTCGATTTTTAAAAAAATTCTTCGACTTATAACATCTACATGCTTGATCCGATTGTAATGATTTTTTCACAGAACCTTAAATTTATGAATTATTATATCCCGTGTGAAATTTGAGCGCAATTGAAAAATTGTTTCTTATGAAAATCGCAATTTTACGATTTTTTTAATTTTTAAAACATTCTTCGACTTGTAACACCTACATGCTTTATCCCATTGTAATGATTTTTTCACAGAACCTTAATTTTATGAATTAATATATTCGTGTGAAATTTAAGCGCAATCGAAAAATCATTTCTCATGATAATCGCAATTTTACGATTTTTTTTCAATTTTTAACATTTCTTCGACGAATAAAACCTACATGCCTTATCCGATTTTAATTATTTTTTCACAGAACTTTATTTTTATGAATTAATATATTCGTGTGAAATTTGAGCGTAATCGAAAAATTATCTATTAAAAAAATCGCCATTTTTCGCTTTTTTCGTTGTAAAAAAAACAAAAAAACGCTCATCCATCAACGCGGCGGGACTTAAGCGTTTTCCTAGTAATTATGAATAGGGGTTACATTTTGAAGCTAATATTGCATTGAAGATTGATTACCTGACTAAAATCGGTCGACAGTCTGCTTGCACGTACTGCACACAAAATATAATGAATATTAGTCTAAAATCAGATGGCTATAGTCTAGTCTCGCAAATCACGTCTCTTACTGAATCTTTCTAAAAAATGTTAACAAAAACCTTCCTTTTTGTTTGCAAGCCCGACTTTAGTAAAAATCCTAAAAATCACCCAATAAGCTATAAGTTAGAAAATGACACCATACCTGGCTTGAGGTCAAGCCAACAAGTGGGGGGGGGAAGTTTCCCCCCCATTTCCCCCGTTCCTACGCCCCTGTACCTTGCTGATGCAAATTGTGTTTGCGAACTAGTTGACCATTGAATTTTCCAATGGATCAGCTAATCTCACCTAAAAACATGGAACAAATTGCACATGAACATGACGGATGATTATTCGATGAACCCATTTGTACCCGGTATATTAATTATGTGGTTTGAAGTCCAGAAGCTCAAAACTCCGGACCTTAACCCAGATCAACCACAATTTGAGCGTTTGGTAGGAATACCAACTCATATCATTCTTATTATAAAGAAGGGTTTGATAATTTACCTTCCTAATAATCTGTTATCTTCATGTCGTTACAAATGACATGCATATTCACAGTGAGAACACCAAAACGAACGAACCAAATGGTTTAAAGAATAATGTGTTGGATATTGCACATTTTTCGTAGATAGGGCCTACTATATCAATGAGAAATCTAGTTCCGCCCTTCTTGCGTCTGACCTTCTCTAATCTAATCTTAAAGAAATCCCGTGAGGACGAAGTCGATGTGATCGTTCTTCGATCCCCTTGAGAACACAGAGGCCTCTCTCAACGACACAGCACGCTGTTTGTTCAAGTTCCCGGCCTAATATAGAGCGAGTTCCACGCCCGAGGTTTGACCGCCAAATCAAGTTGAATCAATAGCAATCTAAAGGTAAAATAAAATAGACGGGTACATTATTCTTCTTCCGACCTGAAAATACGAACTCAACGGACCATAAATTTCAATCACCGTCAAGTCACAAAATCAGCTTCAGTCTTATAGCGCAAAAATAAATGTGCAGTAATACAGAACCAGAATAATATACGTCGCACGAAATTTGCCTTCCACAAAAACCTTATACATTTTCGGTAAAATACTTCCCATTTTTACAGTAATAATATACAAAAAAACTTACCACATACTAACTTACGTACAGTTAGTTTTTAATGTGTTAATGTTAATGTCTATTTATCAAATGAAACAATATATTTCTTGTTTTCATGTCAAAAGTACAGGTAGCCTACCAAAGAACCATTCAGAACATAAACATTAAATAAACTAACAACAACATAATATAGTGTAAACTGTAGAGAAATAAAAACATCGAAATGTAAATCATCATTGTAAACGCATTAACATAACAAACTTGTGGCTTTGCAATCGTTGTACAGTAGATTAGATGATATACTTTTTAGACGAGTGAGCGAAGCGAATGAGGATTTTATAACGCTACTCGATCGGGCCTTGTCGTGAATAATTTTGTTTGTCTGTTTATCTGTTTGTCTGTCTGTCTGTTTGTCCGGGCTCATACGGCCAAACGGCCAAATAGATCGAGCTGAAATTTTAAACAAACATCCGCGACCAGGTAACTTAGAACTGCTAACAAAATGAGCGCAATCCATTTCGATTTAAACCCACAAGAAATAATAAATTGCAAAATATGCTTGAAATGTGTAGGTTTCATTTTAACAACAATGCCTTTTCTTGAAGAAGTCATTTTTACCAAATAATTTTTGGTGGGCCGTGATAACATGCATAGCAGTGATCAAGGTATAAATCGAATATGGAACGACCAAGGTTCCCCTAAATTCTGCTGGGACATTGAGTAAACCGTGCAATCTTTACTCGTATTTCGTACTGGCTATGTTTTCCATAGTATTGTATGCATTTCAAAACATGTTTTATAATTTTTTAAATACAATCCAGAAATAAAAAAATCTTTTCCGACCGGGGGTTTGAACCCAGGTCTCCCACATTTTGGGTATAAAGGCGCCTTAGCCAACTAGACTAGGGAAACTCCAAATTCGCTGTTAGACGAGTGAGCTAGTCATGTGTTGAGTACCCGGGAACATTTGCATTTGAAATTGATAATTATATTGGTACAAATAATATGGGTAGTTGGTATAAGGGCGCATCAATTGTAAGGCCATAATGCTCCACTCTAGCCTATAATAGGCTAGAGGGCCTAAAGTATGGGGAAGAAAAGGAATGTTATACCGGGTACTCAACACATGGCTCACTCACTCGTCTAACAACGACTTTGGCGTTTCCCTAATTATCGACAATGCCGATGGAACCTTTTCTTACTGAGTGTGTGCTGCTTCTTGACAACTGGAAGCTCATTGTTGGGCACGATCGATATTCCGGCCAACGCTTAGGAGATACGTTTAATGGGGTGTTACACGGTGACTACAGTCAGCTGGCTACAGTTTTGATTACAATCAACCCTGCATTATTGCAGTCAGCAGTTTAAAACATTCTCTATCCTGCAACCAAAGATTGCAATTGGCTCCGATCATGGAGTAACTGAAGTCCCCGTGTAATATCGTTTTCAATATGTTGTACATTATGGGGTACTTACCATCGCTTAAAATACTAGACCTAGCGCCCAAGGATATCCTCCTTGGTTGTACTATACTGCCTCTTGGCGACTGGAGGGGCGACTGGAGAGGAGACTGGAAGGGGGACTGGAACGGCGACTGGTAGGGCGACTGGTAGGGGGACTGGAAGGGGGACGCCTTGGAGGGCAGGGTCGGGACTGTAACGGAAGGGAAGTGTATATGAAAAGGGTAAAAACACTACAACTGTATGGTTTCTTATCATATTAATGTTTATTGAACACTCTTTCAATCTATGAACAACCGGTACGGGATAACACCACCCGAGCTCCGTAGGGTGTGTACCCTCTTCAGGTGACATAATACAACATAACATAACAGAAACAGAACAGAACATAATTTACTTAAGCAGTAAAAAATTAAATCTTCTTATGAACGAAAGCAATGCCACTCCTTATTGGTTCAGTCCCTATCAACAAAATGTACATAAAACAATGTGTACAATGAAAATAGCAGAAAAAAAATACATGCGAAGAATAACTAACTTCAGGAAAATGAAACAAATTTTGTAGGTCTTCAGAGTACGTTCTGTAAAGAACAGCAGCACACCAAAATTGAACCGTATAACACACGAGATCTATTACACAGGGGCATCCACTAAAAGGTACCCCATTATCACTTCATTTTCATGACGACACGTCACACTAATTAACGTTGGCTGGTAATTGATTTGGACGACGGGGTCAGCTTGTCAGCGAAGTCTTTGAAGTATTCTTCTTGTCAGTTTCGCCTCCGACGCACCATGATTTTTGACCGCGATGTGCAGCCTTTTTGCGACCCTTCCTTCAGACGGCGGACCCCGGGTCCCCGTCTTTTCGGCAGATGCCAGGCTTTTATGAGTTCGTGATTTTTCTTGAATAGTTAGAATCTTTCGAAGATTCAAAAACCTAGCCTGTTGTACAGTATGAAGAACTTAACATCACTTTCTAAAGACTTGATGTCGATGGAGCCAATCCTTATTGAATGTATGCTGCCTCTTGGCAGCTAGTATAGATGGACTCTTTGTTGGACAGGATCGAGACTCCGGTCGTCCCCGCGGAGAAGCGCACAGTTGAGATACTTACCATTAAGTGTATTGCCATTGGTCATAATGGAGCCCCTCCTTATTGATTGTATGCTGCCTCTTGGCAACCGGAAGGACTCATTGAAGGGTAAATTCGGGACTGTAACGAAAGGAAAGTGTATGGGAAAAGGGTAGAATACAATAATTTTGTATATTCAACACATTTTCAATCTATGAACAACCGGTATGGGACAACACCACCCAAGCTCTCCCGCTCTTCAGGTGTAATCCAAACCTTATCCAGGTATGAACTAAACTGTCGCCAGAGAGCATCTCTATTTAGGAGCGCAGCATCCGCGCTCCGGACAACCCCGCTCTTGCACTCTGAGCTCTCAGATGGGTCTTCTTGAGACCCTTCACAACTAGAAACTGTACAACTGTCCTTCCGCCCGTCCAATCAACCCTGAACCCTGCAATAATACGCACAATCAGCTTTTGACGGCATAGCATTAGTGACCCAGACATATTTAAATAAAAGCATCATCAATACGACGGTATTCGCTGTCGAACGCAATGACATATCATATTATTTCCATCTCTAAAAACAGTTGGTTAAAACAGTTGAACTTATTCATTTTCGTGCAGTGAAACACACTCACTTTCGGAGTAGTCAACTGAGATAATGAACAAAGCTCGGATCTAACTTGCATTGGATTTAGACTGTGCGTGAAACAGTGAATAGTGTAGCTTTGATCTTAGGTCGCTTGATACTAGTACCTCGGTACCGGTACCAGCCGTAACAGCATCAGAGTGTACATGTTAGGGAGCGTGGTGCAGCTCTGACCTAAGGGGAAGGGCCTACTTACCATCACTTGCTATGGACTTGATGTCGATGGAGCCCTTCCTTATTGAGTGTATGCTGCCCCTCGGCAACTGGTAGGCGGGCTCCTTGTTGGGCACGATCGAGACTCCGGCCGACGCCTCGGAGAAGCGCTTATTCGCTAGCCTGCTCACCGGAGGGTCGTTGATGAAGACGTAGTGGGACGGCAGCCTGCACAGGGGACACATCACCATTTAACAAGCAGGAAGCTGTTGTCTAGCTAGGACGCATTATACCAGCATACAACTGTAAATTTTCAACAGTGTGTTGTTGATTCCAAAAACATACTTATTAGACTTTAAAAGCAAATGCATTCCTTAATTTATGTTCCCATTACAGCCGTTCATTGCATAGGGAAAAGCAAAACTAAACGAAGCAAAAAAACTTGCGAATTTAAAATTCCGTTTTTGACTGTCAATCACTGGAATGCTATGCCAATCAATACATATTTTCATACCCAGAATAAGTCGACATTGCGAATGTTAGTCGACCGTGGAAATGGGATTTTGTTATAACGCTGGTACGGGAATGTTCAACATATTTCACGTATAGATGGCAAGAAATGTTCGTTTTTGTTCGTTGCTAATGCTCCCAAATCAAATACAAAAGCCTGGATAGATATTTTCAAAGGGATCAAATAAGCTTCATTCTTTTGTTAAGATCGTATCTTATATGAATTACTAGGAAGCTTCGTAAACGCTTTTTTAGTCGCGTTGGTGGATGAGCTTTTTTGTAAGTTTATAGTTTGCGTGGGATCTCTTTACTTATCAAGTGCTTTTTGAACGCATTGTAGGTGATTGTAGTCAAGTTTCTATTGTTACTTGTTAGTTGTTATTAAATACAAAAAAAAATTAAAACCTTTATTTATATGGTTTCTGGATAATATTTTCATCTTTATCTTCCAAAAAGCAATACATCACCATTACCTTAATGTCCATGTAAAATATGAACGTTCTTGCCCCACCCGTTTGGTCAGAATCGGCCCAAATGTCACGAAATTATCGCACTAAAAATCGAAAAAAATCGTAAAAGTACGATATTCATGAGAAATATTTCTTCGATTGTACCCAAAAACGTGGCAAGTCTCCAATTTTCATCAAGATCGCATATGCCGTTTGCCCGGTAGCGTGCGAACAAACAGACATACAAACAAACAAAACAAAACAAAAAAACATTGGAGCTAAATTTTTTGAGGGGTCAGTGAAATTGAAGTCTTCGCTTCGCTCATCCAATAACTTAATATTTTTGGTTTATTTGGATTATGGGCTCGTCAACCGTTAGGTCATAATGCGCCACTCTAGCTCACTAGGAAGCTTCGCAAACGCTTTTTCAGGCGCGTTGTTGGATGAGTGTATGTTTTTTTAAACGAAAAAAGTGTAAAATTGCGATTTTCATGAGAAATTTTTCTTCGATTACGCTCAAATTTTACACAAATATATAAATTCATAAAATTGAGGTTCTGTGAAAATATCATTACAATCAGATAAAGCATGTAGATGTTATAAGTCGAAGATTTTTTTTTAAAAAACGAAACATGCGTAAAATTGCGATTTTTATAAGAAATTATTTTTTGATTGCGCTCAAATTTCACACCAATATATTAATTCATAAAATTAAGGTTTTGTGAAAAAATCATAACAATCGTATAAAGCATGTAGGAGTTATAAGTTGAAGAACTTTTTTAAAAATCGGAAAAAACGTAAAATTGCGATTTTAATGAGAAATAATTTTTCGATTGCGCTAAAAAACGTGGCAGTTCTAAGTTCAGAGATTTCGAAGGCCTCCATAAAATGTCATCGCAATTGGAGTATTGTTTTAGCCGGAATCGTGTGGACAAACACTCAAAAATACAAAAAAAAAGAAAAAAAACATTCCGGATTTTTTTCTCCAGTGTAGTGAAATGGAATCTTCGCTACGCTCATCCAATGAGGAGGAGAGGCCCATGCTGGTCAGAACCAGCCACGGTTAGGGGGAGGAAAGGGGGGGTTCTCACGTCGCGGTCATTATCGTATTTGTCATCGTTCGCTGTGTCATTGTCATCGTCGTCGGTGAGGTCGTCTAGGGAGAGGGAAAGGTGTCCCCGACGACTACTGCTAGAGCTCGCCTCTAGTTTCTGGGAGTAATATACTCCTCTCTTACTAGCTGATGTTTGCGAGATGGACATTTTCTCTTAAATCGCCTTTTCCAATTAGCAGAGCCATGCTCTGGGCCAAATTCTACCCCGGGCCCAGACGGAGGTATTAATTAATATTATGTAATCCAACTGGAAAGCAATAAACTATCAAACTTTTCTTTCAATAATTTAACTACTAATACACGTCAACCTTGTGCTAATTTAACGGTATAATTATATCTTCTTTACAAAAGCAAATTGTCTGCCTTTTCCATCAAAGTTGCCCTTCAGACACAGAAAAGCAATCACAATAGTAAATATTTTATATGAACAATAATTTATTCAGTTGTAATTGACACTCGCGAAATGCGGGACTCTCAGATTCGCCCTGTTTTCTCTATATCTATATCCAACCAAATACAAAAATTTGTAAAAAAAAAACGGCAGCCAAGCTCTCCTTCAAAAGTCTTCGGCTGTGAATGCTGTGAGATATAGAAGTTGAGCCAAGCTTTTTATTCTTTCTCCCTAGTTTCGCTTTGAAAATAAGTAAGATCATTTCGCCTGTTGACGAGCGCCAAGCCAACGATTTTTGTGGTAAAAAAGTAAAATTTTTAAACTCGAAATCATAAAAAAATGGCTTGGCCATTAAATTTGGCTCATGGCCAAGATTTTTTTTTTATGAATTCGAGTTTAAAAATTTTACTTTTTTACCACAAAAATCGTTTGGCTTGGCGCTCGTCAACAGGCGAAATGATCTTACTTATTTTCAAAGCGAAACTAGGGAGAAAGAATAAAAAGCTTGGCTCAACTTCTATATCTCACAGCATTCACAGCCGAAGACTTTTTAAGGAGAGCTTGGCTGCCGTTTTTTTTTTTTACAAATTTTTGTATTTGGTTGGATATTACATCTTTTTGTTGTTCGTTTGCTATCAAGGTGTGAATGATGGACTTTGAATGATTAAATTTGTTAAGTTCAAAGTTTTTTTTGACATTTTTGGGCCCACGGTCCTCCTAAAGATACCCCTTGTGTTTTAACAGTATTGCTTCCAACTTTTCCCGCGCAATTCTGGAAATTTGCGCTCTTGCGGGGAGCGGGAAGGGAGGGAGATAGGCGTGAACAACTTAACAAATTTAGCCATCCCCACCGCAACAAAACATGGCGTATCGCAAGGCAACGAGGGGTAATGCTCGAGTAATACACCGACAAAGTAGCCAGCGCCTGATTTATTGCGCGCCCGGCTCACTAGCGAGTATAACACTGTCAAGGTCAACTTCCATTGCTGGGATGGGATATTAGTCACTCAACGCTGGCGTCGATAAATGCGAATATAAATATCGAGTTGTAATCCCTATCCGAAAGTTTTTTTTCTGGTGTATGCTAATGAATTACATTGTAAAACAATGTATAGTTTTATATTTTACACAGTAGGCATACGCTATCAAATATTATTGGTGTTTCTCCCGTTTCTCCCGATTAAACAAAACATTATAAGTAATGTTTTCAAAATATAAACTCTTGTCCCCTGGTCTCAATACAATACTGAGCATAGCAAGCGAGTAATCAAGCATATTATTATTTTTTTGGTATCTAAACCAATCGCGTTTGCGATTCAAACTCATGTCCCTTAGTTTCATGCTGACCTTCGCCATATATCGTCATAAACCAAGACAGCAAGATTGTTGTTGTGTAGTGTTCTATCGCAAACAGAGGCGGAGGTTTTCATTCGAACCCTAGTCGGGTAAAGCTAGTTTGAATTGTTTCACTTCACTTATGACACAATCACTGTTGGGATAAAAAGTCAGTGGCGTCAACAAACGAATGTGCAGGGGTGCAGGCTTGCAGCCACACTCGGCCCGGTCCTCAGACGTTTTTTGAAACTTTTTGAAAACTTCCTCGCGTCTGATGAAGAGAGCCTCTTGAAAATGTGCACACTTTTTTGGTAAGTGTTTTTATTTAATATATCTTGCGGTCTAAACATCTTTTTTTGATCGTGTATATATATATTTAATTAATGTTTATCGTATTCAGATATGAAGTGAATTTAATTTCTTTAGGGCAAGGCACTTGCACTCAAATGTGTATTGTGTGGATTGTTGGTATTGTTGTTAGAATCTCTGCTTCCAATACAGAAGGTCCATGGTTCGTCCGATTCCTGATTTAGCAACGGTGACTTTGGAGCCGTCCTAACAACGAGGCACATAATAAATTTAAAGTTCTTCTGAATCGGCCTTGTTGATTCTGGCGTTGATCCGCGGGTGTTCGCACTGTCCATACCACTGATTACTTGATTTCCTATATTTAAAAATATCGATCTTTAGTTGGTTATCGCTCACTCGTCGATTGCGTCGGGGCCTGCAGGGTTTGGATTGGTCGCTTTGGTTTACTGTCCACCACTGAAAAACAGTTATATGACTGAGTGGGTAGACTAAAAGTGAATTTATTTATTTATTATATGCTACGCTATACGCTCACTTCCATGCAAATATAGCCCTACCTCAGAACGTTAGTTATTTTTTACTCACAACATAGATAAATATAGATCGTATTTTCAAATAAGATTTGACGTGCACATTCGACAGAAATATTAATTGAAAATAAATTATACCGGATACACAAGATAACAACCAATAAAAAAAGTAAGTGGTCATTTGAGACTCTGGATACATATAAAATACTTTGCAAATATCACAAACAAATACACGAAAAAAATCTCAAAAATCTCGTAGTTTATATTATAATGCGTCTCACATAGGCATGTGCTAAACTGGTGAGTTAGGATTAATACTTATATTTACATAGACTTTGAGAATTTGTATTTACACATGTGCACACATATAGAATGTGGTACGTTGAGTTCAACTATGTACATTCACGTACACTCGCGACGAAATACGTTAGTAATGTGATGTGTGACTTACTTTACACCTGCTTTACACGCTCGCCTCTAGTGTCTTCTATAACAAATAAACGCAGGGAACAACAACTATATTTAAAAAAAACAAAAAACGGTAGAAAACTAAAATGTAAATGTGATCATGTTCACGTTTCATTTGTTTTGTTTCTTGAATTCTTCGGCCACACTTTGCAAATGGCATTCACACGCAATGAAGAGGAGATGAACTGCATTGCAAAACTGCGTTGTAGGTTTTCTACTTAGATGATTTTTTGTCTTTGTTCAATTGCTTGGACAAACAGTTTTTGCAAAATTAAAGTAAAATGGAAATCACTTATTTATAAATTAATTGAACTTAACACTGTTCTTAGGTGAGAAAATAAGTTTTTAATTATGTTGCAATATTTCGAAAAGTTTAACATAATTAAAAACTTATTTTCTCACCTAAGAACAGTGTTAAGTTCAATTAATTTATCATTTACCTGTTCTACTAAAGTTTCTTTTGAAATGGAAATCACTTATTCGAAGTATAAGGTTTCAAGGTAATTCGAGACGGTTGGTACATTGTAGAATAACAATCCCCACGGTGCAGGGAATTAAAATTATTATTCATTATAATGCATTTTTTAGAAATCATAATAACTCAATACATTATAACTTACCCAAGCAAATAGCAATGATTTGGATACTAGACCCGGAACAATATTAAACGTAAATATATTTTATTTTACTTTATAATGATCTGAACAATTCTTGGAAACATCAAGGTGCATAAGCGATCATGTAATTTTATAATATACCTCCCACGTCCCACTCGCAGGGGAAAATGGGCTATGTACGAGAAATACTAATGTAATTATATCAGATAAAACAAAAAATGAATTATATGTGGATGTTTCTTCCCCTAGTTCGTAAAGTACGGAAGAACTGCAATTGAGACGCTCAGAGTGGTGTTTAAATTGCGACCAAGCCTCTAGGCATGATATTATTATCGTTCTGGTAGTCAAAACAATTGATATGATGAGGGTTTAAAAAATAAAAATCATAATTGCAAACATGCATGTTGCATGTAAAAGATGTTATTTCAGTGACGGACTTCAATTAAAGCGATCCGAACCGACGACGCCATCGATTGGCGAAATAATCGGACATTTGAAATCCAGTTCACAGATTACCATGATATGATTCACCCGCGGATGAGTCAGCATAGACATAACTACTTCGGAACAACCATTTACAACTTGTGTGCTTCGTTGCTAAGACGGTTTCAAAGCCACACTCTCAGTGGATGTAATGCGATACCCTTCCCATAGATTATGGGTTGATTCAAGTCGGGAATCGAACCAGCGACCTTCTGCTATGGAAGCAGGGACGCTATTCTTTGGACCAACAAGCCACAAACATTACTTGGCAGACTTGCTTGCCCCCAGAGTAATGAAATGAAATGTTCTGTAATAATAATTCAATCATTACGTAGTGCATGGGTGATGTCTGTCCTATGGATATGACCCCGGGTTCGAATCCCGTCGAGACCGGTAATCCTGAATGAAGGTTTTTTTCGAACTTTTCTTCAGTCGCTAATGCGAATGCAAGGGATTGAATAGCCCTCGGGCATCACCACACAATTGTCCTATCCGCAAACTACCTAGTTAGTCACCAGAAGAGGGTCACACCGGTTAAATCTCATGTGTAAATCCTGCAGCGGGCATCCTACAAAATGCATTTATTTATGGATATGACCGGTCGAAAGGCCCGACTACCGTGCGTTAGCAAACGATGTTATTTTCTTTATCGTGCTGAAAGAACGCAACACGATATCTAAAAAATAGAATAAAGGTTCGGTTTGGTACTATATAATATAATTACATAGACTAATCGTAAACAATATTTGCTTAGTTCTTACAACGCGGGTAATTATAAAGATTGTTGAATGGGAGCACTACAAACCTTGCATTGCCGAGAATCAAAATTTTAATCTACTTATTAAAGAATGCGATAAACATATTTAGACAGTTTCAAATTCTGATATCGTCCGCGGTCGCATAATTATATTAGTGTCTAGGGACGCTGGCGAATTACACTAGCACGACACGGATTCGAATCCCGCTCAAGGCATAGGTTATATGTAATTGTTCTTCACTCTCGTCTATCACCACTCATAGTCCGAATAGCATGATCTCAATAAAAGTGATGTTGAACAACAATAATCATCATCGTTAATTTCTGGTAGCGAATATTATAGAATTCTTACAACGATGTAAAAAGCTGCAAGCAAACCTCAAAAAAGCAGATTGTGTTTATGTAATCTGATGACAAGCACATCCGGTGTCCAGATCCCGCCCACATTGCCTCCCCTACTTGCTTCGAAGTAAACACGATCGAATTTCACAAAAGAGCGCCACCAAATGGAGCGAAAAGTGTGCTTTGCAAGGCGTTCGTACTTTTCAAACTACGTCTACATTTTGCGTCCGATTTCAAAAAAGTTTTTTTTATTTTACTCAGAAATAAACTGTTATTCTACGTACATGGCCTGATTTTGCGAATTTACTCCTCTTTGGTCACACAAGGGCAGTAAACTTTGACCGGAAATGACCATTTTCTATGGACTTTGAGAACTCGTGGGGGAAATGTTATGACTTAAATGAACAAAAGGGCTATGTACGAGAAATAGGAATTTAGTTATCTATCAGAGGAAAAAAACAGAATGAAAATATAATGATTTCCCTGTCCGTAGTTTGAAAAGTACGAAAGTACTGCACATGGCACGATCGGAGTGGTATTTAAATCGCACCCAAGCCTGCACTAGATATTTATAATGGTTAAGAGCATGTTTAATTTCAAGCTTGTACAAATTACTACGCCTGAGTAATTACGCGTTTGGATTTTGATTTTGATTTTGATTTTCCCCGGTCCCAATTGCCCGGTTTTGGTTGTTGAGTGTGGCCCAAGTTTCAAAGTTATAAGATGAACCGTTTTCTCAATATCATCATCATTTTTGGGCCCATGGTCATCCCCAAATTTAGCCCCTTGTGTTTTGGACGCAAGATATTGATAATGGGAAATAGCATGTTTAATTTCAAGTTTGTACAAATTGCCACGCCTTGGTAATTACGCGTTTTGATTATCATCCAAATTTTGATTTTCTCCTGTCCCTGTTACCCGATTTTGGTTTTGAAAGCAAAAGTCACTGCGTCTGAAATACATCTAAGTGTGGTCCAAGTTTCATAGTTCTAAGATTTACCGTTTTCTCTGTAGCAAATTAATCTCCGCGGAGAACTCCTAGCCAGCCAGCCACCAGCCAGCCGAAAGGAATTTGACGATGTTGAGAGCCTTTTTAACACAGAACGAGTTGTCGGATCGGGTTGATTTTTTTTTGTATGTCATGGACCACATACCAGGTCATATACCGAGTTTCAAGATTGTAACTCTTTCGGGGCGGCGTGTGCAGATAGCTGAAAACCCCCCAACTCTGGTAGCTGTATACAGGGCTGGAGTTCGTGTCGCCTAAGCAGTCGCATGCGCTTGTCTGCCGGGCAACGACCGTCGCCCTAGATTGACAAACTCACTCACGATCGAAGCAAAGTCTGTGCGATTCGCGTGGAGAGGACCTCGTGAAATGTCGATTCCATTTTGTGTTATCAATTCTCAACGAATATACCAAACTTTGTTTATTTATAAAAATACAATGATATTATAGAACTACGAGTTCGAGTTCGATTGCAGGCATTTTTTAAATTTTCAATTAACCAACTGTTTTTCTATTCCGAATAAAGTTACCGTTTTAGATGCTTTTACTTCAGGAAAAGTTGTCTTGAAAGTGTTCTTTATAGTATCATCTTTTTTTTTAAATTTCTAAATTGTAGTAAATTTAAATTTCAAAAATGTCAATAATCAATTTAGCTTCATGCACATTGTGCTGGACCTGTCACAACATCGCCATTGAATTAGTTTATACGTATTGTGGCGTTGCGATGAACGGGGGGAAGATTAGAAACGCTACATGGCATGACATGACGTTACCTTAGCCAGGATTGGAACCTGGAGCGCAGAAACCGTGATGCAAACGACCATGCTCACAAAGAGCAAAACAGAATGCGAATTGCGAATTTTAAAATTCTGAATTTGATTGTAAATCATTGTGATACTATGTCAATAAATATGTTCAATAATTTCTAATTCACAGAATGAGATAACAAAAACAAAGACACAAGGGCGACACGAGAAAGAAGCTGAAGAAGTTACAATAAAGAGATAAATACGAACCAACCCTTAAATTAAATGAACTAAAACGGTATTTTTCTTCTTGTGAACAACTGTTAAATGAGCCATTGGTTATAAAGCGATTAAGTATTGTTTTAGAACGTGGCAGTAGTTTCGTCTTTGGAACAGCTTTTAATTAATTTCCGAGTAAGTATTTCGCTCACAGCTGGGTTTGCCGTCATTTGCACGAGTATAAAGTACAAGAGATGAGAGGGGGTTGACGCTAATTCGGAACTACCTTGGTTGAATATTCATGTAAACAAGAGCCAGCCAACTCTGTAGATAAGCCTCTGAACTCCAACAGAACATACCTGAAGTTAGAATAATGGTTATGAGTGGGAGATTGCGGTATTGTATGATTATGCTTCATCTCACAGATAAGTAGGCTCGCAATGGTGGGGCTATAGTCAAAGCGTTCTAATACAAATCCGCATGCAAATGTTCTGTGCTTACACAATGTTCATGATAGCTTACATCGATCTTTTTTTACGATTTGATAAATGCAACCTGAACGGAATATGATTGAGTCAATTGATTGTTTCAACAAACAACGTTTTTATAAAACAACAAATTTTCAAAACAAATATGGTTTCTTCAAACAAAAAATTTGTTTTTTCTTGTGATATATTTTCCTTTTTTAAATTTATTTTGGTAAACTTGCAGGAACAATGGCAAGCCCCTCTTCAGGTGACAAGCTAGATATTTTGGAGTTGAGAAGAGAAAGGTGTGTTAATTTACACATGATTGATGACGAGAAAACATCGAAAAAAAAATGTGCACATAAAAAAGTCCGCCTTTAATCTCGTAAATTTTTGTAGATCTATTTACATGTGTGGCTATTTTCAGGTTCACCGACGGTCAAAGTCAAGAATAATCCCATGCACATCACACATGTGTCTGAAAACGTCGTTTTATATTTCCGGTGTGATCGTTCAACGAAGTCTTCACCCATCAGACAGATGTGGGATACCGCGCCTCTGTACGTCAGCAGACTAACACGGCTGGCCAGGGAAGCAGGGTTGCTCAGGTTCACCGACGGTCAAAGTCAAGAATAATCCCATGCACATCACACAATGTGTCTGAAAACGTCGTTTTATATTTCCGGTGTGATCGTTCAACGAAGTCTTCACCCACGAAGATGTGGGATAACTCCCCTCGTAAGGAAGCAGACTAACACGGTGGCCAGGGAAGGGGGTTGCCAGGTCACCGAGGGTCAAAGCAAGAATAACCCCATGCACACACACATTTTTTGAAAACGTCGTTTATATTTCCGGGTGTGACTTTAACAAAGTCTTAAACCCATCAGGAAGAGGGGGGATAACACGCCTCTGTACGTCAGCAGACTAACACGGCTGGCCAGGGAAGCAGGGTTGCTCAGGTTCACCGACGGTCAAAGTCAAGAATAATCCCATGCACATCACACATGTGTCTGAAAACGTCGTTTTATATTTCCGGTGTGATCGTTCAACGAAGTCTTCACCCATCAGACAGATGTGGGATAACACGCCTCTGTACGTCAGCAGACTAACACGGCTGGCCAGGGAAGCAGGGTTGCTCACTGTATTTCCAACAAGGTGAAGTAGAACGACAGTGGGCTCACATTGTAGTATGGGGTAATAGTTAATAATGGGATCAATGCAGTAGCATAGACTTAAACCTTCGAGTCCGCATATTGGTGTACTTTTAGGGTCAATTCTCCGAATACAAGGGATCAATGCAGTAGCATAGACTGCACACTCGCAGTCCCGCACTATCTGGTGTACATTTGATGGTCTAATTCTCCTGAATACAACCGACGGAGGTCATGGCAACATTACTGGGATTGAAACCTTTTAACAGCCCTTGGACTTTCCTTCCGTGCACGTCCAAAACCCCTAATTACCCAGTTGTCTCACAACTAATGTGTACCTTAAAGCATGCATTACTTTTAAAAAACGAAACAAAGTAAGAACCAAGTGTCTATACTACTTCCATCCAGACTCTTAATTAAATCGACAAAGCCTCTTAAATATTTCATTTTTATAGGCCTAATGTTCAGCTATAAAAATTAACAAATTCAGAAAAAGCATAAAATGGTACATTTTTTAACCGCTAGGACTAATTGTGCCAATTGAGCCAATCATAGATTTATACCTATTGTGATCGAAAGAGTCCCTACTAACATTTTTATTAATTGAATCTCATCTTAAAATGAGGCGTCATCAGATGACTGAAAGCAAGTAGTTTGATAGTAGTCTAGCACCTACTTCTGGTGAAAGAATTAGTTAAAATATAACCTTTGTATGTCATACTAAAAATACTAGTATTAATCTAGTATTCTTTAATGCCTCAAATAGCACCTACCTATTAGATGATTAAGTTTATTTATTGCCTTTTGTGTGGTGGTTTTTTAGTGGTTTTTATTCAGTGCAACTACAAGAATATTTTAAATGTTAAAAATTGTTCAATAAGGTAAGTTTTATTCTGTGAGTATATTATTGACTTGACGTGTTTGATACATTAGTAAACATGTAAAAAAAACATATACATGATTAGTAATATAAGTAGTTTGAGTGTGCAGGTAGAGGTTTTGACAGTCAGGTCGGGTTCGGGTACTAACTGATCGGGATTTCGGATCCGATAGGAAAAACACCGGTGTTATAAACTACTTACATATTACGTTATGATTTTTTCCAATTCATTCTCTAGTGTATGTGTTTTTATTGAATTGCATTTTATAAAAAAGATAAAAATTTAAATTGTCTGGACAGGCACCTCCACCAATGAAATACGTAATTCCTGGACCGGCATATCCACCAATAAAATACGTAATTCCTGGACCGGCACCTCCACCAATAAAATACGTAATTCCTGGACCGGCACCTCCACCACTCATCAAAAGTATATATTTTTTACTATCGGATTGGCCCCCAAATACTCGAGCTGACCCAAAATTTCGTGTACCCGCACACCACTAATAAAAAGACGGGCTAGTACTTAAATTTATATAGTGGATAATTTTACCTTTTATACACCATTTTAGGCTCTTTCACTCACACCCACAAAATTATATATGAAGGCAGAGCCACCCCATCAAAATAATTCTAGTTTTTATATATTTTTTATTTTTTATTTATTAACTTTACCGGAAATTAATAATTTCATCACCGTATTTATTTATTTAATTAATGTATACTTACTTTCCCGGGAAGCAGACAGGTATGACGCGGCAGTTGATAACCATGGTATCCCCTGTTTTCCTCCGACACAGGCTGACCCCCTCCCACTCCCGCCCCCGGATCAGCTGTTGCGTCATCAACTCCTTCTGGTCGATGTGGTAGATGTCGAGGATGTCCTTGTCGACCAGCTCCGACATCCCGTACCCCATCGCGCGCTCGCTCGCCTTGTTCGCGTACTGGATCTTGTGAGTGTGGTCCGTTATGTAAACTATATCTTTGCACTTTTCTACCGATATTTGAAACGCTTGAGTGATTGTAAATTGATATCTAAGTTGTACTTCGCCTTCTAGTTGTAATAGTTCGTTCATACATTGACCTAGGCTGCCGGTTTCGACGATCACCTGGAACAACAGAGCGACAACTTATTAGGATATAAAGTATGGAGTGGATTTGTGACGGGGTTTGACAATAAATGCTTTACGAAATTGTCAGTAGGAAACTTTACAAAAATGCACGGCGGAATTTCAACCTACTTCCCTTGAAGCTTAATTGTATTCTACTCAAAACAAATCACACTTACACATACATTAATTTCGTGTAAATTCCTTATGTTCAATTTAACTACCCCCTTCCTCCCCTCCACACTATTGAAATTACTGAAGATGGTTTCGATAATACCACACAGAGGTTTATTGCAGGAATACCAGAGCACATTTCTCTTCATTCAAACGTATTTATAGCTCTAGTAGCTGTGTAACAGTAGAAAATTGTGAAAACAATTATTTCAAAAACCTCTTTTTTGGAACAAACTTTTTCAGTTTCTTTTTTATGTGTGCACATGTTTGTAATGTTAGAAAAAAAATTGTTCGTCGTAACGTATAGGAATTGTGATTAATTCTGCATGGAGTATGCTTTTATGCTTTTATTTATGGCAATTTACAAAACATTTAAATTTACTAATTATTTGCAAGTTTATTGGTAGTATTTTATTATATTTGAAATCAAACATTTCTGTTTCATCTGAACAAAATTCAGCTCTAAACAGGAGAATCGTAAACGTCTATTTATCGTCAACCAGATGTTACCAAACTACGAATTTGATGGCCCAGCTTCCATAGGAGAAAACAGAAGAAGTAGCTAACTGTATTTATTTTGGTCTCTTTTGAGACAGTTTAGGAGCTTAAAAATAGATTAGGATATCGACTTTAAAATAAACGTATGTCTTTCTCAGTTTATATTATATAATTTGTTTTTCATAGTTAAAAAGCGATTCTAAAATAGTAAGAAACCGTGATTTCCGTGAAACCCGTTACCCATCAGTCGTCTAACATTCCTAGGAGACGACATGTGCTCCCATACACATGAGAAACAGCAAGACAAGCATTGATCATGGGTTGATCGCCACAATAGAAGAATACCCCTACTTCAAGTCCATGGCGAAAGTGGCAAGGAAACATTCATTTATTTAACGTTCTCTAAAAAAACTTGAAACCTTTACTTATATAAAGCATTAACCCATTTAATCATATATAAATTCAAGAACGAAATGAGAGAAAATACCGTTTGAGGAAAATTGAAAATGGCATAAGCCTATCAAAACGCATTAGTCTATTGAACGTTGTGGCAAAGGTTCTTGAGAAAGTGATTCACTCCAGGCTGGTTGCTTTTGCTGACCGCCTCTACAACATCCCCGAGTCACAGTCCGGCTTCCGGACAGGTCGCTGCACGACAGACCCCCTCATCAAGCTGGTGAGTGAGTGGTGACGGAGGTTTCAGGGGCGCTAAACGATGGCCAGTGTGTGCTAGCTATTTTTCTGGACATATCACGCGCCTTTGACAAGATTTGGCATGACGGGCTCTGTTACAAGCTGCTGCACCTAAGAGTCCCCTTTGTAATGGTGCGCTTCATCCGAGCTTTTCTCACGGGACGTCTCGCTCCTCTTCTCTACCTGATCTACTGCCACGATATTCCTCCTCCCTTGTCCCGTTACCTTGCCTTAGCCCTCTATGCAGACGACACGGCCTACTGGTGCAAAGGGCGCACAGCGAGAGAAGTCTTCCGCCGTCTACAGCGCCAAATTAAAGCTCTGGAAGCTTGGATGCGTCGTTGGCGTGTTTTGCCGAACGCCTTAAAGACACAGTTCATCCTTTTCACCACCAGCACAAAACTCAGAAAATGTCTCAACGACCACTCCGTCAGTCCATCTCACTTTGGGACGCTACGGTGTACCCTAGTCGGTCTGCCAAGTATCTTGGAGTAACCTTTACAGACATTCTGAACTGGGTGCTCATTGCCGTGACGTCATCAACCGTGCGCGGTCGAGACTAAATTTACTCGTGATGTTTCGTGGGCGACTTTCTGGATGCAGCTTCCGTACTCTACGACACACTTATAAAACTTTCATCCGTCCCCTCTTTGAATACGCGGCCCCGGCGCTGACACCCGTCTTTGGAGGATGTCTCCAGCAATACTTCTCGCTGGAGCGAAGAATCCTTCGCCGCATCGCGCGGCTTCCTCCGATGACGCGGAATGAAGACGTGTATACCCAAAACCGGCGTCGGTGGTATCAGCGCTCGACTCGACACCCTCGCAGGGGCTTACGTGCAACGTCTTCACGCAGGCGGCAGGAATGAGCTTCACGACCTCGTTTCGCGTCCTCGAGCCTTCAGACCGCTACCCCGCTTCAAGTACCCTTATCCGCCTTTTGCCTTTCAATTTGTCTAACTTTATAAATGTCATGTTCTCTTGTTGTCTTTCATGTACTGTTAAACTTGTAAATCTGTAATCACTGTGTCAGGCTACAGAGGGCCACACTTGCCCTGCATTAGCCTTCCTGCCCTATGGGCAGGTAAAATACAATAAATTATTATTATTATAATACACGTTAACGGCATTAAGAAATAGGTAAGATAAACAACTTTTGAACTTGATGCCATCGAGAAAATTTACCCATAAGGAGCAACATGTCAACGTAGTTCTACTTCTAGTTCTCTGGACCGTAAACAAATTGTGTCGAATAAATTATCACACTCAATTATTTCTTTAGCAACGGCACTACCTTTTTTGAGTCACACACAAAATGAGAATTATCTTTGTTGTACGTTTTCATTTATTTATTTTATTTGTCTATCCTATTCACTTATAAAAAACTGTTTTGTTTTCTGACGAATATGTTTGTTCGTTTAACTGGACTTATAAAGATGTAACACACACAAAACTTAAAAATAATTTAAATTTACAGTTTTATGCATGTCAGATTTTGAACGTGACATTTATAACAACATTTAATTTATTATACCTATGGTTAAATAATAAAATAATGTTGTCGGTAAAAGCCGGTTTAATTATAGTTTGGAGACATTTTGAGCCATTCAAGAATATAATTAGCCTAAGGGGGCGGGGGAGAGAGAGAGGAAGTTCAAAATATAATAGGATACCGAAATGTTAACAGGTCAAAGATATTAACGAGGCGCCCAACAGAGGGTTGCGCTAAGAGATTGGTGCAAGACTCGAGTGTTCAGCTTACGACGCTGGAGGGCGCTAATTAGGGCGGATTACGGTACGCTATCACGTGTAAGACAAGACGCCTCCTCGGTGTTTGATATGTTAAGCCCCTGATCTCGCCTTACGCGGTCACGTGGCCTCACCCTCAACCCCATTACGCCTCCTTCCTCCTTGTCAGAGAGTGGGTATTTAAATATAAGGCCCGTGTTTCCGTAGTTTAAGCCCAGATGAAAGCTGACGGCAAAATTGTGTCGGAAAAATATTGCATGAAGTTAGATGCTTTGATGTCTCAAGTTATAAGATACCCAAGGCGCATAAAAATATGACTTGACTATTAAAAGTCTAAAACTTATTAAACAATACTAGGAAGCTTCGCAAACGCTTTTTCAGGCGCGTTGTAGGATGAGCGTATGTTTTTTTAAACGAAAAAAGCGTAAAATTGCGATTTTCAGGAGAAATTATTTTTCGATCGTGCTCAAATTTCACACGTGTATATTAAATTCATAAAATTAAGGTTCTGTGAAAACATCATTACAATCGGTTAAATCATGTAGGTGTTATAAGCAGAAGAATGTTTTAAAAATAAAAAATAAATCGTAAAATTGCGAGTTTCATAAGAAATATTTTTTCGATTGCGCTCAAATTTCACACGAATATATTAATTCATAAAATTAAGGTTCTGTGAAAAAATCATTACAATCGGATAAAGCATGTAGGTGTTATAAGTCGCAATTTTTTTTTTAATCGAAAAAATCGTAAAATTACGATTTTAATGAGAAATAATTTTTGATCGATTTTTCGAACCGTGCAGTTCAAATTTCACACGTGTATATTAATTCATAAAATTAAGGTTCTGTGAAAACATCATTACAATCGGTTAAATCATGTAGGTGTTATAAGCAGAATGTTTTAAAAATAAAAAATAAATCGTAAAATTGCGAGTTTCATAAGAAATATTTTTTCGATTGCGCTCAAATTTCACACGAATATATTAATTCATAAAATTAAGGTTCTGTGAAAAAATCATTACAATCGGATAAAGCATGTAGGTGTTATAAGTCGCAATTTTTTTTTTAATCGAAAAAAACGTAAAATTACGATTTTAATGAGAAATAATTTTTGATCGATTTTTCGAACCGTGCAGTTCTAAGTTCAGAGATTCCAAACGTCTCCAGAAAATTTCATCGCAATTTTAGCATCGGTTTAGCCGGAATCGTGTTAAAAACACACAAAAATACAAACAGAAACAAAAAAGAAAAACGAAAAAAATCGTTAAATTGCGATTTTCACGAGAAATAATTTTTCGATTGTGCTCAAAAGCGTGGCAGTTCTAAGTTCAGAGATTTCGAAGGTCTCCAGAAAATGTTATCGCAATTGGAGTATCGGTTTAGCCGGAATCGTGATAAAATACACACAAAAATACAAACAGTAACAAAAAAGAGAAACGAAAAAAAATCGTAAAATTGCGATTTTCATGAGAAATAATTTTTCGAACCGTGCAGTTCTAAGTTCAGAGATTTCAAACGTCTCCAGAAAATTTAATCGCAATTAGAGAATTGGTTTAGCCGGAATCGTGTTAACAAACACACAAAAATACAAACAGAAACAATAAAGAAAAACGAAAAAAATCGTTAATTAAATTGCGATTTTTATGAGAAATAATTTTTCGATTGTGCTCAAAAGCGTGGCAGTTCTAAGTTCAGGGATTTCAAACGTCTCCAGAAAATTTCATCGCAATTCGAGTATCGGTTTAGCCGGAATCGTGTTAAAAAACACACAAAAATACAAACGGAAACAAAAAAGAAAAATGTAAAAAATCGTAAAATTACATGAGAAATAATTTTTCGATCGATTTTTCGAACCGTGCAGTTCGAAGTTCAGAGATTTCAAAAGTCTCCAGAAAATTTTATCGCAATTGGAGTATCGGTTTATCGTGTTAATAAACACACACAAAAAAAAACAGTCCGGATTTTTTTCTCCAGTGTAGTAGAATGGAATCTTCGCTTCGCTCGCTATACGCTCATCCAATAATTGTTATATTTACAATGTTTGCGATTATCATATTTGATTGAAACTGCTCTCAACTATTTCCACAAGTTATATAATTTCTACTTATCCATTTGATCACAATTAAATATTTTGTTGCCCTTCCACTTTCACAACAATAATATTACTTCGTACTCTATAATTTATTGTGTCGGGCCAAACGATCCATTATTTAGAAAAAGTGATATATTATAATGTCTCAACCCATCAACACGAATATTTGACAGCAACACATTATACAATGTAATTGTATGTATTGCTCAAATTTATTGTTGTTGCTTGGTTCAGTCGTTCAGGTATCGCAGGTCTTTATCGTTAGGCGCTAAACATGTTTCTTGCTTGCAGTTGAGGTAATCAGGTGACGACTTTGGAAACTCAGATTTGCTCATCGGTAATTGCATTGAAAATAAGGAATTTTATGACAAGAAACGATATGCCCGACAAAACTAAAAACAAATGCGGGAATAAAGCACCCATTTTGAGAAAAAAAATAGGTTTACCAATGTCTTTAATAACATAACTTCAAAAGGTACGTAAGTACACGTTAAATTCTTTGTTTTACCTATCCAAGCGAGATCTCTGCATCCTACATTGTTTTTCAAACTTCTATCTCTAAATTCAATCAATTAAACGTTGAACATCACTAATTAGACATCAAGAAAGCAAACGGACAAATTGTATTTGTATCTACTGATGATGGCACCAATCAGTGAGGATCGTGTTTGTTGAGGGGGGGGGGGGGAGAAAGACTTGCGTCACAGAATGAGAGACGGAAAAGATTCGTACAGATGGCAACACAATATTGACGGGAACTTCTGTCTGCTGTTAACGAGGTAGGTAATCTGATCTGATATTGTTCTCGCTTGAAGAGAGGCAAAGAGCATCTGTTTTTTCCTCTCCGACGTCCGAGTGCTCCAGCTAGAACGATACTCGTAGAGTGGTTCAAGTTGTTTAATGAAAAACTCGACTTTCGTTCTGGCGAGATAAAAGCTAAGCTAATTGCTGAACTAATACCCATCCTCACCATCAAGTCTTGATTCTAGCTACGCCACCCCGCCAACTGAAGAACAGACGTTTTGAAAGGCTAATATTTTCAGAGTAAACAGGAAATAAACTTAGAAACAATCTTCCATCGCCATTGAATATTACATTTTTCGTTTACCTATTTCAAATGCCATCTTTAGTTGGGCTTTACATTCGTGCGTCGATGACGTCGGTGCCGACAAGGATGACTAGCTCCTACTTTAATAAAATTCCTCACTAAATAGCATTTGTGTGACCGAGTGGGTAGACTCTACATTTATTTTAGTTATAAAATAAAATCACAAAAATATGTTTCCTATTTTACACGAACTTAATTTCTAAACATAATTTCAGAAATCGTTCTTTGAGTTGTACCGTTAAACAATAGTTAAGAAATTACCGACATAAATAATTATTTAATAATTTTCTCAAAAGCAGTTATTTCAGTCTTTAAATTTTCAGTTCCTCAAATAAAATGATCATGAAATATAACTTGATAGCCCCGATAACTTGACTTGAGTAGTATAGTGAATCCTTTCTATAGTGAATGCTAAACAGTGTTGGTATCAAGGGACACGTGACGTAGTTCCGCACTCCCCGGGTAGGCGCGTGGTTACCATGGCAACTGACATGAAGAGCTGTTATGATAAGTGGGCTACAAAGAAACGCTATCTATCGTCGGACGATCAAAGGAAGACAAAGATGTCACATCACCCTCTTGTTTTTCAGCTCGAGTGAAAAACAACAGTCGCGTGCCAAAATTCAACAGACTCGGTCGCTTTGTCAGCGAACCTGAAGCATGACGTTATACTTACTCCGGTGACTTCCTAATCCTAACTTACGAACACATTGATGTTCGCTGGTTTTTTAATAGCCGCATTATAAATTGTCGTGATTAAGTGGAATTTATCATAACCTATAAATAGAAGGATCTAAGCTTAAGGCATATGGACTAGGTCACGACATTTCGATTACTTGATTTTGAAAACCTGCATGCATAGAAAGATATCATTTTGACTATTAGCACTTCATCGCAACATAAAATTTATTATTAAATGCAATTCAAAAAGTAAAACATCCCGACCGGAAACTGAGTCCGAGTCTCCTACAATCCAGGTGGACGCAGCTATAGACCATCAAGCCGGTAACTTGGCAAAATCTGAATTGTTGGTGCATTATAGATCACAATGGATGGAAAAGAAGAATTCGACTATGACTGCATGTGGTAAACCTTGGAAAAAAGTTTCAGACAGGATTGCCGGTGTCCGGTATGTAACCCACAACCTCGAGAATTACAGTTTCGGATTGAAGAACCTCTATCGATGAATGAAACTATGTTAACAATATAGGCCTAAGTGTTCGAGTAGACATAAGGAGGGTATTCGGCCCATGTTTATGTATTCGTCGACGTGTGTACAAGCTACGCTTGCAATCCCTGTCACCGACACGTTGTTCATACCTCGTCACCTCAGCATCGTATTACACCCTTGGGGCAGTGTGTCTCCTAGCTCATCACACATATTACAGCTTGTGTCCCAAGCCGCCCGCAAATCCACATTTTACAGCATTTTCTCATCTCTATCTCAATACATGTTCCTATTTCCATTGAACAAATAGGGAATTTGCATAAGTTCCAGATATCAGTAAAAGTATCTGCAATATATAAATATTCTTCTTAAAATGATATAAACGTTAATTTAAGGTATTTAAAGTTAATCGTTCAATATCTATTGAGGGTTAAAGTTTGACCTTTTAAATTTCCCGCACATTTATTTTGAAACGGCTGCCTACGTCACCGGCCTTCACATGACGTACAATAAGCTTTGCGTAGAAGCGGGCTCATGACACCGGCCGCTAGATAAACAGCGAAATTCCCTCCTTTTACCAAAGTCTTTGGTTCTTACAACAATGGGCAACAATAAACAACAGTTGATGTCCTTTTCCAAGTTTTATAATCAACATTGTGTTTTTACTTATTATCAATTAAAATGTGGTTAAAGCTTACGTTGTGATATTACTTAATGTATAAAATAAAATATTAAGCATATTAGAACAAACTAGATGTCAAAATGAGCTTGTACAGCCAAGATAATCTCCGAAAGCGAGTAACTTGATATATCGTTACGTGATTGGTTGAATGGTATCATGAAGGCTGGTGACGTATGACCCGTTTTTCCCGCCAAAATATGTAGGAAACTTTCACCCTTATTTTATAAATGAAAATATTCTCAAAATCAAGAAAATAAGATATTTTTGTGTAAAGGAAGGTGGCCTTAACCCAGTAGAACCATAAAATAATGTTATGCAAATTCCCTATTACTTAACTCAACATGTGTGCAAGACCTTCAACATTCGTTTTGTATTACATATCCCACTCTTTTGAAGTTTTTGGAGTTTTGAGTTTGGCCGAGGTTATATTGGTTTATGTTCCACCATGCAGAGTTTTGAGTACCCCCGGGACTACAAAACAAACAATTTACTGTGAGTAGAGAATTATTTCTTTGGGAAGTTGGACTTACCCGGTTGAATCCGGCGTTGAGATACGGAATAATAGTCGCTTCATCCTTTTCAGCGTACCTGCAAGAAAGGTAATCTTTGAAAGAATGAATACAGTTTATGAACATGTTTCTAATGTGATTTGAAGGTAGTTTTGTTAAACAAAAACAGCAGTTAATTACTAATACAAAATATGTTTGTGGCATTTTAGAAAGAAAGCATGTGTAGGTCCTAAAAAACATCTTATGCGTCAATTAAAATTGAAGGAACAATGGTTTGGGACGGTAATGAAAATACTTTTGTCACCAAATTATTTGAAATGTGAGCTTTCAATGTAGAAAATATTCGATTGGAATGTTGAGTTTTGAGTTTGTATTCAAGAGCTGCAAGCAAAGGCAACTTTTCTCTTTAGGTTAAATACATTTCCTGAGAAACTTGTTCAAACCAAAAAGGTCTGTTAGGAATTCTCTAATTAGCTATATCTCATTAAATCGAGATGGACATGATTGTGTTGAATACTATGTCTTCGTGTTTTTGTTAGCATACCGCGTATCAAGATGGGACATCGAAAAAAGATCCGCTTTCCCTGCAAGTATCCCGTATTGACTTGTGATTGTGTATAATATATAATCAATCAATATCGAACCATATTTCCAACTAAGTCGGGTAGGGGGTGGGAGGTTCCCACCACATTCTTGGCTACCCATGTAAAAATAATATTATATATTATTGGAAATAATTATAACTAGACTAGAAACTAATTATAAATAACGATCAACCTTTATTGCTCATAAAATATTAACTGTTCTTACATTTACGAGTTGTCTTTAATATGTTGACCACGACTGACAACACAAATTGATTATGGAACGACACGTACAGTGCTGTATGAAAACTGAAACCACGTCGAAAAAAGATATTAAAGGGGCAATTAACCCAAAAAATTATTTTTTACCACATGATCTATAGCACAATACTACACTAAAATGACAGTTTAAAAAAATTATATCTTGTAACTGTGATTCAACACGAATTTTTCAATTTTTTTGATCCAGAAATTTGCGAAAATTGGTGTTTTGGGAAATTTCTTAAATCGGCTTTAATCTGCTTCTTTTTTGGTCCACATAGGTACTAGAGCATCATACCAATCTAAAATGCCCATTTTTTACGTCGTGTCTTGAAACTGTGCCCAAATATACCCTAAAACACGCTAAAATATGCATTCCAAAACCACACCCCATCTTGGTAATCAGCATATTTTGACCGAACTACTTGCCCGAATTACAAAACAAAATATAGAGAATTTACAGAAAAGGCTATAGAGTACGTCAATAAAGGCCAATATTTTTTAGATCAAAATTCTCCAAGGTCACGGGGCATAAAGATCGTCCCCATGTTATTTCTTATGGGAGATTTTTGCCGATGGGACCTAGCTCGGAAAATGTCATGTTTGCCAATTTTTTGGGAGGTCATGGTGGCCCCAAAATGTTTTCTGTTAATTGCTAAATTCATTACTAGTTAGCCTGAATGAAATATATTTTTTGAGTTTAGCGGTTAAATACCCCTTAACAAATGATATTTTTATTAATCGGGTTGTTTTGAAGCGGTGGTATACATGATATTCTTATGTCGACGTTTCACAGACCATTTTGTCTTCTTCTTCAGGACGTGAAATATGATATGAAGTTTATGAATTGACTCTTGTTTATTGTTATTGTTTTTTCTATTGTTACTATTAAAGTTTTTTTCATTGGTTATTCTTTTTTGATTCTTTGATATTAACAAAGTTTGGATCACACAGTCACCACGTTCTATTTGAACAGGGATTGTATAAATTCATTTTTATGTATCGTAATGCTTTCCAAAAGTAAAAGGGAAATCTAAAAATGTAGAAAGTGAAATTCTCACTTCAAATAATAATATGTAAGACAATCAATGTCGGGTGGATGTAAGTCAAAATGAACAACCGTGATTAGATCGTTTGTTGCGATCCTATCAGTCAGTTTATAGCTACTTGCGATGCTTTCCACATACACACACGTTATGTTTTACTTAGCCGACGTGAGTCACGTTAATATTATTCTAAGTCACGTTGATCAAGTCAAGTCAACCTAGATTGCTAACATTCTCGAGAAGAGATACAATCTTCGGCGAGTGAAGGCAAGCTCTGGGGCTTGAACCCATGTCTCTTGCTTACCAGATGAACTTGCCATAAACTAACTACCTACTTCACATTTAGATTGATTGGTCTCAACCGTAATAACGAGACTCAGGAGTAATTTATGTATTTTTCGCCATCAGGAATGTGATGGTGATTGTGTTCTACACAATATTATGTTAACAAGTCGCGCAAGCGCGGCTTCGCCGCTACGCAGAGGGCGTGGAAAACCTCGTACTCGGAATACCTCGTAGTTGGAAAACCTCGTTGACGCGACAAAATCGCGAATCGGTCCGTGTACGGCCGCGATTCGGTAGTTTGCGGGTAACGTTTGTCGTTTATCCGAAGTCCTGGGACAAATTTGTTTTACGGGACACTTTCGGTACGCCGCCTCTAAGTACGGTGAAAAATGATTTTCGAAATCGGAACATTTTTACGTCTTTTGTGTAAAATGTGTGAGAAATGTTTTCCTGGGACAATTGTTCGGGACTCTGATGTGAAAGACGCCACTTCATACGCACTTGTATGCAATGCTGCTATCGATACATTCCCTGCGCTACGTCATGAGCCACATTACGTCAATCCTCGGGAACGGTCCTGACCTTGACAGAATGTAATCCAACTAACATACAGTGTACCGGAACGATCTCGAAGGCTTCCACCAAACCCGGGTTCGAGCACAGGTTCTCAAACCAATTTTATTTACATTCCTTTATTCTTCCGCTACATAACGAGCCTTTGTCGTTCCAAATCGAACCGGGGAAAACCAAAATTTTAAACTTTTAAAGTTGCACTGTAAAATGTTAAAAAATTTCAACTTTGAGATTTTTTCCCTCGCAATCGGAAAGAAATATCGGTGCAATTTTGGTTTTAACCCGTTCGCTATTTCATTGGCTTTCAGAATTGTCAAACCTCGTGGCTCTACCACGCATCTAAAAATTAAAAAAAAATGGAAAATGGAAAATCCAAACAATGTCCAAAAAAAAGAAAACGGTAAACATTTTTGCTGTCTGGACCCCCCGCGTTAACTCCGCACGGGCACTTCACACACGCTGTAAGTGAATTTGAAAATTCAGGATTTTTTTAGAATTTTTTATTTAAACAGCAAGTTTAACTTTTTTCAAAATTACGCGCATTTCAAAATGTTCATCGTCACCCCGGCAAAAGTATTGTAACGGCTCTAAAACCCCTAACGGTGCTTGTACCCGGAAAGATTCCAAACGCGCCCGTACCGTCGGCGTTCGGGTGCAAAGCCTACTTTGGGCGCGGCAACCGTGAGATAAAATAATTATGATTTTTTATGCCAAAACGTACACGCATGTCAATTTGTCAGAATCCATAACTAATATACAAATGCTACAAAATGGGTCATGTTTGGTATCACGATTATCGTAAAGGTCCGACGGATGCCTTTTAAACCACTTGTGAATTTTAGAAAAATGTTGTACCATGCTTTTTACGATTTTCAATGAAAACTCATACTGTAAAAAAGTGTCCCGAATCGTGTTCGAAGGCATCTACTGATCCGGGGTTCGAACCAAGGTTCTCAAACTAATTTTATTAAAATTCCTTCATCATTTATCTTTATAAATGTGCCTTGGTTAGCGGAAATTAAACCTAGGGAAGTCGATTTTATTATTTTTTTAAATTGCACTGTCAAATTTAAAAAATTGGCCAACTTTGGGAATTTTTTTCGCCCATTTTGAAAAAGAAAAGGGGACCAATTTTTTTAAAGCATGTTACCCAATTCATTGGCTTTTGTAATTGGCAAACTTTGGGGCTTTACCGTGAACCCGAAAATTTCCAAAAATTTGGAACCGAAAAATCCAAACAATGTCCCATAAAAAGAGAACGAAACGTTTTTCCGAAAATGTTTTTCCCAAGGCCGCCAGTTTTTGTTAATGTTTACACGTTAAAACAAAAAACGAAAATTCGGGAATGCTCCAAGTAGTATCTGCGTTTTTTATAAAATTTTCTCGTTTCCAAATCCAAATTGTTTATCGCCGTCCCGGCCAAAGTATGATAGTCGGCCCGGAACCCTTCGCGGTGCTTGTGCCCGTAATTATTTCGAACGCGTAGGAACCGTCGACGTTCGGGTGCGTAGCAAACTTTGGGCGCGGCAACCGCGAGTACAAAAACCGTCAAAAACGACGTTTTTCGCGATTTTTGACTTTTTGACCCGGAAGCAAATTTTTGTCGGGTCGCGGGTATTTTTTTTCGAAAATGTCGATCTTTTCTCGTGGAGGAGCGTCCAAAATGTACGCGTTTATCACGCTCCTTGGCGGCGAAAACGTCTCGCGTGGAAAAACTCGGTTTCCGCCGCCAGTCCGAGAGTTAACGTAGTATTAATAGTTAGATTAATGTATTCCAATTAAGAAATGTCAAACCAATTTGCGATTTACATACATTTTTCTATAATGCTAACAATAATTTTCATGATTGTGTATTTAATGTTTTCCAGTTTCTTTCTAAAAATCTTTGTACTGAAATTAGTAACGCAGAAGTGATGTAATATTAATATTTATTAACTGAATGCAAATGTATAATCTTTATCTTTATCTAATACAGCGGTCATCTAGATCTAGGAGAAAAGTTCAATGCCTTGCTAAGAGTGGCTACTCAGATTACAAATGCCTCGAACCGACTGAGGACCACATTCTAAGGAGAATAACAAGTGTCTTACCCCTTCTTAACGATCCCAGCAATCAGGGTGTGTTGTCCGGTCTGCTGGTTCCGTATCGCCCTGAAACACAACAGAACATGATGTCATGATGTCATTATTTGCGGTACTAAACCGTTATATTTATGTGGACTGTGTTCAAACCAAAGGTTAGTAGGCTAGGACCGAGACAATATTACCCCAAACAATGTTCACAATATCATTGTAATTGGCAAGCTTGAGATGATCCCGTTAACTTTTTGAATAGTGCTACACAGTGTGCTACAGTGTGTATAAAAATGAATTGAAGCAACAATAAGGACTAATTTTACACTCATGTACAGCGTTGTTCAAAGGTGTAATTTTATTTGTAATAATATATTATTCATTACTAGTAAGAACGGTCGTGGTCAATTTTTTCATTTGCTTTATGTTCAGTGGGAAAACCTTCAAGATAATGGCCACTATAATTTTTACCGTTACTTTGCTATTGCACACATAAAAATTGTGTTCTACTTATTTTAAGTATCGTCATCAATGCAAACGTTATTACTTCGTTACGTTTTTCATAGATTAATCGAGCAATGTTTAATCCCAAGCAATTGCAATCCCAAGTCAAGGCGCCTTGTTTTAATTACTGTAACGCTCGCGTTCGTACCTTATTAGCGGTGCACTTGGCTGATTGCTTTATTATTGGAACTGACTTGTTGTGTCTTTACTACGATAGCAAGACATTGATTGATGCTTTAGAAGGGCAGAGTGAAGACTAGATTGTGTTATATAGTAACACGGAACAGAAGGAATCCAAGCAGGCTTAGTTTTAAAGGAAGAAGTGGCTCGTCGCTCGCACACGTGGTTTTAATTCGAGAGGTCGTCGGATCGGTTGAATCTCCATTATCGGGTCGATGTTGCAATTATATTTTAGGGGTTTTATTTAGTAGTCGTAACAATTATTCTACAAAATTGTTGCTATTGGAGAATTGATACGTTATACACATTTGGCATAAAACTTTGTAATAGGTAGGCCTAGATTTTATATTTGGGTTGAGAACGCGACAACCATTAGGTCATAATGCTAATAAGTAAGTTTTCTTGGTAACTCTGATTTACATTGTATCGATAACACAATCAAATAGAGCATTATGGTATAAAATAAATTATAATTTTTGGTTTAAGATGATTGTCAAATGCATTTTTATAACCTGTTGATTTCGATCAAATCTTTACGCCTATTAGTATAATGTTAGTTTAAAGAACAAGCTGAATTACTAATGTAGTAAAGTTATATTATACCATAATTGAACAATTTATTATAATCTGTCTAAAAAGAGATACAGGAAGATTGGATAATTCATTTTATACCAAATATTTTAAAGCAGGGTTATGAACTTGGAAATGTTGCTGTGATGAGAAGAGAACAGGAATTCTGTTCCAAGTGGGAAATAATTAACGAGCCTGCAATGTATTAATAACACCTCAGAATTTTTTTTGATCAGTAACATTATCATTGTAACTTAGTGGCATCAGTACTGATTGACTCAACCACTACCAGGCTTCTCGCTGAATATAATGAAGTTGAAGCATCAGTCTATGCATGGCACACAAGTACGAGCCGGGAGCGTCATAACAATGTACGTCGTTTGCTGTTGAAGAGGAGGCATTAGAACCTGATCAGCCGAGGAATACAAACAATGATAATGACAACTGGCGCCAAATTATACTGAATAATCAATCTGATAATACCAGTAGCGTGTTACCTTATCATATATTAATGGAACTTCACTTTGCTCAAATGCTGAGCATGGCCCAACTCACATGCGCGCACTCAGGTGTTTATGATTTCTGCTGAACGGTTGGTAATATCAATACCAAGTTTTGCATCAACGTAAAGTACTTTTATATTGATATCCGCACTTGGTTGCAAAAAATAAATCTTAAAGATCCATTGCGAGACATAAGTCCAAAACGTCAAAAATGGGAAATCAAAAACATAAATTTCTATTCCCCCCAAACCGTTTATCTACGATAAACTAAATTAGCCTGCGTGTTCATATTGATTTAAACGATGATATCCAGTATGCAAATTCGAATTAAAATATGTGTACACTTGGAATTATTTCCCGTAGTTGACCAAAACTGAGTAAATTACGGTGATTTCACTAATTTTTTATTCAAAATCAATCAATTAATTAATTAATTTACGAATACGCTACTGGATATCATAGATTTATTCTTTATTAACGTTGGTGTGACATTAATTGATAACGGTGTTATAAACCGTTTACCCCCCCCCCCCACACACACAAAAAAAAAACACAATCAGAAAGCTGAGCGTCTAAACTCGTCTCCGCGCCAGCCTCAGCGACTCCTCATACAAACCCCTCTTGAGGTACCCGTGTAAAATCATTACACCTCTCTCATTTCAACGCGCAAATCAGTAGTACACAATGAAAGAGTTATTAATATGTAAACCGATACATCTGGCTCGGCGATAGCACGCAACGGTCGAGGTTTTTTGAACTCACCCACCGGTAATACCGTTGAAATATTTTAAAGGGGGTTTTATTGATCATCTGAGAAGTGTGTTAGTATGTAATATCAGCGTTTTTTTTTTTTTTAATTTAACCTACCCACTTCTACCCGACTTCATTTTTGAAAAAAGGGTCGGATATTATTTTATTTTATCCCACTAAGGTAAGAGGAGAAAATATATCAACCCTTTAAATATATTCCGCGTCTAGATTGGATATGTAATGCAATACAAAAAAAAACTTCCTCGCTTGACTACACGGACTCTTTCAGTCTGCAGCTTGGACTTTATATTTAAAATTAATTTACACGCAACTTTGATAAAACTATGGTTATAATCTTTGGATGAATGTAGGCCCACAGCAAAAACTCGAAAGAAGTCTGCGGACTCCAATTAAAGTTGGGAATATTAGAAAACAGGACCCGGCACCTCCACCAAATGTGTACCTCCCGGGTGAGATATTAGCCAATTTCAAACCTAAACCATTATTAAGGAGCTTTTAAACCACTAAAGTAATTTTTAACAGGTGTTCTTTAGCAAAATAATAATCTAAAATTACGATTTAAAAAATTAAAGACTATCTTTAAAATGTGATTTCACATATTTATTTTAAGATTTCGGCTTCTAAAATCTGTGACGTTGATGGTTTTGATAAATAAATACTGTTTCTTTTTGTTTCATACAGATAGCAAAACATAAATTAAGTGTAAAATATTCAATACAATTTTTTTGCAGCTGTGCTCAAGTAAAAAATACGCAGAAATATTGAATTCGCAATTTACACTCCTTTATGGTATCTGAACCAAATATTAAAAAGGTGTTGAACGGGTCATTCGCAGTGTCACGGATCTTCACTTACGACTTCCTAACTCAACCAATATCAAAAACCTAACCATCACTTTGCTTAAAAGATTGTAATTTATTTCATGACTGCTATTTTTTAGTAATTTTTACCGGATCATGGCAACGCGAATTTGAAAAAGTTAAGTTTAAAATACTACTGATCCTTTATAATTTGTTATATTAGCGTGTAAATACCTTTTTCAGACTAAGATAATAAAAGACGATAGTTATATATAATAAATTTAATTTTTAAACTGGCGAATGCTTGTAGATCGAGCTTCGATTTGTACGTACCGTCGTTTATCTGTCAGTGTACTTTTTGACTTGGCGCTTTACACAATGTGTGGATTATAAATTCTCTGTGATGGTGTTTTAAGCTCCGCTAAAATCATTGAAATCCCTCCGCCGCTTACGCCGTACGTATTCAGAGTAATTATTTATTTTTGTTTGCAGTATTCATCGGTTTGATATTGTAACAAACCCGGCACCTCCACCAAACGATAAATGTGGCAATGTAAAGAGAATAATATAATATTATGGTAAGGCTGTGTGTTCACCAAATACCAAAATCCAAATAATGCACAAAAGAGTAGTTATAGAGTATGATCATTAATCACAGTCTTTTGAAAAGACCAAAATATTTTATTTTCTATTTTTTTAGTTGATGCATTTTTCCGCTTTTGCTACTTTTTGAACGATTTTTTGTGCTAAGTTTTGCAAAAAGTATACTATTTGGATGGCTGATATTTTTATTGTAGCTTTCACTTATCTTTGACTTAAGAATGAGGTATTTTGAAATGTGTATCTTCAATACCTTACATTTTACAGTGTTTTACATTTTCCGGTACTTTTGTGGTATTTGTACCGTCAAAAGAAAAAATGAAGATCTTAAGATACGAAAGCTATACATTTCAAAATACCTCATTCTATAGTCAAAGATGAGTGTAAGCTACAATAAAAATATCAGCCATCCAAATGGTATACTTTTGGCAAAACTTAGCACCCAAAAATCGTTCAAAAAAGTAGCAATAGCGGAAAAATGCATTGAAAAAATACATTTTAAACTTTTCAAAAGACTGTGATTAATGATCATCAATCAATTTTGGAATTTGGTTTTTGGTGAACACACAGTAATGTGAGAAAGGTAAAAAAAAATCAATACCTAGATGCAGTGCATTTTGTTTTCTTAACCAAATACCTAAATTATCTATGTATCTGTTCAAACTCTTAACTGTCAATAATTAAATATTCTGCTGTATTTATCATCGTTATGTTATTCAAAGTCTAGTGTGCGAATTTTTAATTTTGTATTTATCTTATATCAGGGTCCAGATCGATATTTATGTTGAGCTCACCTTACAACAGCTGATAGGTATCTAGTGGATAGTGGACCCTGCCTTATATTAGCTTTGAAAAGGACAATTTGACTTTAGGAATGGCCGAGTGTGAGAAATAAGAGTAGGATGTGAATAAAGTAACAATGAAAAAAACAGTAGAATGATTTGAAGTTAGTGTGTGAACAGGTAGAGAAAGGAAAATGTTATGGCAAATAAGGGAATAGATAACAATTCTATGAGTATTAGTAATATAAATAAATTGATCAATCTTAATATGCATGTACAGCGGCGTAGCAGCGAAATACAACACAAGTGTTCTGCCAAGGACTGTATAAAGATGTCGGCTTTCTTACGCTACAGCGGCGCAGCAACGAAATAGGAACTAAAAAAAACAAATTTTATAATTTTCTTGCATCAGGCCTATGTCATTACATTATTGCACTAGATGGCTTCTACTATTGGCAAAACATCACAACGTTTTGACTTTTGAGTAAATACCAACCAAGTTGTAGTGTCAAATTGTCAAGGCTAAAGTGAAGTATAGACATTTACAGTTACAGATACCACTTCTGAGCTTTAATATTACAGCCATCTCATTTCAAAACGACCCCAAATTGAATTATATTTTAGCACAAGTCCACACAATTTCAAACACGTGATGAAGACTGATAAAAAAAACTCTAAACATTCCGCCCCCTCCGTCCTTGCACGCGCGTGGTCTCTGTAGCACATTACCCATCTTGTCTAACCAGACCGTAATTGAGTGTATTCTCACTTGCAAATGGCTGTACCATCGAACTTTTGGTTCTGGCTGCGAGCATCGATGAGGACGATCTCGTGCGCCTTGTCTTGGTAGGCCTCCAGCACCGCGTGGTGATTCCTCGCGAGGCACACCTCGCACCCAAGCTTGTCAGCGGCCAGCCAGAGAGCGTCACTCTGGTAGTCATTGCGGGCGAAGGCTAGCAGCACCTGAAACCAGAGACCACGGTAAGGGGGAGGGGATATCCTGGGCTGTGCTTCTTCCAGATAAATTCCATCGCTGCTCATGAAGCATCCCCGTTGGTGATGGCTATTGGCCTTCATCTGCAATCTAAAAAATTCAATTGAGGCGTTTATTACATATAAAAAAACAGCCAATGTCCAGAATTACCGATTTCTGGCCCATACCATAGAAAAATTCGTATTTTCACTGGGAATAATACTTAAATACAAGTTTTGACAAAAACAACTTATGTCACACGTTTAGACTTGATGAACAACAGATTTAAAAAAAGAAAACAACCAAAGTCCATTATTTTTTTTTATTTTATTGATGACAGCTGTCCAGCTGTTGTTGGAAGTTGAAACTAAGATATTTTCTATATATCATATAGAACTTTCTAGAACACTACCTGAACAAAATATTATACTTTTTCAAAATATTTACAAAAACAACCACGAAAGTCCGAAGCTTGTTTTTTGGCTTTCTGGGAAATACCATGACAAAATGTCATAGCAGAAATAAAAACTATCATCGAGATACACAAGTTACAACCAAAAATTTGAATTGGAATACATTTACGGATGGTATGAAGTTTAATAGATCTCTTGCAAAATGTGTTTTTTTAGACATTGCCAGTTTTTGTAATAAACGCCTCAATTAATATCAGATGCAAGTTGCTTTTTTTAAGTTTGAATATGTTCATCTCGTTTAATAAGTGACTCGTATTATATTATAATAATAATATTTCAACTTAATTTCCGAGTATAGTTTTCTGGGCTCTTGAGACAAGTTTGCATTTTCCTTAAAATACATATTGTACGTTTTACTGCTTTCATCCAGAACTTTTGCCTCTGCCTGCTTATTGCCTTGTTTGACTCGCCTCCGCCTTGTGGGCGACAAAATTATCTCTATACATGCTATTACAGTCAATTCGGCTATTGTAGGATCTAGTAATATTTTAATAAAAATGCCTTAAAATGTGTAAAATTTGCAATTTACAGCCTCGAGATCCAAGTTTCACTAATTCTACTGCCATATATGAGTTTATGGTGGTCGATTTAATACTAAAAATGGTGCCACGTGCCAAGATTCCGTCAAAATGTGGTAGTCTTATTTACACTACAGACGCCAACTTTAATATGGCTGCCATAGGTAAATGGATTAAGAGACGAATGGCCTCCCAGTCTCAAACTGACTATTGGGGTGTCTAGTACACGCATACAAAAAATTTGATCTCTATACATGTTATTACAGTCAACTCGGCTGTCGTAGAAACCAGTGAAATTTAGTAACAAAATTGCCTTAAAATATGTAAAATTTGCAATTTACGGCCTCAAAATTCACAAAATTATAATTCTGATGCCATATTTGAGTTCCCCATGGTTGATTTAATGGAAAAAATGGTGCCACATGCCAAGATTCCCCCGAAATGTGGTAGTCTTATTACACTTTGGAGCCATCTTTAAAGATGGCCGCCATAGCTAAACTAATGGCGAGACGAATTGCCTCCCGGTTTAAAAATTACTATATGGGGGTGAAGTACACGCATAAAAAAAATTTGGACCTCTATATAAAAGTGCACAATTGGTACTAATGGTGTAACATGCAAGTCGGACTATTATAAAGACAAATTCAAACTCAAAATAACTTTCACAGAATATGCGTTGGTTTGTCAACAGTTGATAAAGTACGTAAACATTCAGTATTTGTATAATTGTAAATGTTACTTACTAGCGGCCTATTATTAATATGCATTATTTAATATTTAATCCGTCAACCGGCTTAAATATGATAAACATTTAAGAAATCAAGTTTTCTTTACACCCACAAACCAGCTACCTCTTCGAATTGATGGGGTCTTTTGAACGGCCGTTGTTATTTACTTCGGCTGCTGAGAAGATATTTTCGATCGTGTGTCAGATCAAACGTCATACGAGGCAAAACACATCTCGGTATAATTCAAACATTTGGTTTACGTAAAACAAACAAAAAGGTTTTCAAATAAACATTAACTAAATTGATTACCTACGTTTGTAGATTTGCAACACAGACAGCCAGGACCTCGTTTGGTACGAAAATACATTTCGAGCTATTTTGCAGAGGGGAAGTATAAACAAGTCTAAAGAACGATTCGTCGATGATATTGCATAGTTAGTTAATAGTGGATTTATTTAATGTTTAAATACGTAGGTACATAAAAATATATAAGTAAAGATACAATGAGATATAATATTTTTTCTACTCTTTGAGATCAATGATTTCAGTTGGTATGTTTATCATTGCTTCGATGTAGGCTATCTCACTCAAGTTACTTGACAAGTATGAAGGTTAACAAATCATAAAATGGAATCGAACATTAATTTGAAAACAATATAGTAGCAACAGCTGAATAAAAATATATCCATGGTAAAAATTGTTGGATGAGCGTAGCGAGCGAAGCGAAGATTCCATTTCACTACACTGGAGAAAAAAATCCGGAATTTTTTTTTTTTGTATTTTTGTCTGTTTGTTAACACGATTCCGGCTAAACCGATACTCCAATTGCGATGAAATTTTATGGAGGCCTTCGAAATCTCTGAACTTAGAATCACGTTTTTGAGCGCAATCGGAAAATTATCGCAATTTTACGATTTTTTCGATTTTTAAAAAATTTCTTCGACTTACAACACCTACATGCTTTATCCGATTTTTATGATTTTTTCACAGAACCTTAAGTCCATGAATTAAGGATATTCGTGTGAAATTTGAACGCAATCGAAAAGTTTTCTCATGATAATCGAAATTTTACGTGTTTTTTTTCTTTTTTTAAAACAATTCTTTGACGTATAACACCTACATGTTTAATCCTATTGTAATGATTTTTTCACAGAACCTTAATTTTATGAATTAATTTATTCGTGTGAAATTTGAGCGGAATCGAATAATTATTTCTTATGAAAATCGGAGTTTTACGATTTGTCCTTTTTTTAAATTACGATTAATTAAAAAAACTAAAAATTTAAGTTAATTTTTTATTTAATTTAATTTAATTTTTAAAAAAATCTTCAAATTAGTAATGATTTTTTCACAGAACAACAGAAAATCCGCATAACACATGGCAGCTCAATGCACCAATTACGCTCATCCAACAACGCGCCCGAAAAAGCGTTTGCGAAGCTTCCTAGTATATATTTCACATTTATGTGTTGTACTAACCTTAAGTGGATAATTAGCAACTAGCAAGGCAAAATGTGAAGAAGAACCGAACCTACAATAATTATTGCAAGTTCAGCTTCATTCGTAAAAAGATAAATAAGATAAGGCAAGATAAAGTTTTATTCAGCCTTTTTTGTACATTTACACAGGTACTATTCAATTACAATGTTTGTATACATCAATCACCATCATCATTATTATCTAAATAGGTAAGAAATCTTAAGAGCTGAAAACCCACATAGGTGCATATGCACACGTGTGTGGGAAGGCGAGGTAGTTACACTATAACAGAAGGTATGACGGCGGACATGAGAGATGGTTAATTTGTATCTGGTATTTTGTGTGTTTATTGTTTTATTTATTTTTGCTAAGGGACTGTTCGATTAGATTATTTTTAATTTTAACTTAATTTTAATTTAATTGTACTTCTAATTCCAATGCTCTAAGTCTAAATATATAGGTGTAGGCACTTTTTAATTTCTGTCTATGTACTAACTTAACAGCATCATTATAGTCGCCTACTATAAAACCAAGGTTAAAAAAATATAATTTAGTTTATACATATTTAGTATTTGTTTAGGAACAGTGTTCGCTAGGATGATTTGATTTTTAAGTAAGAATGCAGAGGTTTATTCTAGAACGCTTTTGAAGATTTATCGGTTGCCCTCTACGTGATTGCAATTTGCAATAAAATGTTAGAATGTGTGTTTGTTGCTATCAGAGGACATTTTAAAAATATCGTGAATTTTTTTAGTGACTGACCGTAAAATAGGCCACAAAAGAGGTTCTTTGTAGTAAATTCCAAAGTTTGATTATAGGAGACAATTATTTTTAATGTTTAAATGTTCTCTGATCGTGACATGCGTAAAGTTTGCCGTGAAAATTCAAGGTCATCAAGTGGACCAGAATGTGTGTTGAAATTTCCTGGATTTGGCGACCAAGCGTTTTTAAAATGGACATTTTTGTCGTTGCGGAAAAACGAGATCATAAAATTAGATAAACCTTATCCTCTTGACACATTTTATTAATGACTGTTTTGCAGAATAAATAATGAATAAATAAAACAATGGGTGCTTCGTGGCTATAGGCCCACCCCCTTTCGCTCCACGAGGACCTAATTTCGGTATAACCGAATGAATCTGCATGTACTTTACTATAGTGTACGAATATCAGCTCCTATTTGACATTTTATGGGAAATTTTTCCTGCATACAGGTGTCATCTGATTGATATGCAATTGTGCATGGTTGTCAAGCAAGGAGATGGTCACTCTTTTATAATCAAAGATTAGTAAACATACAAAAAAATCCAATAAAAGTTATATTTATTAATTTTGATTTGTTTGTGATTGAGCTCCTCTATAAAAATGATCATAACATAATATGTACTAAGTTTGGTATGAATCTAATAATAATTACTGTTTTCAGGAAGTGATCCTGAAACAAAATCACTGATATTGCAGACTCTTTTTCAACAAGCGATTTGCTACATTTTTGTATAGGCTATTCATTTTACATATTCTATAATTTCCTTAATGGGGTATTGTGGTTTTAACATGTCAGAACACGGACGAACGCAAATTACTTCAGGTTGACGTCATGACGTGTTGGGTAGTGAAATAGATTTTTATTTAATGGTCTTGCTGGACCACGGGTATTTTTATAATCTAAACATCGCATCACATTTACGAGCGATAAAAACCTTACAGGTGATTGTAAAATAAAACGTTTTTCCACTGTTGAGTAATATTATGTTTGATCCGAAAACGTGGGGAACAATGCAAGATAGACATGCGTAAAGGTTTGCAATTTCCAGATAACTATTATAGATTTCCATAATTTGATTTGTTTAAAACTATTTTCATAAAACGTGTTGCACAGTTATTAACGGTGTTTGCGCTGCCTGTAGACATAATTTTATTGCACATATATATATATATATATTACGCATATATGAAATTTCTAAAAACGTAATAATAATTTAGTTTCTATCATCTTGAAAAGTATAATTCATTGTGTACATTCCATTCTTGTTATAATCTTATCAATCCTCGCAAAGTTTTAAAACGCAGCAATAAATTTCAGGACCTTCTACCACATTAAACAATTAAAACTAAATCGTGGTTGTCAAGGAATAAGTAAATGTGGCGTGTCTTGTCTCTACCTCCCCCCCCCACACACAGTTACGACTTGGTTCTCCCGAACAACACGAGTGGTTTCATGATGTGACGTAGAATGATGGCCGGACCGTTCGCTTTTGATTACACTCAAAGAAAAACAATATCAACTGCGGGCGCCTCGGGGTCCAGCGAATGCACAGCGTCCCACGCGGCACGCATATAAACTCGGCCGGAGTGTTTCCCATGAATGACCAGCCCACATTCAGATTGAGCCGGACCATCCGGATCGTATGGGATTCATCGCATGGTTTCAATTAACTTCCTAGAATAGAATCTTTGTGTGTACGTACTTACTTTCAGTGGGGTTTTGTGTGATCCTTTTGTTAGTGTTGTTTGCTTTGCGTCGCGCGCCTGACGCTGGAATAAAAGAGAAAACACATTTTAACACCAGTTATGAATCAAAATTTAATTTATAGGAACACATAATATGTTTTTTTGGTTTATTTGGATTAAGGACGCGTCAACCGTTAGGTCATAATGCACCACTCTAGCCTAAGGGGGGGGGGGGGGGGGGGGGGGCCCATGCTGGTCAGAACCAGCCACGGGGAAGGGGGGGAAGGGGGGGTTTCTCACGTCGCGGTCGTCATCGTCTTTGTCATCGTTCGTTGTGTCATTGTCATCATCGCCGGGGGGTCGTCAAGGGAAGGGGACAAGGTCCCCGACGACGATTGCCAGAGCTCGCCTCTAGTTTCGGGGAGTAAGATACTCCGCTCTTTCTAGCTGATGTTTGCGAGGTGGACTTTTTCTCTTGAATCGCCTTTTGCGATTAGCAGAGCTATGCTCTGGGCCAATTCTACCAGTCATTTAAGTTTATCAATAAAGGAGAACCACTCGCGTTATTGAATATATTGTATAAAATCCAGAAATCTCTCAGTGGTGGTTTGGTAATTTGCGGATATTCATCATTCAGAACTTGCATATATAATGCACATCTGGTGCTTGCATATTATGACGTGCAGCGTGCACCCAGCTGAAATGCATATAATGTACCTCGACGACTTGCATATAATGTGCATCTCGAGCTTGCATAATCTAATGTCCAGCCAGTGCTAGATTCACTGCTTGCTTGCATGTTATATTGTGTGTTTGAAGGATATGGCGATTTAGATGATCACACGAAAAAAGTAAGTGAGATTGATATCAGGTCATCATCCAGAGCTTGCATATAATGTGCATCCATGGTGCTTGCATATTATGACGTGCAGCGTGCACCCATCTGAATTGCATATAATGTACCTCGACGACTTGAATATAATGTGCATCTCGAGCTTGCATAACCTAATGTCCAGCCAGCTTGCTAGCTTTTACTGCTTGCTTGCATGTTATATTGTGTGTTTGATGGATATGGCGATTAAGATGATCACACGAAAAAAGTAAGTGAGATTGATATCAGGTCACGAGGGACCATGGAACCCGTTTGTAGATAAATACACGTAAGATTGACAATTAGTGTCGTTGATACTTTAATAAGTGTCAAAGAAGTGGACAGAATAATGAGTACATAGGTACAACAGATAAAAAAAACACTTTCAAAAACAGTTAATTGAATTTTACTACGAAATGTCTAAGTAAAACCGAGTGATATCCGATGAACTTGAGATTACTAAAAGGGATCCAGAAGAGTCTATTTTGGGGCCGCAGTTACTTTTAAAGTGGCATAGCCCTAATTATATTGACATAAAAAGTCTATTAATGACTTGGGAATAGTTATCAAGTGGTGCCGATACGCCGCGACCGCTGACAATGATGGTCAACTATTTGATAAGACGAAGATAGTTGTTATCGATCAACTTATGAAATATTTTGCATCTAGCAATACTATAGACAGCGTCAGAATTATTTGTATCCAAGAAAAATTCCATTGACTCTTTGTATGAAAGGAATAAACTAAACATGCAGCCAAAGCATTTGCATAATAATTCTGCCTCAAAATACAAAGAAATGTAGATGTATGAAAATTTAAAACTGTCATCAAACACTAAATAATTCAGTGCGATAGTTTTTCGAATGTTCAAACAAAGTTAAATAAGGTAAATGTTTTATTTTATAGCTTAACGTTGACTTGTTTTGTACATTTGTAAAAATGTAACAGAAACAAACACATTAACATGAATATATAAGTCGTGTGTTGTTGTCCATACAAATCAGTTTATCTTGCGAATCGATCCAGAAAGGATCTAACACTTGGTTTGCGAACGAGACCTGGATCTAATGACTTAGCAATTCACAAACCAGCTTTCGTCTATCAGAAAACACCAGGGATAGTAGCGGCCTGAAGTGACCCCACAAACAACACCAGCCTAACGAGTTTCAGGCTCGGCTGTCAATTTAATTTATGCCCTGTCATTTTAGTTGTCTATTAGCATCCCCGAACCGATAGACAAAAGGTCCAGGTTGTGCTTGTAATGAATCGAAGCTATCCTGTCATCGAACAGAATGACTGTACCAAAACAAGACTTATTGTGATGCAAACTGTTTGTGATAGAACATTTAAGTTAACAATTGGTTTAGTTTTAGCACAGTCACATGTTACAACGACAGTGATTGTCCGTAGGGAACATGAACGGAGACAACTTGACCCTCCTCTACAAGGTAAGATGACTTGGAGAGCTTGGAGAAAACACGAGTTAATTAAAACTGAAGAACGCAGATTCGCGTTCTGATTTATTCCGCAATATTTTGATATTTCCCCGATTATTGTTCCTGATTTTTGGCAACCCTCATTTTATCCGTTTTAGGCTGGATCGTCTAACAAATAAGATTTCCCTTTTGGGGTTTCTTGTTTTCTTTTTCTCCGTTTTTTCCTTTTATCATTTCCCATAACTTGTCCTTAACCAGTCTCATTCATTTTCATGAACTTAATTATTTAAATTTTGTTAATTAGAATTTACATTTTTAATGTAGGCCAACATTGTCTTTGTACATTGATTAGACGAGTGAGCGCAACGAAAGAAGTCTTACAACACAAGTCGAACGGTACAAGAACTGTTTGTTTTTGTCGGTGAGTGAGTGAGTTCGCTGCAGAACGACCGAACGGCTAAACAGATTGAGCTTAAATTTTAAACAGACGTCCGGTACAAGTCTTTAGTGCGCAGTTAACATTTTGAGCAAAATCTGTTACGATTTAAATTCACAATAAATAATAAATTGAAAATAGGCTGAGAATGTCACATTTTAATTTAACGACAATGTTTTTTTGTTTTTGAACAAATTATTTTTATCAAATCATCTTTGCATGTAGTGACCATAGGTGTCGAATGTCCCTACTCGTATTTCGTGCTGGTTATGTTTTCCTTAGTACTGTACATGCATTTCAAAACACGATCTATAATTTTCCAGAAATAATAAAATAATCCAGAAATAAAATCTATTCCAACCGTTGTTTGAACCCGTGTCTTCAACATTCTGGGTATATAGGCGCCTTAACAAACTTGATTAGGAAAACACCAAAGTTGTTAGACGAGTAAACGAGTCATGTGTTGAATACCCGGGAACAATTGATTGATTTGATTTAGTTTGATTGATATATAATAATTTAATGATAGGTTTTTTACTTGGTATAAGGGTGCGTCAACTGTAAGGCCATGAGCCACGAAAGCTGATGATAGGCTAGGGAGGAAAGAACCATGCTGGATCCAGCCTTATAGGGGTAGGAAATGGAATGTTCCCGTGTACTTAACACATGACTCGCTCACTCGTCTAACAAGGACTTTGGCGTTTTCCTAGTGTTACTTTAATATCATTTTAAATTGTACTGTTCGTTATTTTGTATGCTTTATATAACATTATGTTTATTGATTGTCCTCTTTAAAAAAAATCAGTTTTTATTATGATTAGGATATTCGTAAATAAATAAATGGTCCATTTCCAACATTCGCTGTTTGACGAAGAAAAATCTGGGGAACCCTACATCCAGGATTGCCAGTAACCGGGATGGAAGTGGTAACTCCTCCCGAATTAGACAGTACCCGGTATATTACGTAAACAAAGGATAGGTTAGAAGCATGCGTGTCCTACGAAAGCTGATGATAGGCGCACGTTACTTGACGAGCACATTCAGCATGGTGTCCGTAAACTTATTTTCCACATTGATTGAAAATCGGAATGAAACCAAAAAAATAAAATTGTGTACGTTATAAGTTTTACAGTTTACAGCCGTATGTCGATTGGTACAGTAAAATTCATGTTGATTAAAACACATTAATTCTCAGCTTACGATCGTAGAAAAGAGCACACGGAAAAATGGAAGCTGATGTATTATTGGGAAGTTGTCAATTTCCTTGCTTAGCAATTTCTGTAAACACTTGACAGCGATTGAAACGTAATAACCAATTAATATAAAAATTGCTTTACAACAAACGTAATAGCTTTATTACTATTTCATACGAATATCCTCTTCATATTGTTTTGCTCGTGGATCTCTAATTGATGTTTTATGAGAGCAATAATTGGACATTCTTGTAGGTAACGCGCAATTGCTTTTCATGGAAACCTCGCTTTTGTTGAAAGTGGAATTCAATATTACGAACAATAGATTAAAATGTGTACCTCGAGAAATCCTACTTAATGAGGACAGAGAAGGAGTATTTTAAATGAACAGTGTTACAACCTGAAAACTACGAATCCCCATCCACGTTTCAAGATATGTGGTGGAATCCATGACTTACATACATCCTCTAACTACAATACAAAAGCATATTATCAAAACCATACTGAAGAAACCAAACATGTAGGCCTACCCAGCTAATCTAGTTTATCAAGAAAGAAGATTATTTAACACAGGTAAAATATTCATCAAATTTCTACTTAACCACTTCAGACCTGAATTTTACTGATTAACTTTCGAAGATTATAATTTTAAAATATTAATTCTGTGATTTTTTTAGAATTATTTTTAAAGAATTTTGGGGAATTTTGGATTGTACAAAACTGCCAAAAATGAGAAGACCATCATCTCCATCTCCATAAAACAAGAAATGCCCAATCAGGGCATCATAATATACCAAGAGTTCGCCTACAACTGACACAGCGCCACGCATTTATTATACCTTGGCCCAAAAATCTGTAATTTTCTCTCAGCAAAAATAAACTTAGCTTTTGCAAGGACATAAACAAAAAATGGCACATTGAATGTTCTGACAAGAATAACAACCTCACGAATTTAAAGTATACCAATGTAAACAACCAACCAACGTAAAAATCATGAAATTTCTAAACATTAAAATAGTTGGAGCAATATCTATTGTATACTGTTGTGTTGTGTGATACTATCATAGTTTTCATTTATGATAATTTTCATCTTTCATCTTAAAATTTTCGTCTAACATTTTATATCCTATATTTGATTAATTAAATGTGGATTTTAAACATAACGGTAATAATAATTTAAAATAACATGTTTGTAGAATAGCGTAAAATACACATGATATGATGTTATAGACATACTTTTTGGAATGCAGAATCCATATAAAAGAAGCCACCACTCACTGATGTTCTTGTGGGTAGTGGTATCTACAGTTAACTATATAAGCGTTCTGTATCTATGTATCAAATGGAAATGAATTGAATTGAAACATTGTGCGCATGAAAACAAATGAGATTCTGCGCTGTCATCATGGTTCTTCTTTTCAATAATTGTGATCGAATGAACAGCCCAATTGTTTCGACTTACGATTGCCAAGATACAGTTTCTTAGTGAGTCTTACGAGAGATCGATATTGATTTAAGACTAGACATGTGTTTACAGTTTGTTTGTCAGCGGATGTGATTCAAAGAACTAATATCAAACGTGCTGATAATAGATAAGGTGACGAATCCGAAAGATAATACGGCGTAGGCCTGCATCAAGACTACCGTTGTTGATTGATGTTTCTTCTTTCTCGAACTAAAGGTTGAACAAAAATAAGAACAAAAATATTTTGTTAAACCATTAGTTTGAGAAATGCTCTTGAAAAGAGTTGTTTAGTGTGTCCAAATATTTTCCTTTTTATAACATCGAGTTGCATGTTTTACTAGTTTCTTATTTATTAATAATAAAATAGTTAATACAAAAGTAGAACATTAAATAATACAATTATATGGAAATCAAATAAATAAAATAAATAAATAAATAAATTTTTATTTAGAGTCTACCCACTCAGTTATATAACTGATTTTCAGTGGGGGACTTTAAATCAAAGCGACCAAGCCAACCCTGCAGGCCCGGCGCAATCGACGAGTGAGCGATAACCAACCAAAGATCGATATTTTTAATAGGAAATATAGCAATCAGTGGTATGGACAGTGCGAACACCCGCGAATCAACGCCAGAATCACAAGGCCAATTCAGAACAACTCTGAAATTTATTATGTGCTTCGTTGCTAGGACGGCTCCAAAGTCACCGTTTACAAATTCCTAGGTCAAGAACTGATGGACTGAAGTCCAAATCAGAAGCTAAAAAGCTTCTGCCTATAGCGGGAATCGAACCTGGACCTTCTACACTGGAATCAGAGACGGTAACCACAAGACCAACGAGCCACACCCAACCAACCCAACCCAGAAATTACAAAAATTCATCGCAGCGGGGTATCGAACTCCGGTCTCCCAATTGCCGGTCGGGTGCTTTTCCCCTAAGCTACCGAGACGGTTAACATAATAACATCTGGATTTAATTTCGGGATACTTTCTGGATTGATTTCCATATAATCGATTACACCTACGGGAATGTTTTCCGATTAATAAAATTGAGAAATAAATAATGTCTTCAAGTCCCAATTATTTTAATCAGCCAGAAATAATGCACGCAAATTGTCGTTAACAAAATCCAAAATAGTAAAAACATTTTTTTTAACCGTTTACTTAAAGTCGTTTATAAAAAAATGTGCACAATTTCGTACACTGGAACGTCAGTCATGTGAGCGAACCGGAATTTGCCAAAATTATGTTCTCTATATATCCTCTTATCGCGGTTTTAAATAAATTGAGAACATGATCATATTGAATGACGAAACATCAATTTAAATGGCGTATTTTTATAATGCGATTACAGCACATTTGCTAATGTGCTAGTGCTAGCTGCCCTCTTTACCCTGAACATCTCTCGTTCAACCCACAACTGTTCGTCGGGCTGTGACGCTAGGAGGCCGCTGGGCGGAGACCAGACCGTTTCCGAGGGTTGGGAGCTGTTAGACCTTTCAGGCGGAACATAACATTCCGTCAGGCTCGAATTCTTCTCGTCAAACTCGAGAAGCAACGAGATCTTCTCTTCTTCCAACTGAACATTTTCAACATTAAAACGCTCCATTTTAACCGTTATTTAAGAAATAATTTTACGAAAAGTAATAGGCAATATAATACAATTTACACTGTAGGTTTCTGTAGGGACAAGATTCAATTTACAATCAGAAACAACTAGACATTATCAATTGTTGGTTTTGTATGCAAGTGAGGTGAGCATTGTAACCTGGCATTGTGATCTACCCCAGTGCCGCGAGACTTACCTACATCTCGTAGAGTAGGCCCTACGTGAACAAATGTGTGCGTCGTGGAAAGCGATTGGTTTTTATCTAATAATAACTAAATAAACTTGAACAGTCCAGGTAATCAACAAGTAGAACATGCTGGTAGATTGTCAGCAAACTGTAAATCCGTGGAGGTTTATTCGATTGACCACTTTGCTCGCCAAACGTGCATCCCTCCCTTATAATTCAGTGGTTTTATCGAAAACAACTGTATTTAAACTTGAACCCACATCAAAATCATTAATTAGTAAATATCAATATTTAGAAGCCTCCCAGTTTCATCTTCTGGTTCATGTTTGTAGTAGTTTTCTTTGTGCTTAGGACGTAGTTATACCTCATTGTTTATTATGCATGTTATCGGAAGAGTTATCTCTTATCTGTATGGTCTATAGTTAGGCCTACCGTCAGTGTATTATTTACTTCTTATTACTATTATTGGTATTGTGGTGAATAAATGCATAAATAAAAAAACACGAATACCGTTCTAAAATATAACTTGTAAATGAAACTAGAAATTGCTGTTAGTATTTGCTTAATCACCACTGTGCATCACGTGACATTCTTGACCGAGAATAGATAAGTCTTAACGTTCTCCTGTTTGCATTGGCGAATGTTTTAGTTACACTAAGATTAGCGATGACAAGACCGAAGTCCGCGCGATTACTTCGGATTATTAATAATTCAACGACCAATCTAGCCACACCTCACGAACAGTTATTTGATACACAATCACGTGTTCTTCCGAGAGCCGTGGAACTCATGCTGCTAACTCTGACATCACACACATTGGCAGGATATAAAGATTGATTGATTTGTATTGCTTACCTAACGTCTCACTCATATTAATGTACGAAGGCTATAGGATTTAAGTAATTAAGTAAATAGATATATAATGAAAATCAATAATGAAATTAAGAGATCATCTCAGCCGGGTATCCAACACGCGTCTCGCGATTACTGATCGGAAGCCGGTTTCGATACTCGACATTTAAAATTTTAGAATTGCTTTCTTTTTCAAATAACTTTTTACAACTTCGGGAGTGTTTCACGATTAATGAAAAAACTAATGAAATAAATAGATGTTGTATAAATTACTAAGAAAACGCCAAAGTTGTTGTTAGACGAGTGAGTGAGCCATGTGTTGAAAACCCGGTAACATTCCCTATCTGCCCCAACATAAGGGTCTCCCTAGCCTATCATAGGCAAGAGTGACGCATTATGGCCTTACATTTGACACGCCCTTAAACCAATAAACTCAAAACCCTATCTAGGTGCCCGTTAGGGCGCCGCAGCCAAGCCGCGGTGCGCTACAAACTCAAGCACCGTATACAGCAAGCAAAATTGGGGTGATTTCGAGGTGTCACCCAGCCGTCATGAAACGTGATGTGAACTTAAAAACTATCAAAATCAAGGGGATTTAAGTAGGTACCTGACAACACATGCAAATTTGGTTGGGGTACGAGCATTCCGTCTTGGTGAAAAAATGACTTGAAACATGGTCAAAATCATTTTAAGGATGTTAACTACTACTACTGCTAATACGGTATAATTCGTCAGTTTCAATCGGCCAGCGATTCTGACCAAACGGGTGGAACTACAACGAACATATTTTACATGGACATTAAGGTAATAGTGATATAGGGACTTTTAAAAGAAAAAGTTGAAAAAGTTTGCTAGAAAGCTTCCAAATAAAGGTTTAAATATAAGCCTTTTACAGGCATACAATCAACAAGTAAATATAGTTACTTGACAATGATCGCCTACATTGTTTACAAAAAGCCAGTCTTTGGACCACTAGATTTTACATTCTGTTGTTAATTGGTAATACCATAGCAATTAAATCAACTTTGCTAAAATTATTATATTTTAACAAATAATTTTGCAACGGAACTTGAAAAAGTAATGAGATCCCATACATAACAAAAACGTAAAAATAGAGCCAAACCTTACACACTCAAAAGAAATGAGATCTAAAAAGGGCCAAGCTCATCTACCCATCCACGTTTGCGCATTTTAATTAATAAACGTACAATATCCCGTAACATCTTTGAAAAACTTGGCAAAATAGATTTTGCATGATATTACGTTTAAATTAATTAGAAAAAAAGAACTGTACGTTTATGAATTAAGAATGCGCAAATGTGGACGGGTAGATGAGCTTGGCCCTTTTTTAGATCTCATTTCTTTTGAGTGTGTAAGGTTTGGCTGTATTTTTACAAATTTTGTTATGTGTGGTTATTTATACCTATATAATTATCAAACTTAAATGCAAATGTTTCCGGGTACTCAACACATGACTCGCTCACTCGTCTAACAACGACTTTGGCGTTTTCCTAGTCTAGTTGGCTAAGGCGCCCTTATACCCGAAATGTGGAAGACCCATAGGTTCAAACCCCCGGTCGGGAAAGATTTTGTAATTTCTGGATTGTATTTAAAAAATTACAAAACATGTTTTGAAATGCACACTACTATGGGAAACATAGCCAGTACGAAATACGAGTAAAGTTTGAAGGTTTACTCAATCTCCCAGAGGAATTTGGGGGAACCTTGAGCGTGCAAAATTCTATACACCTTGTTCACTGCATGAAATCACAGCCTGACAAAAATGATTCGATAAAAATGACTTCTTGAAGAACAAAACCATTGTCGTTAAAATAAAATCTACACATTTTAAGCCTATTTTTCAATTCATTATTTCTTGTAGGTTTAAATCGCAACAGAAATATTTTGCTCATTTTGTTAGCAGTTCTCAGTTACCTGGTCACGGATGTCTTTAAAATTTCAGCTCAATCTATTTGGCCGTTCGGCCGTATGGGGCCGGACAAACAAACAAACAAACAAACAAACAAACAAACAAGAAACAAACAAAAAAACATATACTACTTGCGTTGTAGACCATGTTCGCTGCGCTCACTCGTCTAATAATAGAAAGTGGGGACTGTTGTACTGAGTGTATGAACTGTCTTGTACAATCGCTACTCCACATCGTCACATAATTCCAGTAATGCATCGTGTGAGCTGAGAATAACACTGGAGCACATTATATAATCAGCGGAATATATTATTGGCTTTGAAAATCGTTAATTGATTTATTACACTTCAATCAATATCGCGTAAATAGATTATCACAGCGTTATTGAATGCATTGGTGTGAGGGAACTGGCAACAAACTGGATAAATTTAATCTCCTAGGTTGGATTGTAAGTGTAAGGAAACTCAGTCATGCGGTGCGGGGTTGTACGGGTGATAGCACTCGACTCTTTACAATGTGTATAGCACTGTGGATTGCTCCCTTCAGATTTCGGATAGGACGTTTGAGATTCATCGAAAAACTATTATCGAAATTAATTGTTTCCGAGTTTTAAAATATTTTGAAATGAATATATAATGCTGATGGATGCTGGATGTATGAATAATATTTTGTTATGTTTGAATTGTTGTTTGTTAAATGCATAACACCTGACGTTTGTAATGTTGATCTATTATGCATTAATAATTGCAAACGTTTATTAATTTGTATGGTTGTTTTGGTGAATATCATACGCAATAGCCAAAACGCAATATTAAAGGGACACGTAAACGCCAGATTTTGTTGTTTCATTACTTTGTTTTTCAGTAAGGCTGGACTTGAGTTGATTATATACAAAGAAGCTTGTTCACGGAAATACTACATTTTAAGAAATTTAAACACAAAATTACGTTAAAATATAAATCAAAATTTTGCACACATATACATTTTGTTGTTCATCTAGGACTTAGTAAATATTGTACATTATGTTCCACCAACTTTATAGCTGATGATGATATTTAAACAATGCCAAATGACAGACACGACTTGCATTTATTTTAAGAACTTAGTTAAAAATAACAAAATTTTATGTTGTGACGTATTCGTATGTCCCGTGAGAAACCCTGTGCGTGCGGTCACGCAATCGCCTCCCTCTTCTCTCGCAATCTTCTTTCAAGGTCACGCCGCGGGGGTTGGTGAAACGATGTAATAACCAAAGTACAGTGTGATGTTGTTTCAGTGGGGTGTGATCGTTGGAAAACTGTTTATTATTCTCACTTCACCAAGCTTACTGGGCAAGTAACAACGAACATCACTTAACAATACACCAGTGCACATAAACAATGAAATAATGTTTGCGATGTAAAATTGGAATTTTATATCCTACCACTCAGCTTTCGTGAAGCTGACTTTAATGTGGGATACTTTATCACGTTTTGAGTGCTCGAAAGCCGGCGTCTATGAACTTGTACGATTTCAGCGTAAAATTTGATTAAAGAAGTGAAATACTACACCATAATTAACCTGGAATCAAATTTAGGAATGATATAATTTAAATAGGTAACCCCCACACACAAGCCCCTTCTGTTAAAATTATTAACAACAACTTTTGTATTTTTTTTAAATATAATTATTATTTGACAGCATGATAGTTGCCAGTGGAAGAAATTCTTCATTGAGGTTTTCGCACCTCAACCACCAATCAAGGTGTGTACTGTGTATTGTTATGCAAGCAATGCGTGTAAGGTTGAGGGCGGTTGGGGACATGGCTTGCAAGATAAGTTGTCAAAACAAATTGAGTTATTTCTGAAAAACATTACAAATACAATGGGATGAGCATAACGCTTGGTGGGAGGGGGGAATCCCCTTGTCCTTTGTTACGTCATGGACATCACACTGACAGACAGAGGGTTAATTTGCTTCACATGGCTGGCAATGTATTTTGAGATGTCTCTATTGGTCACTTTGAAGTTACAAACTATTTAGAGAACCACACACTGAACACAAACTAGTCACGTGGACACTTTCAACCTACCGGTCCCACCAAATCGACGCTAAGTTTCCTCTGCTCCTCGATGGCACTTTGTCTCGGGAAGGTTGGAAACGTGAGCGAACCACGTCTGTGCGGCAGACAGCCACACGTGAGCGAGCCACACACCTTGCAGACGAGATCCCAGCACCACATGGCGACACACACACGACTGATTAAAACCGACATTAACAGCTCGACGTCTAATCTATCTAATTATCATTTTAAGTGTCACGCGTTATCAGCTCGACGTCATGTTTGTAAATTATAACCTACCGTGTGATTAACGCAACTAATTCACTTATCTGGAGGTTTGAGATATTTCTTGTAGACACTCAGGTAAGATCTTACCGATACTCAAGGCTCAGTCATCAGTAATCACTTTACAATATCGATTGCTACTAAATATTGCACCTCTTGCATCAATACAACAATACTCATGTTGAACTTATCAGAGCCATATTATCAGAACTTCTTTCTCAGGATGTGAAGTCATGTTTGCTATATTATAAACCCAGCTAGATGTGTCATTGAAAAAGTTTAAATTTTTTCCCAAGTTTTATTTTGTAAATTAATTAAAGTTTGGGTTAGCATTCTTTCAATTGCAAACGGTGATATTGCCAATAATTATTGTCAATTAATCGTTTATTAGTCGTAGGCAAAAAACATGGAACATGCTTTCGTAAATTTCGATTAAAATAATAAAATTAAATAAATAAATAAAAAACAACATAATTTCAAATTATTTTTTGTTTCAGCTCGTATTTTATTAAAACTACCAAGTTTTCAGCAAGTTAATGGAAGTCATATTGGAAATATCGGTTTAACTATTATATAAAATAGCCAAGCAATAAATAAATAAAATATTTTATCACCCTCATGTGCCATCACTTTGGCCACCCTACTGGTTATCACATTGTATAAGTAACAGTTTTATGAACCTTGCACTGTAATATAAATATATCCTATACCCGTACTGTAAGAAAGTACACTTCGCCATGCACGTTCAACTATCTTGCCCATGTAATTTATCTCAAACCAAACAATCGTAAAAATTACGAACAATGAAAGATAATGCGTTTTACTTCACAAAGTTAATTCCTTATTAATCTTAGATCCATTATTTGTATGCGCTTTATAGGTTGCTTTATAATCAAAGTATTTATTAAATTTATACTACGAACACGTGTTAAATATGGGAAAAGTTTATTTTTGTAAAAATCCGCCCTAAAACGCGTTATTACTGAAAATTTAATATCATAGGGCGATAGATCTAATCCTAGTCTACAATTATTACTAAGAATGAGAAAATGGAAGGATCTAAATCGGCTGAACATTGGCGTTTGCAACTCAACGCATTCTAGTACTATGTCTATTGTGAGGTGCTTATGGTGCATTAACTTCTTGGAACAATTTTAACTTCTAGTGACTCTAATTTTAACCCAATGAATAACGGACTTAACAATTGCAAGAAACACCCACAAGTCAAATTTGAAGATGGAGAAAATACAAAGTTCTAAAGTGATACAAACTGTATTTGAAACTGTCATTTTCCATGGCTCTAGAATCTAGATAATGTCTATACACGATTTTTATCTTCCGTGTAATTAATCATTTTACATAATCTTACATTTATTCTGATAAAGTACATTTGTTGCACAACTAATCATTTGACGTGTTTTCCTGAATACACAACATACACGTAGTAAAACCGTTTCTTTACACTAGGTTGACAAAACTAATGCAGACAAAACACCAATCAAAAACGAAAACCAGTAAAAACCGAGAAATATGTATGACAACAAGGGCTGCGGTTCTCTTGCTTCCTGCACCGATAGAGGTGGGTTTATTCCACACGTGAGTTTCCTTGCAGTCCCTGTTTCAATCCCATTCACAGGCAATCCTGACTGGGTTTTAATGCAAAATTCAGACGTTTGAACTTTGAAGTTTTACCGATATTTCAATGGGGTTTTAATTTGCACTGTTTGTCGCGATCCAGAACATATTTTCAAAATATTATTTAGTCGTCCAGTAAATGGCCGTAAATACGCGACCAATGAGTCTAGGTCAAAGTGGTCCAGGATGTATGTGAAATTTCGCCAAGTTTGACGATCAAGTAATTTTTATATAGGCGTAACAATATAAAGAAATGCGAAGCAAAGCCCCCTTCAATCAGACACAGGTTGGAGTAGAACAATGTGTGAGCTACCTCTATCGACCTATAGTGATTCGCTTTTGTTGAAACAAACATTGCCATTAGTTTTAGTACAATTCAGAAATTAATAAAAACCGGGATTCTAAATTGTACTCAATATTAACAATTCCACATACGGTAAATAAATCCCGAATAACCAAATCGATAAAATAATAGCCATTGGCATTGCATAGTGTTGTACACTTGACGGCCAACAACATCAGTGTGTACGATTGATTTTTAAATTCACAAATCATCGAGGTCATCAGCTATTGCATTGCGTATCAATTCAGTACGTTCGATCCACGTTTCATTTGCATTTTATTAACACCCTGAAATTATTTTAAAACACGCACCAGGTGTGCTTTGCTGCCGTGTGCGAGTGCAAATATGTGCGACACTGATAACGTCAGAGGACTTGCTACCACGTGACTGGTTGACGACGTTGGTGGCTAAATGGCAATTTTGTGCAAAACTAAAGTAGTATTATGAAACTCTTTTTAAGATCAATGCATATGATCATGGGAGATCCAGGAATATACTTTGGTAGGTGATGTCAAGAACATCCGATTGAAGCTGGCGCTCCCCACATGGAATTGGGGGTGTGGGGGGATCCTCCCCCCCCCCGCCGCCAATTTTAGAAACTTGTGTTTTGGAGCATTTTTAAGCTTTTCAAGATACATATGTAGTTCTTTTGAGAAACCCCCCTATGGACTCTTTATTGCCGTCCTTCTGGATACGCATAATAAACCAAATAAAATTCATGTCAGTAAACAATGAGTTGAACGAAATGTATGCTTTACTACAGGCGATGAGATGGAGATTGTTTTGAGTTCGTTTATATCAAACACATTACAATAAATTAGAATATCAAATGCACATGCTACAATATATAACACGTTATGCAATAGTGCGTAACTCTAGTGTAAAATTGTAAAAATTTGTGATTGTGAGAATAGATCTTTGGTTGGTTATCGCTCACTCGTCGATTGCATCGGGGCTTACAGGGTGCTTACAGGTTGGCTTGGTCGCTTTGTTTAAAGTCCCCCACTGAAAATCAGGCATATGACTGAGTCATGGGTAGACTCTTTATACGAATTTATGTATTTACTCATTCATTCATTCATTTAAATGAGAAAAAACAAAACACCTTTTACGAAAATGTAAACGAGGATTAAAAAAATGACCAGTAATTAAAAATTGTAATTGAAAAATTGTATTTATTTATGTATTTAAGTTCACTGGTATGTATATTTTCTATTGATAAGATAAGATCATCATACTTATCAAGATAATAAGATAAATAACGGTAGGCCTATGTTTGTTTTCCAACACAGGTATATGCATGGGTGCATGGGTGGGTATAAGCAATGCATTATGCATTTACCTTTGGACAGATACGATATCGATCAATTGATCATCAAGAGGTATACACTTAGGTTTAGTGCAAGCCTAGTTACTGCAAATTATCTCATGGTTATTAGCGTACCAACCCCAGTACACCGAAAGCATCGTGTTACACTCTCCGCTCTAGCGTAACGTATTTGTTTGCTCTCGTCAGGGGGATTAAAAGGAATATAATTTAACGTCACAGACAAAACCTCTATTAATAGACCAACCAACACATCTGATAAGAACCACAGTTGCGTGCGGTTACTATAGCACCGACGTCATAGAAACCTTTTGGATTGAAATTGTTATGCAAAATCGAAACAAAATATTCATGAAAATGGAAATTACTTAGATGCGAGGAACATATTTTGTTAGCTGAACAATGTTTTGAATAAACAAGTAGAACTCATGTAAGGTCCCTCCGTATTCGTCGATTTGTGTCGAATTAAATAAGCCATATTTGGAAAATTTCGTCGCAAGAAACCTGAAAATGTATACAGTTCAGATGACAGTATTTTTAGCTACGACGTTTTGCGTCTAAATTGGGAAACCTTCACAACGAAACAGTTTTGTTAATGTGTAATGGCGACATGGATAGGTAAGTCTATACGCGTAAGTGCGCATTAATGGTCAGTAAAAAATATACCTGAAAGTCAAAGTAATAATATGGTTTATTTCCCGATTTGTTTATTCGGGAAACACTCCCGTAGTAGGTGGAAAGAGGTGAAAATGTTAATATTTAGTAATATTGTATATTTGGTAAGTATACGTTTTGTAAAAATGATCACGTTTGTAAAATTTTGAAAATTTTCTCGTGTTTCGTAACGTGCATGTGCGTTTTTCACATTGTAATAAAGTTGTTTGTTTTTTCTTGTAATTTTCAGGTTATATCAACCAAAAGCGTCCAAAAGAAGGTACCAATACCGGCGTACTCAAACATGTCGACGATTATGGAACTTTTAGTACTGATGAGTCATCATATCACTTTCAAACGCCACTTAACACTTAGTAATTGTTCTCACGAAATACCTACGGGACATGAAAGCTGTGTTAGCTGCTCCCTTACTATTATGCAAAGCAATTATTTGCATAATACTACACTAGTATAACATGTAACCTCGTCCACGGCATTGGCACAATCGTAAGTGGAGCAAGCAAGCATTAGATCCGACAAGAATCACTCGTCCAACGAAAGCAACAACCGTTTTAGAATCAATAATCCTCATGTTTCTAGTTACTTTGTTTGGATCGAAACTAAAATTTCCAAATTTGCATATTATTATTTTTACATGATTTCATTTTCACTGCTTTGCTGATGTAATTAACGCGATTTTAAATATGATGTATATTGTATTTCGTATAAATCGATAGACGCTGTTTTGTTTTACGGTAGGTATTAAGTTAAAAGCGTTAGCACATTTTCTCCCCTTGAGGTTTCAAATTAGAATAAAACGTCGTGTTTAAAAATAGCTTCAGCCGCTTTCTGTGCTATCCTGGTAAACACCATCACGTAACACAGTTTATTAAGGGTCGTATGCAAATGTAATTACTTTCGCTTGAGTCGCCTGCGGTGCCGCACAATCCAGGGACGCGGGCTCGAATCCCACGTGAGTTGATGTTGTTCACTCTTACGACGTCATCTTTCATCTACTCATAGACTCGATTAGAATAATTGGATTTTTAGAGGCGTAATAAAAAGTATCAAACAGGAACGTAAAAAACATTTTGCGGTATATTGTGTCGAATGTTTATACCGTAGGCCTACCTATTCTGCTGGTTTTGCAATAGCCTCAGCATGTTTTAATACTATGAGACAAACAATACACATCGATTGAAATAAACCAGCCTTTAATCTTCACATATTTGTACATATTATATTGATGGAAAAATATGCAGTTATCTCAACCAACCCGCTTTAATTTTTAAAAGTTTTGAAAAGATCCTTGGATGGTAACGTTCAATATTGTCGAGTTTTCAAGCCCTAACATAGCAATAAATCGACGAAACTTTGTATGGAAGTACGTAATAAAATAAACATTTCAGCATTACAATCCAAACTAATATTATTTAAATGCTCGACATGCATTATAGAGCATGATTAGTGTTTGAGAGTTTTGTTGCTTCCTACTTCCTATACAACTATTTTAGTTCGAGTTATATTATATTTTTACCACTACCAGCTGCAAAAATTGCCTCCGTATCGATTTATTTGTAAAATACTGATTTAAGTGAGAATGTCAAGAATTTTAACAATTGTTACTAGGTTATGAGTAACTAATTATGAATACAAAAATAGGATGACGTTTCTATACTACTATCGCATTGACTTGTTGCAAAATCATTCGAAATGGTTTTAATTATGTTTCAACTACACATGTTTATGGAAATTCGTTGCCATCGTTATTACTTTGCAAGTTATTATTACGAAAGTTGTTCAACAAGTGACAGCGGGAAGTCGAGCAAGAAAACTTAGAATCACAAATAAGGTGGCCTGGTCGATAGGAGATTGTATTCAATTTGAAAGTTGATTGTGTTTGTTCATGAAGATTTCTCGTAGTATTAATGACATTACACATAATTAGCTGTGAAACTTAAATATGAAACGAATTTTATACTGAAAATTCGATTTCTTATTCAATTATTTAAGAATTTTGGAGTGAGAAAAACGCTTTATTTCTCCAAAGAAAGTGATAAAATGAAAGTCTGAGTGATTGGTGCTGCAAAATCATCTTATGATTATAGAGATGGTAGCGTGATTGCAACGCGTAAGTGGTCGTTGTGTTAATTGTTACATATTATTTTACTTTTCTTACGTACCAGTGATATAATTATTTTAACTAACTGAAAACTTATGAGATTACGTCAAAAATAGGTGTTTCCAGTCATACATTGTTCCTCTTGTTCCCTATTCTAAATGGAGCTGACGTTTTTATGCTTTATGCAAATTTCGCCATTTCGAGTCTAGGCCGGGAGCTCGCTCGTATAGTATGAGGCCTCCACCCTCCACAAGGAACCTTGCGATACAATCTGCGATATCCAACACGCATTCTTTGGAAACGCGAGGCTTAAACACTGAAAGTCAAGATCAAAATGCCCGTTTGGATTCTTTCTAGGTCAATATTTCACTACGTGAAAGCTGGATCCATCTTTTATAACTATTGGGAAAACAAAATCTAATCTCAACACAGCACCAAATACAAGCGATAATTATAATTAAAACTTGAAGATATGAAAACTGAAAACTGTTTACAAACACTCCCAAGTCCTAACAAACTAACTTTCACACAAAATACAACCTTATTATTAACAAAACTCGTATTCAAATTATATTTATGATGTGTTGTATACTTAACTAAATACGAAGAATTTCATTATGCGTTACCTTATTTCGCAAGTCAGACCCCTTAATTATAACTATGGTTGAGGTTGAGGCTTGGGAAATGAACTTCGTCAACTTTCAGTCTTCAAACTCGCAGGCCCGTTCTAAAGCAGCCTACAAGCGTCAAATGTAATATTTGATATACGAAACGTATTTTTTTTATCAGAGTTTGTACCGATAATATTAGAATAGCATCCATTGAGTTATAGTAACCTGACTAGTACACCTTCAGCTATACTTCTACTCATATTGCTTTTAATGTCGATGTTATGTAAGTATTTTATCTTAATTCCCAGTTAGATTATAATTTGATTGTTATGTAATTTTGTTTTCTTCTGCAATATCATATTGTTTCTACGCCACACAGCATTTGATTTAGTTTTATAAACATGATGATAATATATATGTATAGTCTAAATATTTCATTTTTTAATGGACTGAAATTAAACAAAATAAAATAAAAATGAATTAATAAACTGTTAGTTATATAATGGTTATAGTATCAACAACGTTGTTATATTTACTGATGATTACTACTGTATATTTATTAAGTAACAGACCATTATAGAATTTAATTGGAATAAACAAATACAAAATGTAAATTCATAATAATAATAATAATAATAATAATAATAATGGCAGTGCTGACGCCACCTGAGCTACTCTTTGACAAACGAAACTAAGACATTCACACAGGACACTGGAATATCGTAATGTATATACACGCCATTATAAGACAAATAGGTTGCTTAGCTACACCATGTTGATATTGATTTCGTGTAACTATTCGTACAAAACACACACACACAAAAACAGATCAAAAAGCAAAGCAAAAAATGGAAATTGAAGTTGAAGTTGCTAGAACTAGTAGTTGAAATATCGTGGGAAAGGTGGCTTTATGAAGACCGTATCTCATGTGAATATCTAAGCTCTTAAGTGTAGGCCTTATCAATAATGTGCGATATTGATCTTGTAGATGTGCATTAATTGCATATTATTGGTGGCACCTGTTGTGGAATATGGATTGCAATGCCAAAACTGACCTCACTCACACAGATCCCCCATATCAAGAGAGAGAGAGAGAGAGAGAGAGAGAGAGAGAGAGAATTCACTTGGCTCACAATCTTGTGTGCTTACATAATTTGAATTGAATGTATTAGCGTTCAGTGAGCATTTTAAATGATCACTCAACGGTATTAGTCGAGTACTATTCACCTTCAATCTTCAACCAAACTATACGAACTGGCTATACTTCAGTTCCAATACATAAAGAAAATGTCAAAATGACGTAAAAATGAACTAGAAACACATTGTGTTTTACTTTTAAGCTCTGGATCGTACAAGGGTTATTTCATTATAGATTATGATGTCTAAGCTATTTCTTGAAAGGAAGTGCGAAATATCACTCAACGTTTGTTAGTCTGTCTGCACACCATAGAATGTTAGGAGAGGAGGTAAATGTTTATCTCAATTCCGAGTTCCAAGTAATTTAAAAATATTGTACTCTGTAAATTAAATTCGTTTTAGAGTCGGAAGCCAGCCATAGTGAGACCTATCTCTGTCAGAATGTCCCCCAGCTGGGATAGGCGTGGTGTCGTCGCTACGGACGTCACAGTTCGTGAGTGTGACTCTTGTTTGGAACATTTCACTCACAGGTTACTTACAAAACTGACGTAAAACGAGTAAACATGTCGCTATATAGATCATGGGGCCCTCCCCTTCCCCCTTCCCTATCTCACTCTTTGCACGACACAGAACTCTTGATTGACGTCATCAAAGAATCCCGACTTAATTCATCTCTACTATACAGACCACGATGAATAAATTACCACAAAATTCTTAATTTAGAATGTTATGGATTTCATGTTAAAACATACAAATGAATACAGCGAGTTGCAGATATCTAATAATAACCGAGAGCGGTTGTTTCTTTAACCTCTTCGTGACGCTAAGTCGTTGATGAGGATACGCATGGGAGGGCGTTGTATCGTACTCAACGCCAGTTTAGCTCGAAACTTAGTCCACATTCATCTGTTAAGCGCTAATGTATCTGATCAGCATTTGTTTAAATTCAGCTAAACGTTTCGCAAGACAAGAGACAAAAGTTGCTTTGAGGTTACAAACTTATACGACTAATACATTTAATTAATTATGTAGGCTTAATGTATTTACTGGTAAAATTGAAATAATTGTAATTGTATTAGGTTAAAGAAGGCCAAACATGCCCTACATTGACATGGGCAAGTAAATATACATACACAATATACAATTAACAATACTCTTGAAATATAAATTAAGTTTTGAATTAAATTTCTTGTATCTTCACATTTCTTCAAAATTGTCCTTATTTTTTCTTCACTTGATTCACAAACACTGTCTAAAATAAGTGATTATTATTTACATTGAAAACTTTAAATTTGAATGTATCAATATTTGTGTGCCATATATTATGTATACGTTGTACATGTCTTTTGGCTTCGTTTTGAATAATTATATCAGGCATACGACGTAAACACACAGCACACACGCACAAACGCGGGTGCGAACATTGGTTCCTCAATCGTATCAAGTGAATTTCTTCTTTGCCTGTGATGTGAATTTAGAATTTTAGAAGACACAAAGATACTCGATATACTCTATACTGTTCTGCAACATGTAAAATAAAACAATTTGCCCTACGAAAATGAACAAAAATATAATATTATTTTTATTATATATATTATATCTTATATTATGTTTTGTAAAGCTTGTAAATTGTACGAACGTACCTCAACCTAATTTAGTAAAACCATATAGCTTAAATTAGAGGAAAGAATTATCTTTAAACTAATAAAAATAGCAGCCATGATGTAACATTTTGAGTTTGAAGAACATTTACGTAACTATTACAGCGAAATAAAATTAAGCATGTACAAATACACTCTTGATTTTACATTCGAAATTATACATGATAATATATTGCATGATACTCATGACTTTTATTTTTATTTTTAAGACTTTTAAAGTTTGAAAGTATTTGTAAGTTGCTCAATTATAAAATAATGACTTGAAACAAATGCTGCCCCATGAGCATTTTATAAAATAAATAACCTCACCAAAAGTTTCTCTTTTCGTATTTTTCTCAAGTAAATGACTGCAGGGCTCTCAGAGAAAAAGATACATTTTGTTCCTGTTATTGCAGTAATTTAAATATTTAAATATAAGTACTCAACAAAGGTACTGGATTGTGATAATGATCATGAAGAGAGCCGGTGAGCCGGTATAAGTATTAAATGGGTCGAAACCTTTACCTAGACATTGCCTGCAACATAAATGTAAATTGATTGGAACTCCATTGCCATTTAAATTATATGTATTTATTCATGAGATGTACATTCTATTCAGTTCTATCTAATGATTAACAAAAGCGATGTTATATTCGAAAATGTCTGCGTCTGGGTGGTTTTAACTTTGGACGACGCGGCATCTCACGTCTCGAGGTTCAGGTCGTTATCAGCCTTCACCTAGGCTGACGCATGCAAGTGAGGTGTAAAACAAACAAACACTATAGTACATGTGACACGGGTTTGTGATGGATGTGAGTCGTGACGCGATAATCTCGACGCTAAAGCCACACTAAATTAGTGAAAATTAACAGGTCGTGATCGTAGAGCTCATTTACTTCGGCCTGCTTTTATATGAAGTGCGAGTTTTATGAATGGCTATTTTCCGGGAAAGGAATATTTTAACCTAGGACAGATTTTAATAAAAATATCACACACGGAATATCTTAAGAGTCTTCACTAGACAATTGTGACCTTGGCATGCCCGTAAGCACTCAAATTCAAATGTACAACGCTCTGGAGAAAAATTAAAACGACATACGAGAATTCTAAAATGCACAAAACACAGATATTTTTATGTAGAAGAACATGCAACAAACAGAATTGCTTCATGTAATAAACCATACTATACACCATGGTTAAGCGTAAAGTCGACGCGGCGGGAGCAACCTCTTCTTGTTCCCGTTGCGTCGACTTTATGCGTAACCATGGTAAATAGTAGGGTTTACTACATACATCAATTCAGTTTGTTGTATGTTCTCCTGCATAAAAATATCTGTGTCTTGTGCATTTTAGAATTCTCGTATGTCGTTTTAATTTTTCTCCAGAGCGTTGTACATCTGAATTTGAGTGCTTTCAAGCGTGTCGTGTACATGTCTGTCTCGTAACATTATACACTCTAACTTCCTATCACGTGTATTTCGCCGTTCGCCGTATGATACCGACCATCAGCTAGCTGGTCGCGAAGTCTGTTTATGATCTGTGTACGTGTTATTTCAACGTACTCTAAAAAAACATTAGATACAAAATAAAACATTTAAAGGGAATATATTAAGAATCACTTTCATGGCATCTGTTCCGTCTGCAAGCTACATACGATACATCGCTTGAACTCGAGACTTTGATGTTTCCTCTCTCAACGAATGTTTTGATAACTTTCAGACTTCTCAATCAAAACACCCACTGGATAATTTTCCTCCAGTCAAAAATGACAAGTATTATTTTTGTACGGCTGAATGATTGACACCTGACAACTGAATCAATTCCCAGGTCTTTTGTTAGATGCCAAACAGAAAATATTGATTGTGCCTAAACAAACCGAACTTTGCATTGAGGCTAATATTTACAATACCTGTATTCTAGAAAATATGTTTTTATGCCAAGATTATGAGAAAAACACAACACAAATGCCTGAAGAACGATTGTTTATCTTCCAAAACGGAAATGACTGGTTTGACGGTGAAGCTGGTTTACCTAGAAGTAGATGAACGTATATTCCATCGTAAAATTATATTGAAGCCATCTTGCACATTTTAGTGATTTTTGGATGAGCGAAGCGAAGACTTCAATTTCACTGACCTCAAGAAAATTTAGGTCGGAAGTTTTTTTATTTGTTTGTTTTTTGTTTGTTTGTTTTTCTGTCCGTTTGTTCGCGCTCTACCGGGCAAACGGCATAATGCAATCTTGATGAAAATTGGAGGGGACCGTCGAAATCTCTGAACTTAGACTTGCCACGTTTTTGGGTACAATCTATCAAATATTTCTTATGGTAATCGTACTTTCACGATTTGTTTCGATTTTCGTGATATTTGGCCCGTGTCCAGGCAAACGGCTTCTCCAATCTTCATGAAACTTTATGGGAACGTTTAAAATCACTGAAATTATATATGTTATGATTTAAGAGACATTTGAAGAAATATTTCTCATAGAAATCGTACTAATACGATTTGTTCCAAGATTTTAATACAATATTTTCGTGATATTTGGGCTGATTCTGACGTAATCATTGGACAGAAATATTCAAAAAAGCTCATCCATCAACGCGACTGGAAAAAGCGTTCGCGAAGCAGCATAGTTATCAACACATTTTATTATTTCTCAATTTCATTAATCGGGAAACACTCCCGTGGGTGTAATTATTGAGCGAAGCAAAATACGTCAATTTGACTAACCCCACAAAAAAATTAGCAAGGGTGTTTGTTTTTTGTTTTTTTTCTGTCTGTTCGCGCTTTAGTGGGCAAACGGCATATGCGATCTTGATGAAAATTAGAAGGGACTTGCGAAATCTCTGAACTTGGACCTGCCACGTTTTTAGGTATAATCGAAGACATATTTCTCACGAATATCGTACTTTTACGATTTTTTTTTATTTGTAATGCGATATTTTTGTGATATTTAGGCCGATTCTGACCAAACAAGTTGGGCTACAACGTTCATATTTCACATGGACATTAAGGTAATGGTGATGTATTTCCTTTTGAAAGAAAAAGTTAAAAAAAGTTAGCCAGAATCCGTAGAAATAAAGATTTCAATATGAGTTTTTTGAGGTTTATAATAACAATTAACAAGTAACAATAGAAACTTGACAACAATCACCTACAATGCATTCAAAAAGCACTTGCAAAGGAAAAGTGGTCCTACGCAAACTAAAAACTTACAAAAAAGCTCATCCATCAACGCAGCGGGACTTAAGCGTTTTTCTAGTATAATATTAATTGAACTCTATTGTTCCATGCAGTAAACCACTGTGTGCACTGTACGTGTGATGTTATAGGCCGAGAGAGACAAATGAAAGATAAGGTTTGTGGCATGAGAGCTGGAGAAAACTTACTAACTATTTAGTAGTAAGTAAAAAAATACTGATGCCTAAAGACGATTTTATTGAGGTTGCATTCAACATTTCTCTACAGTCTGTTTACACCCATTGCTATGTTTGACTACACTAGGAAAACGCTTAAGTCCCGCCGCGTTGATGGATGAGCGTAATTTTTTTTAACGAAAAAAGCGTAAAATTGCGATTTTTTTTAATAGTTAATTTTTGATTACGCTCAAATTGTCACACGAATATATTAATTCAAAAATTAAAGTTTCTGTGAAAAAATCATTACAATCGGATAAAGCATGTAGGTTTTATTCGTCGAAGAATTTTTTTAAAAATCGAAAAAATCGTAAAATTGCGATTTTCATGAGAAATAATTTTTCGATCGATTTTTCCCTCCGTGCAGTTCTTCGTTCAGAGATTTCATAGACCTCCATAAAATTTCATCGCAATTGGAGTATTGGTTTAGCCGGAATCGTGTTCACAGACACACAAAAATACAAAAAAAAGAAAGATAGAAAGAAAAAAAAACATTCCGGATTTTTTTCTCCAGTGTAGTGAAATGGAATCTTCGCTTCGCTCGCTACGCTCGCTACGCTCATCCAATAAGCTTCGTTTTATTTGTTGGTAGTTATTGCAAGCCCTCTTGATAGCTACGTTATGGTCAACAAAGTTATCCATAGTAGACATTTACGATTTAACCAAGTAAATGTAGGATCATAAAATAAATAGAATGAAACCAAAAAACTCGTAAATGAAATCCCGTTGAAATGTTTGTTGTACAAAAGCATTGGTTAACGGAAACGAACATGAACGGAACAAATTTGAGTAAGAAAAGTTGCACATTGAATATTATTTTTCCGCAACACGATAGGACAAAATATGTATGTATTGTTTTTGTTCATAGCATACTGTAAGAATATATATGTCTCTAAAATCATTGGAATATCCTTTTTATCCATCATATAATAAAGAGTATTTATGCAAAAGGATGCGTAAATGTGCTCAAATAAACGAGTTTTGTTTCCAAATTCATCTGTGCAAACTAGTGTTTATGCCTATGCATGTGCCCTATAGCAAGCAATCTATGTGATTGGTGTGACCTAACAAACTAAAGTGACCTTGCATTACCTGGTGTAATGTAAAGCTCGGCCGCGTAAACATCTCCCCGCGAGAAACAAGCCGAGTAAAATATGTCAGGTAAGTTGTGTGGGTCCGATGCCACGCCCCTCTCTGGACCACGCAGTCGAGTGTGTAGACTGGCGTCCTCGGCCCAGCTTCCTCGCAGCACCCCTAAAATAACGACGCACGGAGAAGTCGGCGCGCGGACCTCGTCTTATCGTAGAGTAAGTAACAATATCACGTTCACAAGTGTTGGGATTTCTTTTCAAATTTTATTTCACTACGTTTATTGACATTATAGATATGTCCGTTAATTCAATTTTTTAGTTGTGTACTAAATAGTTCGACGACAAACGTGGTTATATTTATGTGTTAATTCATTTAAGACTTACTTTTGCTTGTGCCTGTAACTATTTAAAACTTAATGTAATATTGTTTGTATTTTCTTTTGACGTAAGTAGGCTACACATTCAAGAAATGTAAAATAACCTTTTACACAGAACCAGTTACCTACTTATTTCGTTACGTTATAGTGATATTTCACGACAGGAATATTTGTTTCTATTATTTAAAAAAATTAATATGTCAAAGGGTAAAACAACAAGTAAAATTATTTTATTATAAAATTTTATTTACAAACTTGTGTGTGGCATCGCCGCTTGTTTGCAATGAAATGATAAATCTGAACCTCATTACAACTAAGACTTTAAGACTGAAATGGTGCCCCTGTTGCGTACACCTTAGGATGCTTATATCCATTATTAAAATCATTAGAATAATGAAATGATTATAAATGTAAGTGTTGTAGGCTCTGAAACATCTATTTGTCATAGGATATATTATATTATAATTTTTTCTTTCTCTTTCTCCATTTCATTAATCGTGAAACAATTCCCGTAGATGCAATTGATTTTATGGAAATCAATCCATAAATTAAAAAAATCATTTTTCTCGACAAAGAGAGTGTCAGAAACGTTTTTTAGTCGTTATGGCATACTTTACGTTTAACCTCTCACTCAGTGGAATCGGTGGTCAATGGTCATACCATTGAGTGTTGTACTTTGGCATAGTCATACGACGATTCTGTTTCGACAAGACATAGTTGTGTGTACTTACGTCGGAGATGGTCGTGGCGTGTTTAGACGGTGAAGTTAGTTTATCAGTCCGAGCCCTCCTGAACCTCCAGGATCGAGGCGAACTGGAGGCGGCTGTAAAAGAAGAAGAAAAACGTCATTCTACCACTACTGTGTGAATTGTTTTCTAATTTTGTTCTGATTGTCTGACCATGGCTGCACGGTATAAGAAGACTTGGGCGCAGGCGAGTGTCAACACACGTACCTTACCCGAACATGACTGTGGCACTGATTAAACTCACCTTAAAACCGTATTGATGTCAAGAAGCTTCAGAGAAATGCTTCAGTTTAAAAAAAACAAACAAACAGTTGAAGTGAAATTATAATGACGCAGAAAAATGTTTTAGGTAGAGATTTGATATGATTCGAATTTTTACCCTTATTTTACGAAAACAAATCGATGCTTTTTATAAAGCTGTTTTTTTTCTTTTTAATTGGCATCAAATATATTATGTCTGATCCAATCAATAGTGCATGAAGTGTAGCAATAAGTTTTTAGCTTTTAATTAGAAAATCACATCGATTCACTGGAATTATAACATTGAACGAATATTGTTAAACAGCACTGCATTTCGCAATTATTTACTGTGCTTTGTAGAGAGAATCCGTGCTGTGAGCAAGCGTAATGAATTTCTCGTAATTGTTCCGTATACCTGCAGTAGGATGCTATTAAACAACTTTATTTACAGCAGTGGCGGAAAATATTATGCCGATAGTTGTTATACACCATACGTTACCATACGAGGTCATTAACATTTCTTACAATTTAAAACTTAATGCAATATAATATGTAAAAATGAGTCGGTAAATGGTTGTATATTTTTATTTAATCGTAATTTCGTCATCCTCAACGTAAAATTACACACTATTATACTATGCTGATTTTCACATACGTCAAACTTTTTGTATCTTACAGATAGTCTACCACCGTATGAGCAGTGATCAATGATTATTCCTCCAGTCATTTGCTGAAAACGGGTCAAACGTCTTTGCAAACTTTAACAAAATGAAAATATGTTAAAGATAGTTTGTACCCATGTCTTTGTTTCAGCCCGCATATAAAGTTTGCGTAAAGTTGTCGTGTCGTTGGGCGAAAATATAATGCCGTTCTTAATGAGAGCAAATAGCAAAATATGGGTTTATTTCGCGGCGAGTATATTTAATTAATTTGGTTTAACTATCAGTTTAAAACATTGGTTTATTGGGTTTCATTGCGTTTGTACCGCTGTGCGCGAAAACAAACACACCTTCCTAGATGTAGGTATTGAACTTTTACATAAAATATTTATTTTATTTTAAAATATATTGGCTGTTTATAGAATGGCGGAAGACAGGCAGCAGGATATTATAATGTTTTTACATAAAAAATACAAACCTTTTGACGCATTTTTAATTTTAAATCGATTATAACAGTAACGCCAAAAGTTTAACTGCATGTTTAAGTTTAAAAAGGCCAACAGAGGGAATTGTTTTTGTATAAATTCTAAGATATAGATTAAGCATTTTTCAGACAAGGTCAAATTGGGATGTTACGTTGGTATACGAAAAAATACACTCATCAATCATCATCCTTCAAAACTCTTTCATGAATTATTCTGCATTGTAATTTATGAGTTCTTCAACTAAACACTAACGGTGGTCTTTGCTGTTGTTTGAAAGCACCAGGGTAAAGATTATATGATGTGTAACAACTTGTTTGGCCTGAGAAGGTATGCAATGTTCACGATACGCTTGCTACAGCTCACGTTTATTAGACGATTTAAACTTAAACGGTTCTGACTAATTAGTAATAATCATAAACTTTGCGACATAGCTAAATACATAAACAGTTAACTTGACGAATGACTCACAGAGTGAACTAGAATCTCCAATTGGTATTAAATTTTCGACATAAAACGCAAATCTGATTTAAGCCGCCATGTTTCTTTTTCAGTTGATGCCAGATGAAAACGTTTGTTAAAACGATTTAATTCCCGCCATATTTAATTCGGTTTATATTGCCATTATGAAATCATATCGATTTACGGAAAGTCTATAAAATGTCCGTGATAAACGCAATATGTATGAATTATAATCTCAAATAATGTAAATCCTCCTCCCCCCCCCCCTCGATAAATTAAATCTAGACCATACTGTTTATTTTAGTCGAGGAACCATAACAAACTGTTATTGAATCGCATTTTGTATGCAATTGTTTTCACATCGCACTGTTACTGCTACACGTTAATCACTCTATGCTGCATTAAGCAGACGGAATCATCTGTTAGAATCAATCACTGGCTCGCAATCAATGATGGACAACCTGATTGCACCGTTTATGGACTCAGGGAAGCGGTTATTTTATACAAGATGTGATGTAATACTATCTATAATCATGCATTATTACTGCACAGCTTTCTAGCCACATCATGTCCACAAACAAGATGACCTAACGTGTTGTTTCGCATTTTACTTACTTATTTAATTGCATATCGTTATAAAGTACCTTTCAAAGTAACTACATTGCACGATTTACAGTACACATCACGAGAATACAAAATACAAAAGAAGAAGTAAAGAGTAGAACTTTAATAGAACTCAAAATATTGTTGTGATTTATCAAAATATTAGTTTATTCTGCAAAGAAAAATTGGAAACTAAGACAAATTTAGCAGATAAAGAAGGACGACTGCCATGCCCATATATAGGCCTACTACAGTACCTTGCACACTAAACAAATTGCAATAGTACACATGGGTATTAGCACGATGTCGAAAACAATTTTGGACAATATTTCAAATGTGATTTCATAAACAAATCATCCACAGGGGTGCATTGTAAAGGCTAATATGCTAAGATCCATAAAAGGTACGTATAGGTATAAGCTTCATACGTTCGTATTTGTACATTTTACTCCATACAACCCACCACTTATCGTTTCAAATAACATAATTCCACAAGTACTTTTGGAAGTAACAGTACACAACACACACAATTACGAAGCCTTCCACAGCGTCTTATATGGATGATGTGCATGTTTCAGCTAGGACGTGAGCATGTTATTGTGTAATTTTTCCAGATCAATTCTCATTCATCATCCAGTCATGGTCTGAGATAATAGCATAATAATTGTATAATTGCATTAATCAAGATGTACAGCAATTAAGGTAATGCATATGCTTTTATGCTTGCATCGCTGTTCAAAGCAGTCATATGATTTGACTGACAATCCTGGTATAATCGTTCTACCAGCGTGACCAGGGGGAGGGTCGAACCTACACACTGCACGGGTGGAAAGCCTAATAATTTAGCTAGAGTGCTCCATCAATCCCAATGACTGTATAAAAAGCAAACTCGTTATGTCAGCTACCGTGGCCAACTGTCGCCGTCGGTGACAACGAGACATTGATTGAGTGATTGAATCGAGAATATCCTGCATCTCATGCAGCCGGGAAGTGCATCCAGTCCAGTGGTGATCGCATCAGATCGGCTCTAGGTGACAGGTTCGCCGAGGCGGGGCCACGTACTTTCTGCCGGGCCACTCAATTTATACCTATTTTGAGTGACATTATTTTATACCGTTATATTTCTTATTTTTGGTTCAAGAGTATCATGTTGATATAATTGGCCCATACAAGACCAAACTGATGACGTTATCAGCCTAAATCAATGACCACTTGCATGATTTCACATTATTCATAAACATATTTACTCTTAGTAAATCACAGCAGCCATCTATGTATTATTTCAATTTTGTGAAGACGTAAATATATTTGCCAAGATTTTCATTTCATGGTGTCATCATTATCCAAAAAATGATACAATTGCCACGCGGACAGCCGACACAACCAGCTGTTTCGAACTGAAATGAAACGTGTTTCACCACCTTGATATAATGACGTCAGAACCCACAACTCTCACCAGTGCCCATCAATGGTGGATTCCATTAGACGTGTGATGGGTTATTGAACGGAAGAATCGTGTGTTAAGTGCGCTACCAACATCAATAAATACACTGTACTATCCATTTCACGTTCACTTAATTTATGTGACAGATCACTTTGCAATCGAAAAGATCTCATCTTCGTAAAGTTAACTAAGAACTGATAGCTTCTTCTCATCTCACGTCGAAACTCAATATATAAGACGACGTAAATAGGCTTCAACACTTACGTCAAAACTTCGAGAAACTTATTGGCTGATCGGGTGGAAGGAAACTAGATATTGGAGAACAAAATCTTCACTGTCAGCCTTTAACTAGAGAGACTGTTCAATACACATTTATCTCTAATAAAATCGCGTTGAAAGCTATAAACAAAATGGCGGAACGGTATTCGATAAATCAACGCGCAGGATTTATCTTTTGATTAATTATGTTGGCAATCTTAGTAAATATGTGACGTCAATGGACGCATCGCTGATGGATTCCATCAAGGTTGTCTGATAGTAATGCAAACTAGCGGAAAGTGTATGACGGTGTTACTATTATTTGATGCAATTATTATCATAAACAAACAAACTAACTTATTTGTGATTCAAAACATGTTTCTACTTCTCGAAAGGACAGAGAACAACCAATCGAGAAATTGATTTCATTTTATCGGAAAACGTCTTGCGGATCATAACGTATCGCAAGGCATACAACGCTTTTATACCCTAAATCCGCAATGCCATGGTCCAGCCAAAGGTTAGTTAAAATCACATATTTACACAACGTATTTTCCTCCTCTAACGATATGCGTATAAGGTTGGGTTTTATAGAAAAACTGATAAACGATATACAATAATAAACAATGAAGCGAGTTCCAAGAAAATATTCGTTTTATCAGGATTGGGCTTCCAGGTCCGTTGTCAGTGAGGACGTATCGTATTATCAAGTTGGGGACATTTAAGACGAACACATTTTTACTTCAGGAATAGTTTTTTATTTGGATGAGCGTAGCGAGCGTAGCGAGCGAAGCGAAGATTCCATTTCACTACACTGGAGAAAATAATCCGTTTTTTTTGGTTTTTTGTTTTTTGTGTGTTTGTCCACACGATTCCGGCTAAACCGATACTCCAATTGCGATGAAATTTTATGGAGGCCTTCGAAATCTCTGAACTTAGAACTGCCACGTTTTTGAGCGCAATCGAAAAATTATTTCTCATTAAAATTGCAATTTTACGATTTTTTCCGATTTTTAAAACATTTCTTCGACTAATAACACCTACATACTTTATCCGATTGTTTTGATTTTTTCACAAAACCTTAATTATATGAATTAATATATTCGTGTGAAATTTGAGCGCAATCGAAAAATTATTTCTTATGAAAATCGCAATTTTACGCTTTTTTCGTTTAAAAAAAATTCTTCGACTTATAACATCTACAAGCTCCGATTGTAATGATATTTTCACAGAAACTCAATTTTATAAATTTATATATTTGTGTAAAATTTGAGCACAATCGAAAAATAATTTCTCATGAAAATCGCAATTTTACACTTTTTTCGTTTAAAAAAACATACGCTCATCCAACAACGCGCCTGAAAAAGCGTTTGCGAAGCTTCCTAGTAAATATTCAATTACGTCTAACTTGAAAACAACACATTTCTCTAGTACTTTTCCTTCATTACCTAAATTAACTGAAACCTTGACCAGAGACTTTAGTTTCTTTGAAACTTTGTAAAACACCCAAAATCACGGGACGAATGCAACCTGTTACATGATATGATTCGCTTGAGTGTGTTCTTGTTTTCTTAGACAGAAAAACGGGCAATTTTCTTCTAAGTCACGGCAGTCTGCTGTGTTGAGTGTTGACCGCCACCTGCCAAACCAACAAACTTCTGTCACTCGGAAAAACTTGGCCGTTTGAGCTGAAATCGTTTATGCTAGAAGTGCAAACAAACAGGGTGGTGCTGCCGAGTGGAAGGGACGTAACGAACCGTGTGAGGCTGTCTCAATAAACCGGAGACAAAGTTCGCCCACGTGTGTTGGTGTTCCACTTTATTCGCTGTATGATTATTATCGATTGGGCTGGGTAGTGGGTTTGCTGTTGCTTTTGCAGATTAAAGAGAAAAACGGAAGGATTACGGAGATCCCTCAATGTGAATAGAGAGAGTGGCGTTCGACGTCATGGTCGTCTTGTGTCAGTCGAGGGATTGCGAGAGAGAGAGAGAGAGAGAGAGAGAGAGAGCAAAACATTCTCCCAATGGAAATGAGTATGAATGCAATGCCTAGTGTCATGTTTCAATCAAGGGAGTCCCCGAGGCAAGTTAGACGAAGTTCGAATGTCTGCTCGTTTTCCCTCTCATTCTCTTTTTTATTTCTCTCTTTTTCTCCCTACCCACATTAGACAAGAAAAATAATTACATAAAAATTCAACAAACAGACTGACGAGCCTCAGGCAAAGTCACCATAAATACATTTCACCAGTGTTTTGTCGAGATCAAAAGTTATGCAGCTGCGAAATTTTTTAACGCTGGTATTTTCGTTACCTGCCGTGTAAGTTGTGTCTGCAGCTATGTTACTAGACTGAACCAGGTTGATGCAATTACTGCAAGGGAGAGAATATATGCACACGATGGTTCAGTCTGTTCTGAAGATGGAATGTAGTATGAAAGTTGACTCGGAGACTCTTGAAACTTTGTGTATCAAATACCCCCCCATACCAACTAATCTTTGGACATGAAGAGGAAAGAAAATAATTGGGATAAGCCGTTTTTATCACAATTCAATAACCAATGAGTCTACAATACAAATTAATAACATGCAAGTAGAAAAACTGTAGAAACGGTTTTGACAGTTACTCTTAGATTATATGTCTATATCGTGATTAGTGCACTGATTGATTACTATTATTTATAAGCTATACCAAAAAATTGAAATGTAAATAAAAATATATTAGATAGTTTTGTTGTGATTGCATTCATTTTATAGTTGAGATAAACTTTCATTCAAATTGTCAGTTGAGATTGCGAGTCTGAAACAATATTGGCAATGTATTAACAATGGTGGCAGCAGTGGGAAAACATACTTTCTGCTTGTCTTAATGATCACGAGACGAACGGAACAAATATTTCTCGGAACCAACATTTTGAGACGAGATAATGTAGGATTTAGATAACCAATCGTTTATTTAATTAAATCTTGACACGATGTAATTAGTAATCAGAAATTTCTTCCTGTCGACGTCAATCAAATTGTCATGTTGTTGGTTATAGCATTTTAGATAATCTGATCACGTCATTTTATTTCGAGATTGTAATACAACGGTGGAGTTTAATGTTATTTTTTCTTTATAAAATTAAAAGAAACCCTAAATGATTATGGTATCTTATCCATTTTTCAGACGAGTGAGCGCAGAGAACGTAGTCTACAACGCAAGTCGAACGAGCCTTCGCCGTGATTAATTTGTCTGTTTGTTTGTTTGTTTGTCCGGTCCCATACGGCCGAACGGCCAAATAGATTGAGCTGGAATTGTAAACATACATTCGTGACCAGGTAACTGAGAACTGCTAGCAAAATTAGCAAAATCCGCTGCGATTTAAACCTACAAAAAATAATTGAAAAATCGGCTTAAAATGTGTAGGTTTTATTTTAACGACAATGGTAGGCCTATTGTTAAAAAAAAAAAAAAATGTTATTTTTCCGACTGTGAAAATTGCATGCAGTGACCAAGGTGAATCGAATCTTGCACGCTCAAGGTACACCCAAATTCTGCTCGGAGATTGAGTAAACATGGCAATCTTTACACGTATTTCGTACTGGCCATGTTTTCCATAGTATCGTGACACATGATCGACTACACTGCATTATATGCATTTCAAAACAGGTTTAATATTTTTTTCTAATACAATCCAGAAATTACAAAATCTTTCCCGACCAGGGGATTGAACCCAGGTCTCCCATATTTTGGGTATAAGGGCGCCTTAGCCAACTAGACTAGGAAAACGCCAAAGTCGTTGTTAGACGAGTGAGCGAGTCATGTGTTGAGTACCCGGGAACATTTGCATTTAAGTTTGTAATAATTGTATATAGGTATAAATAACAGGTTTTTGAGTTAAGCTGGTACAAGGGCGCGTCAACTGTAATGCCATAATGCGCCACTCTAGCCTATGGTAGGCTAGGGAGGCCTTAGGTAGGGGAAGAAAGGGAATGTTACCGGGTACTCAACACAAGGCTCACTCACTCGTCAACAACGACTTTGGCTACACATACAAATCATTAATCTTTTCACTGTCAAACTATCAAACAATACATTGTTTGATAAAGACTGCTGAAAATAAGTAGTCGAAATATCACATTTTTTAAATAAAAATAAGTAAATAACAGTGAAAAGTCTAATGATTTGTATGTGTAACGTTACTACATGTTATCTAGTTTCAATTTTTATAACGACTTTGGCGTTTTCCTAGTAGTGTATGAAGCAGGATGAACTGTCAGACTTTGTAAATTAAAATCTTCCATCTACATTTTAATCAAATTACTAACGATTCGTCGTTAGACTGCAATGAAGTGAAGTCTCATAAAACTGTTGCCAACTTAAAATAATAATATAATACCTACCTATGGATATTTTCCCAGAACAGCCATCAACCTACAATATACGTAGTTAACATTGTCACAACATAATTTAAAAACGGGCGGTGCGTCGCGATCGCTAGAAGGTCAATGTTGATACAACCTTTGAATTAAACCAACAAATTTGTTCGCTTGTCCGATTTCTGTAAGCTTATTTCAGAAGTTTATAAGTGCTTAAAGCTTGCGGTGGGGGTTGGGTCAGACTGCGTGCTCGTATTTCACTATATTGTGTTATACTTTGAAGGCCAGATGTTGTACAACGCTGTCCAATAGGACCATTTTACATATAATTCCTTTACACAGGTTAGTTAATGTTGTACGTTCCCATGAAGGCACACCGGGATAATGTCTCAGAAAGTCGAGGTGGAGACTATAATAATATTATGGATTATGGATGGATTATGGATCCATATTATGTATCATGGATTACGTATAACAGTTGGCACCAAAGTGTTATAATTTGATAATTTGCTATCCTTATGATGAACCATTAAAATGTTGAATCCAAAATACTATACAGGTTTGAATAAAACTAGAATCAAGACAAGATTACAGTAAGGTATGACACCCTAAACCTTTTGTAAAATACTTTATTTATTGATGTGAAATGGCAGTAATGCTGTATTCAGCCATGTTCATAAATACATAAAATAGTAACGATTGCAATTTCTTATGACTATTTAAATCCTTGTGGCATTGCGGGAACTGGGCATGTCCACAATGGCACACTATAGTGTATCGAGCTTCGAACCAGCATCAGATTGTGCCCGGTATAAAACGTGTCTCAAAGTCCAACTGTGGCCACTTGTTGAGTCCATATCGACCCCGGTCGCAGACTTGGCCTAGGCTCCAAGACGAACGGTGGTGGTTTTATCAGCCGTGCTACAGCTTGATAGAGACAGATGTCTCGCGATCTTGCAACGTGTTTGTATACAAGACGGTACGAAAGTCACCCGAGAAAACACTGCTTGGATCAAGTGCCAACGTCCGCGAGCACTTTTAGCGTTCTATGTCTCCGTTTTAACTTGAAGATAGGTTCACCTCCTACTAATACTATATTGGTTCACCTGATATTTTGCATTTTTTGTGTGTGTTATTAAATCCATTGACAAGAATTTTAATTATTTAGATGTGCACATAACGTGTACAAAATAATCATACAAGAGATAGAAATTTGATAGATTTAAAAATGAACAAGATGGACGTTAAAAATGTGTATTTAAATTTGATTTTTTTAAACTTTTAGTAATTCTTAACGTGTCCAAATGTTTCCTTAAAAACGAATCCTTGTGAAGCAAGAAAGTACGAAAAAACCACTACATGGTATTCAGCCAATAAATTTACAAATAAATTGTTGAAAACAAAAATTAATTGTGGACATCCGCGATGCGAAAACAAATTTTCGACTATAGAACTGAAATTATTGTCTTTGACATTAGAAGAGTATCTTTCTCAATGATTGATGGTTTAGAAAATGGTATTTTACTATTTGGATGATTCATTTGGCATTGCAGAAACCCCCCTCCCAAGCTTACTAGCCAGTTTGACACAGCAGCCGGGGCTTCATTGACACTGTTAGGAAGTTTTCATCGTGTCTATGGTGTGCGACCCCGAAAATACAACGGATTCTCAAAGAGGGCGGTTTTGTTTGTATATTATCCCCTAACCTTGGTTTTGTTCTCCTAATAGGGTTATCCTTGAGCTATTGTTCTGTTCCTTTGCAACCTTTTCTTTTACATATAGAGGCGACTGACCGACGATCGATATGTTTTCCTTTTGTCCCCACTCTCACTCACATCCCACCAAGAACAAAACAACCCTCGTAGTGTCTATATCCTTAGTCTATATCCCATCCACACAATTCCAACACGGGCAAGTGAGAGAAACCAGTTTGTACCTGATATCATATTGTCGCACCTCAAAACGTAACGTACTATAGAATTTGAGAGCCTGTATATTAACTTGCCTGCCTAATTCTTATCCGAAAAAGTCAAATTGGTTATTTGTTCAACATCGAGATTTTATTATAACTTTTAGACCAGCAATTACGTCATCAACTGAAAATAAATTTTATAGCTAAATTGAATTGACAGTGATTAATTACATAAAAATACAATTTGCTCAAGTGAGATCTTGGAAGAGTAATACATTTCCAGGAGTGCGTGGGAAATTTGGGCCGAGATCCAAACCAAGGTTGCTTTTATAATCTAAACGTGTACATGTAAGTTGTGTAAGTGGGACGGATGCACTTTCAACACGGGGGGCGGGGGTGATTTATCGCGTCGCTCGTTCTCGGATGGGTGTGTACGATGATAGCTGTGATCGAGGGTAATGTGATAACGCGTGAGGGAAAGGGTTGGAGAGAGTGGGCACGACGTCGTATCGTGCATGAGGTTAAGGAGTAGGAGAGCGAGTGGGGAGAGATGAAGTGGGTCCGTATAAGAATTGTGTATTGATTATAGTGAGTGTGGGTGTTTACGATCTTATATTGAGCATGTTAGTGGTGATTGTTAAATATGAGCCCTTGTTGATTAATATTATTGATTGATTTTCAGAGATAGTGGGAGGGACAAAATACATTTACGAAGAAGACATCCGATGCAAGTTATTCTATTCGTATGGGATTGTGTGCGAAGGACGGCGACGAGGCGTAAATACAAAGTATCATATTCAGCAGTGGGTAGTGAGGAATATGACTGCGGGATAGAATCCCCGTCACCATGTGACGGGCAATGGAAGCTAATCTTTCGTATCCATTTTTCAAATGTAGAAATATGTATCCTTTTACGTTAGTTCTTGCTATTGAAGTTAGAACTTAGACTACATAAGGTAACTCTTTAAAATTTTAATTTGATTGTGCACTATTCGGAATAGGACGAAACGGATCAATTGTCAACCAAATACAACCTGTTCCTAGTGGATCTGTTTCGTCCGACGCCGAGTAGTGCGCTTGCAGCTTTAGGGGGTAGTGGGGGGTGAACCGTGTGCCAGGGGTGGGTGCGCCTTAAGGGGAGTTCAGCAAGATATCTGATATACAAGGCACGGCGTCATACTGTTTCAACGTACGACGGAGATTGAGTGAAACCGTTGCGTAACTCAAAACGGTTACGGCCAGCATGGCCCCCGGTATTTATTATCGCAATGAGTGGGTCTACTCGCTACGAAGAGCGGAGCTGTTATTCCAGAGATCAAAACGATGCTGTGCTGACAAGAGGAAATCACTTGTTTTTGTCGGGGAATATATGTCTTCTTGTAGGACTAAGATGACTAGCGGCTGAACTACGGCTTGATATTATAAATAATCACGTTTCATTAAATAATACAGCATATTTTAATCATGTGTATATGTTGGACCAGGATGATTAAAATGTGTTATATCATTTACACCTATACTTTACTTTTAACTTCAAATTATATTTAGCTAATTTTGAAGTAGTATTATAATTATGCAATAGACATGAAGGTAAGAAACTGCAGTTGTATCATTTATAAAATAATTATGCAAACTCTTTGCCAATTCGCAAATTGACAAAATATAACAAAATAATGATTCGATATTTGAATTATTAGACAAGTTAAATCATTAAGGAAATCTAAATTTAATTTCAAGGTTGCAATGTTTTAATCAGTAAATTAATCTAATATGAATACCTAGATAGGATAAAACCAAAAACATGTCCATGGCATTATTTGTGATTGTTTGGAGTATCAAAAACACTTACAATCAATCATCATTACAATCAAAAACTCATGGTAGTTTTTAAACAATGATTAGGTTTAGAATGTGACGACAAGTCTCATTCACACGTTGAGTGCTGACGCTTTGATAATATAGGATCAGGTCAGCGTTACTTTGCTGCTTCCTATTTCCAGACGTAGACAAAATTCTTTCTGTTTGACACTGTCATCTCGTCTAAAGAAAAAATCAATGGGTAGTCCGAACGAGTAGGCTAAACGTGGTATTTGTTGAGTTCTGTTATATTCTCAAATAGACAACCGATAGAATGTTCTTTGATTTATTCCTTTTGATGAATGTTGTTACTTCAGGAACTAGTGAGAATAGTGAGCACTGCAGATTGTTTTTGGAGGGATTTCCTGTAGCCAGTACGCATACTGTTAAAGCAGCTGTTAAGCATTAAAGTCGCGTTGATGGATGAACGTTTTTGGTCTAATGACTATTGAGCCGTCCTCGCATATGCATTTTAATTTCTTGTCGATTTGCAATTGTTAAGACAAAATAAAATTTGGAAACATAATTGAGAAAAAATCAACTCTTGGTAGTAACTAACACACGCTTTTGCAATTAAATCTCACAAAATAAACTCAAAAGGCAAATACAAGACAAATAGTGTAATCGACCCTAAGCAACGAAACTATACGATGTTAAGGATCACTGAAAAAAAATTAAGATCGGTGCAGGCGTCTGTCCGGCAGAGCAAACAAACACAAAGAAAAACATCCTAGTTTAGTTGTGTGTAATGGATCGTGAAGCTAATGTCTTTGCCGGTCTTTGCTTCACTTATCCAATAAGTTACAGTCAAGTCGGCAGATCAAATGGACATTTTGGACACTTTATAACCAAATCCCAAATATAATATTTTTTACTTTTATTTATAATTGAAGTGTATTTAAGTTTCCGCACATCTGTGCAAAGATTCCGATATTTGTAATGTCAGTTGGCTGTGGAAACACTGGTATGTGGTATTGCAGTCCTTTGAAGAAAGATCATTTCTTAACTCATTGGTAACATGCTCCATTACAGAAGGTCCAGGGTTCGATTCCCGCTAAAGTCAGAAGTTTTTTAACTTCCGATTTGGACTTAAGTCCATCAGTTCTTGTCTTAGGAGTTTGTAAACGGTGACTTTGGAGCCGTCCTAGCAACGAAGCACATAATAAATTTCAGAGTTGTTCTGAATCGGCCTTTTGATTCTGGCGTTGATTCGCGGGTGTTCGCACTGTCCATACCACTGATTGCTATATTTCCTATTTACAATATCGATCTTTGGTTGGTTATCGCTCACTCGTCGATTGCGTCGGGGCCTACAGGGTTGGCTTGGTCGCTTTGATTTAAAGTCCCCCACTGAAATCAGTTATATAACTGAGTGGGTAGACTCTAAATAAAATTTATTTATTTATTTATTAATAGGTATACGCTTCATTTTGGAAAAGGCTTATATTTCATGGTTTTATTTCCATTGGTTGAAGTCTTTTCTCCAAAAGTTGATTCGTTTCTTCAAAGGTATTATGCCGGTTTATATGTTCTAAGTACGCCTATGTCTCTCTTCCGCTTTACATTTTACTAGGAGAGTCAATTATATACAAAACGAAAATTGTAGTCAGGATTGGGAACGAATCCAAAATATAATATAGCGAGGAATCAATGTTAGCACTTACAATCTTATCTGTATAGCTCTGCACTATTATGCCATTATAATCAATCATCAGCTCCAGTAAATATTCCCTATATGTTGACAGTACCGCAGACGTGCGCAGTAATCATTGTTGTACAATTGTATAAAACGGTAAGTCCCATGCACATCAACCAATCCAGATCAAACTTTATCCAGCATACTCGTTTACCAGTTATCTTTATTTACATACTTCACTTAAAGGCTAATTTACGTTTTCACAATTTTCCCCCATTCCCTATATTTTCCGAATAATTCCATTGTCATGAATCTCTCTTATCGCTTATTCTGCTTTCAATTCCTTCAACACGCAGTTTTAAACGGTCCCACATTTATCTTATAATGATACAAAATTTAGTATGACCAAACGTTCTCAAAATAATATTTAAGTTTGGCAAGGTCTAATGACGTTTTACTTTGCAAGCTACGTCCAAGAACAAAGTGAACGCCATTAACGTAATGTTTAGGATTTGATAAGAGATGATTACGTATTCAAATCTGTTATTACTCTGATTACAGAGCTGCATTTTTATTGAGGATATTGCGTCCAAGTGGTCAATTTATCAAACCATGTACAGACAGCTAGCTATTTGCTCAACTTATATATTTGCATGGACAACAGCTGTTGGCGTGCAGTTAGTTCGAGCTGGTGGTTTCGAGTTCAGGCTCATGATTCGTTAACAAGTGCCGCATTTATTTATTTATTTATTTATTTATTTATTTATTTACATAAACTGAATTTGAATTAATAATTATTTCCCTCCCTAAAGTATTATCTTGGATGAGCGCGAACATGATAAAGCATCATCGCACGGGGGGGGGGGGGGGGGTTATACTAGTATCTATGATCGCACGTATTCCATCCATGTTGCTTGGACCTAACGCCTTATTGTTTGTGAACAATGCGAATCGAAACGATGTGGGGTAAACGCTGGAGGTCAATGTTTTGCTACAGGAAATTTCCCAGGAACGATTTATTATCAGGCTGAGATATTATAATCTATGATAGCTAATACGCCGATCACAGCATTGAAGTGAAAGTCTTATTTATAAGAATATTATAAAGAAAACATTTTAAGAAAGCTAGCAAAAACAATATTGGAATAAAATGATGTAAACTGAATTCACACTGTTAGTCATAGAAAGCGCATTGCCCAATCTACAAAAATAATAATAATTCTTTATTTCAGCTTGATCATATATACATACTACAGTTAAGCACTACTCCAAAGAGAGTGTGAAATAGTAAACATATACTTAGGAACGTATGAAAATCTTGTAATTTTCCAATAACAACAATAAAGAAATAAACAACTGATTGAAATATATTTACTTCAATTAAATACAAATTCAACTGAATGGAATCGTTAAAATGGGTTTATAAGTAATGTGATGCAATTATACATAAGTTACAAATTCCTAGCGACTGGTGTTGTGGGAAGACGTTACTTCTAGCTTCTAACTTGAGTGCATCATTCGTGCATTGGTGGCCTCAAAGTCAAAACCGGAGGTGGATGTGTTGCCAAGCGCATTCGTGACGTCAATTGCTGGAATCAGGACGGTGCGACGTCACACTGGGCTATTGTGAGGAGAGGCATCTGAGCGAGCACTCAGATCGACTCGCCCTCAAATGACGGAGTTTATAATATCTGAGGGGGTTTACTCCCTTTTCCCTGGTTAGACTATGAGATTTTAATTAAATGTGCAGTGTAAAGGTTACAATGTAAATGTTAAAAGTAAACAGCACTTTAAAATATCTGTTTTGATAATATTTTACAGGGAGCGGTAATTTTTAATAGCGTGTATAAAATGCATCCTCACACATCCAACTTGCAGCAGGGGAAATAGCAATTAAGAGACGTTTTTGGTGTAAATGTATTATAAAGAGTTTTAAATTTAAAGATTTCGCGGCCCAGAATATTATCATTTAAACTAATTGATTGGTCAAATGATCACGTCAAAACACAATAAAGTATTCGATGCGGCGAAATGTCCCGATCAATTATTTTTATGAGAGTTTGTTTTAAATATAATGCATGGTTATTGGAGTAGAGCAAAATCATTGTTACAATTTTAAAGCGATTTAAAGATGGCGTGGAGCACTAAGTACTTGTTTTGTAACCCGACTAAAGCTGTACGCGCACTGAAGGCCAGACGGCTCACTAACGCACATTGAGCGACAAATAGAAATTCGCGCACTCGTATGTGTACGTGCTTAGAGTATGTTCAATTTTTTTTCGCGAAACGTGCGCTGTCGAGCCGGCAGGCCTTGCGCGTCACATTTAGACTAAAAAAGCGTTTTTCGTGCACAGACATGGCAGTTCATTTGTTTTATTTTTGATGACACTCCAACTGTGAAAACACTTCTTTAGTTCAGTTTTTGGACATTCGCCGTGAGATATTCGTAGCATTTACCTAATAACCATTGAGTTGGGATAACAATTTGGCTACGTGTATTCAGTACTTGTTTTTTAGCCCAACCAACTTAGCCTATAGTATAATTAGAACGTATATCGTCCTGAGGCCTGGCGTACATACGAGATTTGTTTTCTACGTAAACTCTTCTTTAGTTTGCTTTGTGGCCATATTCCCCAAGATACTCGTAGCTAATATTGTATACATACCGGCAGTGTACACACACAGACTCACAGTACATGTTATATAGACAGGGTTGTGTACCGTCACTCTCAGTGTGTTTGAAGAGTCGCCGGAAATGGATTCAATCAGGGTCGCGAGCAGTGGTATAATTAAAACCGCAAGCTCACCCCAGAAAACCGTGCGGTTCGAGTGAAACTCTCTATACTCTCTGTGGGCTCGTGTTCAATCCGCGGTTATCACTCACGCATATGTTTTTTTAATGGCAAGGAGCTAACGAAGAATCCACAGGGTGGGCTATAAGTACGGGCACGTAAAGTTAGCGTATTGGTTCATAGAGCTCAGATTTATATTTATAAAAAACGAACGCAACGGTTAAAGTGGTTTTTTTCATTATATTTGAAGAAAACCGCGGCCAAAACTTTCAGTCGCGATAACCGGTGAATAATAATTCGCGTTTCAAATCTACAATATATATGATGCCAATTAATTCTGAATAGTGTGTTTGCAAATAAGTATTAATTAAATTACGCATTTAACTTCTTGGTTTCCTAAGTATAACAACGGCATGAAATTAATTTGATTTGCTACAAAAAGGTATTCACGTTTGTTCGCTAGCATTGAAACGAAGAAATTGATAATGGACAGAAAATAATCCAATTCCCAAAGCAAGTTAAATAAAATTTTAACGTGATTTCTAAACGTAATAAATTCAATGCAATTTAGAAATCTTTCGGGACCTGTTTGTTTAAAATTATTTAGAAGGCTGTGGAACTGTTGACTATATGAGTATGGCTCGTTGGTCTTGTTGTTAGCGTATCCGCTTCCAATGCAGAAGGTCCAGGGTTCGATGCTAAGGTCAGAAGTTTTTAACTTCTGATTTGGACTTAAGTCCATCAGTTCTTGTCTTAGGAGTTGTAAACGGTGACTTTGGAGCCGTCCTAGCAACGAAGCACATATTAAATTTCAGAGTTGTTCTGAATCGACCTTGTTGATTCTGGCGTTGATTCGCGGTGTGTTCGCACTGTCCATACCGGTTGATTGCTATATTTCCTATTAAAAATATCGATCTTTGGTTGGTTATCGCTCAATCGTCGATTGCGTCGGGGCCTGCAGGGTTGGCTTGGTCGCTTTGATTTAAGTCCCCACTGAAAATCAGTTATATAACTGAGTGGGGCAGACTCTAAATAAAATTTATTTATTTATTATATAATAAATGTTAATTTAAAAATCTAAAACATAATGGGGGTGTAGTATATTGTGCAAAACACCCTTGTCGGGTCCAGTCCGACAAACGACCGACATGGGTCAAAAACCTAATGTGTTTAACATTGTTGACGCATAATTAATGTTACTTTCTGAGATCTGAGAATCTTGATAACAAATCGTGATATTGTTAAAATTAGTGAATATTTCTAATGAATCATTGCCACTTTGTAATAGAATAAGTGTTTTTTTTAAATTGCTTTTTGATACACAAATTCATGTAAAATTATAAATTAACTAGGAAGCTTCGCAAACGCTTTTTCAGGCGCGTTGTTGGATGAGCGTAATTTTTTTTATACGAAAAAAAGCGTAAAATTGCGATTTTTATGAGAAATTATTTTTCGATTGCACTCAAATTTCACACCAATATATTAATTTTGGATGAGCGTAGCAAGCGAAGCGAAGATTCCATTTCATTACACTGGAGAAAAAAATCCGGAATGTTTATTTTCTTTCTTTCTTTCTTTCTTTCTTTTTTTTCTTCCCTTTCTTTTCTCTTTTTCTGTATTTTTGTGTTTTTCATCACGATTCCGGCTAAACCGATACTCCGTTTTGCGATGAAATTTTATGGAGACCTTTAAATCTCTGAACTTAGAACTGCACGGGTCGAAAAATTGATCGAAAAATTATTTCTCATGAAAATTGCAATTTTACGATTTTTTTTCGATTTTCTTGTTTTTTTTTCTGTTTGTATTTTTGTGTGTTTGTTAACACGATTCCGGCTAAACCGATACTCCAATTGTGATGAAATTTTCTGGAGGCCTTGAAAATCTCTGGACTTAGAACTGTCACCTTTTTGGGCGCGATCAAAAACTTATTTCTCATGAAAATCGCAATTTTACGATTTTTTTCGTTTTTATTTTTTGTTTTTGTTTGTATTTTTGTGTGTTTGTTAACACGATTCCGGCTAAACCGATACTCCAATTACGATGAAATTTTATGGAGGCCTTCGAAATCTCTGAACTTAAACCTGCCACGTTTTTGGGTACAATCGAAGAAATATTTCTCATGAATATCGTACTTTTACGATTTTTAAAAATTTTAGTGCGATATTTTCGTGACATTTGGGCCGATTCTGACCAGACGGGGTGGGCTAAACGTTCTATATATTTACGTGAACATTAAGTTATGGTGATGTTTTGCTTTCTGAAAGAGAATTTGAAAAAATTAGCTAGAATCCATGGAATAAAGGTTTTATATAGTTTTCTAGGTTTATAATAACAAATAACAAGTAACAATAGAAACTTGACATCAATCACCTACAATGCATTTAAAAAGCACTTGAAAAAGAAAAGTGGTCCTACGCAAACTAAAAACTGACAAAAACGCTCATCCAACAACGCGGCGGGACTTAAGCGTTTTCCTAGTTTATAAAATAAAGGTTCTGTATAAAAATCGTTACAATCGGATAAAGCATGTAGGTGTTATAAGTCAAAGAAATGTAAAATAAAAAATAAAAAAACGTAAAATTGCGATTTTCATGAAAAATTATTTTTTGATTGCGCTCAAACTTCACACGAATAAATAAATTCATAAAATTAAGGTTCTGCGAAAAAATCATTACAATCGGATAAAGCATGTAGGTGTTAAAGTCAAAGAAAGTTTAAAAAAAAAAATAGTAAAATTGCAATTTTCACGAGAAATAATTTTTTTATTGCGCTCGAATTTCACACGAATATATAAATTTATAAAATAAAGGTTCTGTGACAAAATCATTACATTCGGATAAAACATGGAAGTGTTACAAGTCGAAGAATTTTTTTTAAAAATCGAAAAAATCGTAAAATTGCGATTTTCACGAGAAATAATTTTTCGATTGCGCTCAAAAACGTGGCAGCTCTTGGTTCAGAGATTTCGAAGGCCTCCATAAAACTTCATCGCAATTGGAGTATCGGTTTAGCCGGAATCGTGCTCACAGACACACAATAATACAAACAGAAAGAAAGAAAAAAAGAAAAAAAAAACATTCCTGATTTTTTTCTCCAGTGTAGTGAAATGGAATCTTCGCTTCGCTCGCTACGCTCATCCAATAACTTGGGGATCGGTATTCAACAGCACAGAAAACATTGACAAACGGATTTTGATAAAATAAACACTACACCAGTTCTATCTAAGTTTTGAAAGTAGACTACTAAATTATTTATCTTGTTTCAAGTAACAAGTGCTAGAAATAAGAACAACCGGTGGATTGTGATCGATTTAAGTGAAACGTGGCTAATCTCCCAACTTGCCATGTTGTGTGTTCGTCGCTTCTCTTCGCATACAATACTACTTTGTCAGCTCGAGTGGGCGTCGTGTAAGCCGTTTAACAATCATTAAAAGTTTTCATAAATATACCAAGCGTCCCTTTTGTTCAGCCTGTGATGCTGGATTTCCTGCTGATGGCAGCCATGTTGATCGCTTGAAGAAAGAGTGGACCAGGGAATCAATAAAGATAAAGCCGTGATCTTTTGTTCGTTTCCATCCCTTCAATTGATCCGGTTTACTGTCCCTAGAATGCGATGCGAGGTAACTATATATACACAGGAATCCAGAGAAATGAATTCCAGGAGATAAAATACCAACATGGCGCAGGCTGCACCGCGAGTCGCTGGAATAAAACCTAATATTTGAATGAAACCCCATCTAGGTAGCCCGTTGTATAGAATGGGATACATGAACAAAGCCAACGATTAAAAAAAACGAATACGGAATAATCAATATTTTCAAACACACAATATCACCAACATGGATAATAATTTTTGTTAATAGCTTTATAAAATATACTTATCAAAGTCTTTGATTAGTCCTCGGTTTTGGCGATGAGGGAACGCTCACAGAAAATTAGTCGAAAACGAGAAGTGCCAACGACTTTTGGTAAGTGATTTTATTTAGCACTCTTAAAATATTATAATTTCAGTCAACTAGTTAGCACACTAACTTTCTCAGTCCTTCATTTTTCCGTGGAAATTAAGTAATTTTAAGAAATCAATTCGAGTTTTCTAAGATATTTAGGTTTTTTGTTATATTTTTTTCATGATTTTTTTAAAATGAATTTTGGGAATTTTGGATTTTGAATTATAGCTACATTTTAAGTTAAAAATAAAATTCTATGTGCATACCTAAAACTAATTTTTTTCTGATATTTTGCATATTATGGAATTTGTCTGTCTCAAATACTTGCAATACTAGAGATATATCAAATTTCCGGGACAAACTAGAATTTTCTTCTTTTTAGCTGTTTTTTGCAGATGTCTTTACAATCTTCTCTACAAAAGGTACCAGTCGTACTATTGGCATGGGGAAAAATATTATTTTTTATTCACCAAAAAAATAGGGGTTCAATTGAAAAACCCTATTATTACCCGCATTTAAATCGAAAACTTGGATGTCCTTGTAAAAACACGAATAATAAAAAACATAACGAAAATACAGAAAAGTAAAAGAATCATTGTTTGCAACTTATTAGCACAAAATCTTCGCGGTCGGAATGTGGTAGAAAGTACGTGAAATGTGTCCTTTTGAAGACACAAGAATGTTTGTAGAACTAGAACCGTTATTACAAATTATTAAAATTTATATTTTAGATTTAAGCCGACTGTACCGTACGATTGGTTGTCAAATTGATAATAATGCTTAATTAACGAGCAAACTTTGCCCTTTATAGCTTAATAAAATAGAAACCCACTCCGGCAGCACAGAACTGATCATTAGTGAGGGACTTTAGTTCAAAGCGGACAGAGCCAACTCCTCGTCACAGATATCAATATCATCGACGAGCGAATAATGACCAACCTAGTGGTTGGGCACGATTGACTCGCGGACGACGCCAGAACCAGCAAGGCTAATTCGGAACAACTTTAGGCGATTATTATTTCCTTTGCCAGGAGGGCTCCTAAGCCAGCACCGTTTACAAACACCCGACAAGTAGGCCTTGATGTATTTAAGTTCAGATTATGAATAAAAATCTTCTGCCTGAAGTGGAGATTGAACCTGGGACCTTCTGCATTGGAAACTGAGGAACCGCTGAACCGACAAGCCTGTATTCCCGAAGAGGGAATACGACCCATTTGGCAGTTGGCACAAAGGTATTCGCTCGGCCGGGAAGAATCCGACATATATGACACTCTACATGTTGCAATAAAGCATATACATGTACACTACATACTACAGTAATGGAGTTTTAATATTTTAATTTTATCAGACAGAATCGATTCACGAATATGGTCTATTTTGGACTGTTCAAAAAAATCCAAAATCCTGAAAATCAATTGAATTTTTGTAAATTATCTAAAAATAGTTTTTGGAAAAGTTTTACTTTAGAGCTCTCTAAATATCATCTTTCGTGACAATTACCCAAAATTCTTTACCTCTGCGGTGTCAGTCGGCCGAGCGAACAGAAATTTGCTTAAAACGCATGTTCTATAATTATATGTATTGATCAGAGCTTCGTTAAAATGTTACTTATAAAGCACAAAAATAGTACAACTCGAGGATGAAGTAAACAAAGCAAATTCTGTCATGCCAATCGACAATGCAAACAGGTTAAATTTACAAATTACGTCTGATAGATTTAGCCCATGTCCGAGAAGAAGGGTGCCACGAGAAAATGGTTTTTACCACATTTCAATTTAATTTAACTTGTTATTTTTTCTCATTGTTACAACAATTACGAAACCAGACCATTTCCTCGCATCATCAGATAAGTCACGTTGTAACGATCTAATCAATGCAGTATAAAGAACATTATACTTTACGTTGAACACCGACTGTGGTATCTTATGTATAACTTATGGGACTGTGATTCGGGAGGTCATGGCCACCACTGGCAATCCTGACTGAAAGTTTTTTTCGAGTTTTCTGGGATTGAATCAAGTTAAACAGCCCTCGGACATTCCTTTAAGATTTACTCTATCACTCACTATATTTACTTACTAATTCAACTAAAGAGGGTCACACCGGGTAAATGTGTTGTGTACCCTAGCAGGGATCCATACGGAAAATGTTTATTTTTACATTGAAAGCAGATACTGTACTAAACACCACATGTTATTTTTTCCCAACACCAAACTCTTATTAATAATAATTAAAATTAGCGTCGTTCACCGGCGGCCATCCTGTATCCGAGATTTACCAAACTGACATGATTGGATTGAAAATCGCCAATCTTCAGCAATATCTCATCATTCTGTCTAGAGAGGGGATAAAATCGATGTAAAAATAAGTGCCACTCTCACAAGCAATCACCGGCGGCGCAGCGTGTGTGTGTGTGTGGACCTATCGTGTAATAATACTAAGTATATAGCCTAGCTAGACCACGTTGGAGATTTTTTTTTATTGTGTGACCTGGATTTGGTCGGAGCTCTACTTTAGTTGGCGGCATTAGCGGTCGGTGGTCTGAGTATTTAGTGAAAGGTTCATTAGGCTGAAACTATCATCATCAATGGGCGCTATACGTCTTGTCCTTGTGCATGAGGCAGAAGGCTTAGACTCTTAAGAGCCCAGCATAGAATGTTCACTTAAACTCGCGCCCATCCCATGTGTGAAGTAACAACTAGCGTTGAGCACGATTGTAAAGAGTCTTGAGTTTCTCTTATATAGCTGCTATGAGGTGATCGACAATATATCATACTTGCGCGAGTGTACCCGTAGATAACTACCACGCTGACGCTGGTTGGCTGATTTTACGAAAGGAAATAAAAATAAATAGTAGGGCCTATATCCTGTATGTAGAAGAGATGTAAAAATTTGCAATAAGAAATTCCCGGTTTTGTAAATTGTGTGCACGCAAATTAGAATTCATTAATAAAATGTTGCCAACGTTTCAAACTATAAACGAAAGTTTTTTTTATGGAAATCAATCCAGAAATTACAAAATCCATCTCAGCGGGGTATCGAACCCCGGTCTCCTGATTGCCAGTCGAGTGCTTTACCCCTAATACCTGGTTTCGATACCCTGCTGAGATGGCGTTTTTAATTTCTGGATTGATTTCCATAAAATCAATTACACCGACGGGAGTGTTTCCCGATTAATGAAATTGAGAAAGAAAGTTTTTTATAGCTGAATTTGGATTTTTTCAATCGCTTCGGCTATATGTGGCCAAAAGCAAGAACAAATAAGCATAGATCAATATTTTTCGTATTTTTTTAAAATTTACAGTCGATTTAGGTATGAATTAATAATATATGAAAAATAAAATGTAAATGTAAAAATGTAGATGCATATGAATGAATGAGCAGTCTTGTTATGTAAATGATAGATGTAAAATGTAAACAACATGTAAATGTCAATGAAAATGCTTATTCGTGTAAAGCAACCATCTAAACTTTATTTTCCAAAAATTAAATAAAGTTATAATTCTATATTAATTAAGTCAAACCAACATAATTGAAAGATTGAATGGCTAAAAATGATTTAGTTGAATAATTATGAATCGACGGAACTATAATGAGTAGTGACTAATCTCCAAAACGTGAATGTTATACATAAATCGATTTGTGAAGGAGTGAAATCGGGGAATATCATTTTACTTTGTGAGCATTTTACGTTGAAACGAATAGATAACACCACTATTTTCCAATAATAATAATAATAATAATAATAATAATAATAATAATAATAATAATAATAATAATAATATTTTTTTTTTTTTTTATTAATTCATTAATTACATATGTGTACATTTTTTATATGCTTCGGTCCACAAAGCCTTAAAATAAGGCTTGTCTGTGGTTTAAACCACGACAATGTGTACATTTCATACAACTACGGTGTTGTGCGAAGTTATTACAACAATAACAAAGAAAAATAGAACAAACTCAGTGGAACACCGTCCTGTATAACAAAACTAAAAAAAAACAAAACTTGAATATTGAATATAAAAATATTATACTTAAGGTAACACAAAAACAACACAGTCTTATATGGATAAATTTACATACTTGCACCAAGTATCTAAATATTTAAAGACTCCTCCAAAAACAAACAAAAAACAAACAGACTTGTCATTCGTAATCAAATCTTAAAGCAAACAAACAGGATACATTATGTATGAAAATAGTAAATTGAACAACTGCAATAAAAAATTAAAATTAAAAGCAAATTGGGTATTGAGATGAATGATTAGGTGTTGTAGACTGCACATAAACAATCGAGCAAATAAAACTTTAATTCAAATTTAATGGCTGAGATCTTTTCTAGATTGCGCAGATGACCAGGTAGGCTGTTGAAAATAGCAGGTGTCAGATAAAAAAGTGTTCGTTTTCCATATTTGTTATTGAATTTAGGCAAAAAGTAATTCCCTCTTAATTTCGACCGCGTAATCCCCGTATTTTCGTTTGCTTCATATTGTCTATTGAAATAAAATTTTAAAATAAATCTAAACTTAAATAGGTATGATACAGGTATGATAATAATAATAATAATAATAATAATAATAATAATAATAATAATAATAATTTTAAGAAAATATTTTTTTACAAAGAGCAACTAATCAACACTGCATAAGGCGGTGGTGCTAGCTGACAAATCATTAACTCCACTCAATCTAGCAAACGAAAATGTCAATCTACAAGGGAAACTCATAACTGACGCTTCAAAAGAGTTACGTCTCTCAGAAAAGACCCTACACAAGAGACATTATGATGAACTACACAAAGGTCACGTAGATATTAAAGCATCAAATAGGTGGTTAAACAACGGGGAACTATTTGGAGAAACAGAAGGTTTTATGATGGCTATTCAAGACAGAGTGATTGCGACGAACAATTATAAAAAATACATAATACAAGATGCGACAGTAAACGATCAATGTAGAAAATGTAGTGCAAAGGGTGAAACAATCGAACACATCATATCAGGGTGCAAGTCACTATGTCAAACAGATTACCTCTACAGACATAACCAAGTAGCTAACATTATTCATCAAAAACTAGCAATCAAGTACAACCTCATTGACACACACACACCTTACTACAAATACAAACCAGAGAAAGTACTAGATAGTAAAGATTACAAATTATATTACGACCGCACAGTTATAACAGACCAAACGATACATCACAACAGACCGGATTTAATAATAATTGACAAGAAGAAACAAGAAACTACCCTTATCGACGTTGCTATCCCAATGTGCCATAACGTCGAGACCACGTGGAAGAAAAAAAATTGACAAGTATAGTGAACTTGCAATTGAGATCGAGAAGATGTGGAAACAGAAAAAGGTAAATACAATCCCATTCATTATATCAGCCAACGGCATCATACCGAAGAAGCTACATGAAGCATTAAACAACTAGATCTTCAACCCAATGTATACATCGAGACTCAAAAGGCAGTAATACTCAACCACGTGTAGAATAGTTCGTAAATTTCTAAACTAAGAATGATACTTCGAGATTTCGAGACAGCTTCCATCCTGACATGGTTTTCGTGGTTTCCCATAGTCCGAAGAGCAAATGCTAGGATGGCGACGAGAAATCGGCCACGACCGTACACAGCAGAAAGAAAACATCATCTACAAACAATATTACAATTTATAAATGACTTATTTTAGTTAGAGTTAAGACAAAAGTAATAATGTATGTAATAGGTACACATGGAAGTACTTGACGTAAGTCCGTACAACATGTTAGCTCCGGTTTTAACCGAGTTTGTATGAAATACATCCAATAAAATAATAATAATAATAATAATGTGCATAATGCATGCAGTTCCGCTTTTTGTTCAACGGGTTTAATGGATTTTGAATTGCATAATTTTTCCATTTGTTGTAAACTATTTTTTTACGCCTTCCTCTCGTACGCGATTGATTACTGAGTAACCATGCCCATGAACGTTGAGCCACAAACTCTCCGAAGTCTTGCAGCTAGCAAGCTAGAAGATGTTAGACGCATTTACACGGGTAACCGTGACAACTGACAATTAATTAAGTGAACGCTAGAATGTTGCACGGCTGCACAACTTTATAAAGATAATACACCGACTGGCTAATATGCGACTGCATGGATAAGATAATAATAATTATGCCAACTAGACTATATTATCACAAAGTTGGCAATCGCTTACACGAATGCATATGTTCGTTTAGTTAAATGAAGCGGCTAACCTAGACAAACTTCACATAATAAATTGATAACAGAGGGTAGAATCAGGTAAGCAAGTTGTCAGACAAACGTAGCAAAATGTTACTATCACAAACATATAGGCCGCAAATGTTTCGTTTTTGTTTTGTACAGGTATGATTCTCGACTAGTATAATTTTTTTAAATGTTTTCAACTTTTCTTCTCCTGATATTGCTGCAGTAATTTCAATAATGTGTGCAAGAAGATTACAATATTTCTTGTGATCATGATGGTTTGTTCGTCGTTAGGAGAGCGGTTGATTGTATGATCAACATGTTCTCTAAAACAATCAATGAAAATAAAGCAATTTTACTTTCAATCGTATTCTCAAACAAGCGTTGTGTTACGCGTTTACAGCGCGCGTTGAACGTGCATGAGCAACCTAGAGAACGCGTTTATTTGTGCGTGTACTATATACAAACCGTTGCCAGTAGTGTGTTGAGGCAATGTTGTTTTAATCCGTTTGCCAAACGAAAGACAAACAGCAATAAATATAATAAACGTCAACCCAGTATAATAACACTTGTGAAGGAGATTTAAAAACTCGTGTTTTTATAAAGTGACTTCATTCCCCGAATCCCGCAGCTGCAGAATTCTCATTTCGTGAATAAAAAAATGATGTAACGTTATTTTTGTCACACGATTTTTTTAAAAATTTGTTTACATTTATTTTTATTTATTAACTTACATTTGCACGTGGTATTAAACCTTTCAATCACATTCAACACATAATTTACGTTTTATTACAATATTATCTAGATTTTGTATTTAACAAAGAATGAACATCCTTGAACAAACTTATTATTCCTTTATTATACCTTCTCTCTTAGCCGTTCATAAATTGTTTCCTTAGACCCTCTTCAGATAAATCAGTAAAATTAAAACCACTGTCAAATAGGTCAAATATTATATTTTGGAACTAAAAGTACCCTCCTAGCTATAACACCACACGTTCACAGGACGTCGCGGTGGTACTAATGAGGAGTAAAAACCAGGAATTACAAAATCCAGGCCCAATCAGAAATTAACAAAGGATATACACTATTAGTGTGACGTCATTCCATCATGGCCGCCCATGGCAACGCATAGCAACGGCCAGTTTTGACTCCAAACACGGTTTCGTTCTGATAAGAAACCAATGGGTATAGTATTTTTGGCGCTCAAAGGTATGTTTAAACTTTTCTCAATCGCGTATTTTTTCCCGATGAGTTTGACACTATTACAACGAGGGAAAAATATAATTGGTTGAAACCATGAATGACCTAATGCTTTTTTCCATTGAAATGTAGGCCAAGTTTGTAGGTTATGTTTGCAGATTTTAGAATACGTTTAGAGCTTACACCTTTAATTAAGACTTCGTGTATTTTAATAATCAAACTATATCTACTTATACAATTTTATACAAAGGCCTATCATTTTTGAGTTATTATGTGAGTCTATGAAGTATTGCAGCAAGCGCCAAAGTTTGTTTGGAGTCAATTTTCTTTGTTGCTAGGGGCAACCAGCTACGTGACGTCACCACTATAGTGTCTTTTTCCACCTAAACTTCTACTTCAAACACTGGTCGAGCTCGGATTTATTACTTTCTGGATGTTACTTCAAAAAGTAAGATCAATACCCCTATGATATAAGTATGTTTACATAATTTAAATTGTACGTTAAAAAAATGTAAATTGAATGTTATTAGGTTTGTTCGTTCGCACACACTTTTGTGAAAAGAGCCATTTTGGTCCGTTCGTTCGCTTCAGTGTTGAAACTGGCACTCATAACACTAGCCTAGAAGCCAGTGTAAAGTGTAGACACTGACTTTTTGAGTGTTAACACTAGGTCCGCGAACGAACAAACCTATTGTGTTTTAATTGATAAATTTGAATTTTTTGTTATGATTTCCCTATTCTATATTGTATGCTTATGTCTTAAAGTTTATTTACAGACTCCGTCAACTACAAAATAAGAGAGTTGATGATGTTCACAGTTTAATACGTGGTTCCGCTTATATAAGACAAATAGGACATAATACATAAATATAATTAACACAACATAGGAATGGGAAGTACCTATTTTTACAATTACTTACAAAATAAGAAACAATAATATTTTAGGCCAAAACATAAAATGTTTGTGTTTCCCAACAAACAAAGTTGTGAGTGAACACTTTAAATAATTTAAGCCCCCCACTAAAGTTCAGTTTATGATACTGAGTGCATCGAGTGTACTCTTCTTCTGCCCAACACCTTTCAAGCAGACAAGCAATGTCTTCATCGCACCACCACACAGACTGGCTTATTTCAGTGAGTGATTATATTGTTCTGTTATAACTTTCAGAAACTCGTCAACAGTTTGAACTAGACCAACGATAACTAAAGAGGATTTCACGTCTAACTTTACATGACAAGTTCACCAAGTTATCTTATGATAATTATTAATTTTGTGGTAACACGAAAGATAACACTATATCAAAGGCAGACACCATACGTTATTGATATGATCACGTCGTAAAATAATAAAATATTCAAGATACAATCGAAACAATGCAGATTCTAACACTGGTTTATAACAACGTTATTAGTTAATAAACAATTTTATTGTATAAAATACCTAGATTGTATTGACACATTTTTAACGTCACTCCTGTACAATTTTGTTTTTGTTAACCACGTTTGACTGTACTGTGTTATTACAACTTTATTGTTTTACAAGCGATATTTGTGTTATAAAAAGTCTTATACGTACATACGTAATTAATGTATATAAATTAGACCAATTATATTCTTAAGTACTTTGATCATGATGCGTGAAGCAACGAGTTTCTTCGTGGGTCGTATGATATAGGTTTAATGAAGGATTATGTCTCTTTAATTGCGTGTATTTAGGCCTAGGTAATAAACTCGGATTATGAAATCCAAGATTAAAAGAAGTAAACCGTTCTCGAGGTAATCCCATAAGCAGGCATAGGAAGTTTATCTGCAAGTCACTTGCAATAAGCACTGCACATGCTCAAGCCTTTCATTACAGACTCTATTGTTGTTGGACTTATCAGTTTGTTTATTGCGATGACACGATGATGGACAAGGATTGAGAATAATTATTACAATTATCAATGAGGTATGTGAAATTTTAATCCTTCGTCAATTTCTTCATAATAACATGCATTAAATAAACCAACCATATTATGACTCAAGGTGAAAAAAAAAATAAAAATAAAAAGTTAAACTAATCGTTAAAAATATGTGAATTCGCGAACATAGTGTCACGACCTGACGAAATGGGGAAACATATTAAATCACGTATTTAAAAGTGTGAAAGGATTACTACTAACGAACGTTTTATGGAATTATTTTATCGCTGTCTTCCTTGGAAATAAGTTTAATTAAATGAATGGGATAGGCATAACAAAATGAATGCAATAATGCTACTAGATTCGAGAAAAATGTGTAGTTGTTAAAATAATTTACTTGTGACCTAAGCAAGAGTTTTTAATCATTTTACTGTATTTTACTGGTGATATGTTCGCATGAATTTTTTTTTTTTTGGATTTTACAAAACATCATAGTTGGCCGAAATAAGAAGAATGTGCATAGTTGGTAAGGGATGATCGAGAACTGAATATGACTGAATATATAATATGGACATATTAGGTCGTGTCATTGTTCCCGCTCAGAGTTCCTTCTCGTTCTACTCGACTGTGTCACCTGTTTCATATCCCAACTCCCCGTCTATCTACAACGAAAAGGTCACTATTTATTCGTCTTCCTATAATTTTCAACTCCTTCCCACAATCTCCATCAATTTACATTTTTGCTAATAAATTTCGGCCTTTTATCATCAATTCAGCATCTCACAAATCATTAATCGGATGGTTAAGCTTAAGTTTTAAAATAAATTGATTCTTTATTGTTTTATTAACTGTTTTGTTCTTTTTTGTATACATATTAGTACTTTATAAATCATCAATTCATCATCGTATAGGTATTTCATTGTACATTATCAATATACCTATGTTATTAACATTTGATTCATAGACGAAGTTATGACATATAAAGGAGCCATCACGAATGTACTATATAAGCCAACTGTATGTTTACTGAAATGTTTATGTTCTACTGTTTTATTACATTTTATGTTTTTATAATATGATTGTAAATTTATTATCCTAGTAGATCTACCTCAATGTAAAATGGCAGCAATGCTGTATTTGAGTGAACCAATAAATAAATAAACGATATTTTTTAGTATTGGGTTGTATCATTATTTCAATAGCCCCATTGCAAAGTTGAGGAAATTGTTAGTCCGTGAACTCGAGAACTTCACTCGTAAAAAGCAATGTCGTGGGAATCCTGCCCCGGGTGCAATGCATGCCCCTCTTCAGGTTTAACAGGACTTAATCCCTTGAAAACCTCGGGAAAACTTTCAGTCAGTATTGCCTATGGCGGTCTTCGAACACGTAACCTACCGAATCACCAAATCAGAGGCCATTAGACCCACAAGCGTTTCTTCACATATTATACTCTTCGTTCGAAGGCTTATATAGTACATTCGTGATGGCTCCTTTATATGTATAACGTGTGCTGAATACGTAGGGTTAGGGGGTAGTGGGGGGAGGGGGGGGGATACCGCCAACGTGAGTGAGCTGTAAGCGTCCTCTTGGTACAAATATCTAAATATAAATTTTAGATAAATTAGCTCATTTTGTCAACGCCGTAAGTAAGTTTGAAATTAACTGAGCATCCAAAGACAACGTGGCTCGTCGCATTGATTTAGCAACCAACAGAAGATGCCTGGCCCGTAAGGTTGTGATGAGGGGGGAGAGACTTCGGTGCCACCCCCCCCCCCCCGACAGCACCCAACAAAACACGAAGTAATCTCAAATGAAAGAAACATTCAATTTGATTCTAGAACACTTTTCTGTCTCCAATTCATGCAGTTATTTCGCGAACATTTTTCAATGTAAATTCAACACCACTATAGCAGATGATTTATTTGCATGTTTTATGGATTTATTTTAAACAATTCGAGTCTACTACATCTATGTTCTTGTCGTATTTGGCATAATTTATCCCCAACTCGAAGACAAACTTCAACAGCTTTACTGATTGTGAATAAGGCTTAAAGTCAAAGTTGAGCTTTCCCGATATTTGTGGCAAAGGCGTTGTTTGTAGCTTCCAATGTTGCCACGTTTACAAACGCGTTAGACTATATCTGGCAGGGCGTCCGAGGATGTCGGATTACCTACACGGAGACTCGACCTAGGTGGTTATGTTATATTCATAACGACCGAAAGCGTTCTGGTATATACAGTTTATTAATTCAACTCTTCCTGTCAAAAGAGCGTAAGTAATATCGAGTTTGCACATCAGCTAATACCTTACTAACATAGTGAGGTATTTGATTTCAGGGCCGGCTTCCATATTATGTTAAACGGAACGTAACGATATTGGCAAATATTTGTTTATGTGTGTTTGTGTGTTACTATGAGATGATGTATTCACACACCACCAGAGATAATTTGAAATTGAATTGAAAATAAATAGAGTTGAATTATGGTTTGTTCGAAGCTTTCTCGGGTATAAATAATATAATGATTACTTTTTCGGGTAGACCGAGTAAGTGTATGTGCATTTATGATAATTTACCGTCAAACACCATCGTTTCTTGGCCATTCTGAACCACATTGTCGATGTCGAATTACGTTGGTGTTTCAAGGTAAATTATCATTCGTTTGCCTACACTTACTAGGTCTACCCCAAAAAGTTATCGTGAAGAGTTGAATTTTATTTTAAAGCTGTACTGTCGTAGTCGAGGTCGGTTTGTGACGTTTGGGATTAGAATGGGGAAGGTAAAGAAAATGAGAAATGTCACTGAAGGCTTTCTTAATAGAAAACTCCGAAACCGCAAATCATTCTTTCTCAGAGGTTGCAGAGCGATGTAAAGGGTTAATACTAATGTATAATGAATGACGTATAATTTGTTAACTTTATGACTCCCACATGTGATTTATGATGATAAAACAGAAAACTGAGTAAACCCTGTTGCCTCGTCAAGATATGCATCACATCCAGATATAGGAATTCGGAATGTAAAAGAATAAGAAACCCTGAAAAGACAAACGAAAAATTAAAAATGTGATGTAAAAAAATTGACTAAATTGATTTATTTTTACAATTTTACTCTCAGGTATTTCAAAATGGTTAATATTTAACCGAATGGAACCAAACCATTCGGTGGAGGGGGGGGGGGGAGGGGAAGGTTGGTGTGTTACGCGGGTAAAATTCGTTGTGTGAACGGACGCAGGTTTCAACAACGGTTGAGTTTCCAGCCCGACTTCCAACCCGCGTCGAACGCTAGTAATATAAGCGGAGTCTCACGAATGAACTTGGCGGTATTTGTGAATAATACATTGTAGGCCAAGAGAACTGGTGATAAGGGGGGCGAGCCTGTTAAAGATGCGTAGGGTATAGAGAGTGGCGACAAAATAACAGAGTTCAACTCGAAGGGACAAAGTTACTGATAGTGATAATAATCATCGTCTTCGTTACTGATAGTGATAATAATCATCGTCTTCACTCAATTCGCAGCATGGTTACACGTGTAGAAACGTAGCGCATTAGCAAGCTTTGAGGAAGATTAATTGGATTTTGTTTTCGTATTTGACTACATCACGTATATCCCAACGCCCATAGGAACACATCTTAGACATTATTGCAAAAGCTAATTATTCATTTGAGAACAGGTATAACCACTTACAGTTTAATACAAACAAGTTAATTTAGAAACTTAATATTCATCTTTGTACATCCAAGATAAATTAGAAAGAAAAGTTACAAATATATTAAGGAATGTACGCATTTATATAAGAATAACATTAATTTCAAACACTTATCAAAGACTATAGTCTTAAAATCGGTTATTCTATAGCACTCTTATACCGATATTTTGAAAGTCAAAGAAAAATGTCTTAAATTTGGTTGAATGAAAGAGGTACTTGAATGAAAAAAATTAAGAAATTAAGAGATTAAATGAAGAATATTATGGAAAACCGGTATACGTCAATTTCAATCTCAATAAAACCGTGAAATTCGGTACAAAACTACTTGTTGACAACATTTTATATGTATATGTTTCGGAAAAAACGGATAAGTCTTACGACTTGACGTACCGTTTTAACCATGCAAAACCTTTAAGTCTGTGTTTTGTTTCTTTGCAATGCGTGTTTCGGAAAAGTGGTACAATTAAATTTTAAATTTTATTTTCACTTTGATCTATCTAGCTATCCTGAACAATTTCATAAAAATGACTTATACCACTTTTCTGAATCACCACAGAATTAAGTATTGCACCAAAAACTTGTATTCTCTTATTGACCCAAAATTTGCATATAATGGCCAAAAGGGCCGTTGTCCGATAAAAAACTTTATTTCCACTTCAACTTCCTCTTTTATTCATCCAACGTTCAGCCATTTTCCTTTCAAAATTTCGGTAAGAGTGCTATGGAATAGCCTTAATGTCCCCCACTGAAAATCAGTTATTGTGTCTGAGTGGGTCGACTATAAATCCGAATTTATTATATTTAATTTTATTAATGTAATTTTATCAACGTTTTTTAGACAATACATTATTACACCCCTAATATTTCTCAGCTTGACTCCGAAATGCATCACATGGGGATGCTAAATGAATGTTAGCGAACAAATATAACACATTATTTACGTACACCATGCCATAGTAATAGTATAAGAGGTCGAAGGTTAGTGTTGTAACACACGTTTTAACGTGTGATACAGTTATAAAGACTAGATAGCTTACAGGTTGGGCTTTGTTGGCTTTAAATTTAATGTCCCCCACTGAAAATTAGTTCTGTGACTGAGTGGGTTGACTAAATACGAATTTATTTTTATTGTATTTAAGGTAAAACTGCTTTCTTCTTTCACTTTTACCCTATGTGATGTGATGATCCTCAAAAGGGTGAATCCAATATCTTCAAAATATAGATTCTGCCATTTGGGGTTTCTAACACCTTTAGCTTTCTTGACACTTCGTTAAAATCTTATCGGGTTTCACTTGACGATGTCGATTTTGACATTCCCGATAGACATGGCATTTCATTTCAGCGGAAACTGACCAAAATATAACTTAAATGTAATATCACTGACAGAAAAACTGACATTTTTCAATTATTTGTACCATTGGGGAGTTAAACTCACAGTATAAAGACTAATAACTGAATGAACACATGTTACTGCCTAAGGAAATAAAACAAATTGATTGAATTAATTACATCGATGGATTGAAAGAGTGTTTGGTGACTTATTGAAAATTCGCCCTAAGCACCAAATGGCTCTTAGGGGTATTTAAGCCAATGGGATTTACTATATCTCAAACTTTAAAAGCTAATACCAACATGATTTACTTATTCGTGGATTGATCGTGTTGGAAGGGGGAGGGGGTAAAGTTATGTCTGAAAACAGTGCTTAGGATTATTGCGCTAATGAACAAAAATAAAAAAACCGCGCGAGTGTTTAAGAACAGAAGGGCCTAGTCAAATAAATCGTAACGTGTACGATGTACTTACAAGCAAACTCGAATGGTCGCAAAAGAAAGTAACGTTACAAACAGTTGTTTATCAAGGAACTGAAATGTTTTCATAGAGAGAACGAATTGAACGCTTTTCTTAGAATAAGCCTGCAACGAATAACGAACTTAAATTCGCGTTTGAACGGCTAAACTGTATGAATTATTTCATAACAAGTTTTAAGTCGACAATGTTTGAGTTTTAGATTAATTCCATGTCGATATAACACTGTAGGTTCAATACGACTCTTATATAGGATCATTAACGCCATAAAGTAATTTCTGGGTATTCGGCGCGATAAACCCTTTGAGCCGTATGGTTAGGAAGTTGATTATAAATTTAATTAATCAAGAGAGGGAAACAAGAGAGAAGCTTACTCGTGCTTTAGAAATTAGAAACATAATACGAGATTCGTGGTATTTGCGTACCTAGTTCTAGTGTCAAAGAAAGTACTCCTTCCTACACGGTTGAGTGTTGACTTGTGCCCCTCCCCTCCCCCCCCCCCCCTCCCCAAACACATTTTTTTAATTGTGTGGCGTCAAGCCGTCAACACACTTGAAAACAGCGATAGAGTTAATAGCTTTATGTTTCACACTTATTGATTAAAGTATTAATCTATAAAAACTTAAAATCTTGGGACGACATCCTTGGCATGGGCGTGGGTCACGTAGACTAAAGAAGTTTAAATATTGTTATCACCTAATCTTCTAACTACTTGAAATCACTTCCACGTTGGCCTTGGTTTAAATCTGTTCTAACTTCTAATATCGCTTGAAATAACTTACATCCCACTTTCAAACTAACCTAAATGTGATGCGGAATAGGAAAAGGGACCTTAGGGTTAACATTTTCAAAACATGTTTTTTGATATTTTTACAATAAGAACAGGATGCTGATCATTTTGCAAAAAAAATTATACAAAAAACTTCAAAATTGAGTGAGCTATGCACTTTTCTGTCTGACTTGATTAAAAATTAACTTTGCAAGAAAAACAGGTGTAAAGTTTCTATCTATTTGCTATTTTCTATCAATTTTGACCAATTTAAAGGAACTTTTCCTTGTATTTTTCTATTTTCTATCAATTTTAACCGATTTAAAGGAACTTTTTTTATTTTAGACACAATTTTAAATAATTACCCACCATCCTACCAAAAAAAACACAAATTTTATAAAAAAACACAAATTAGGCCTATTTATTTTTATTTATTTTTTTAATTAAAAAACAGTATTTGGATAGCATTATTTTAATTCCAAAGCATAATTTACCATTTCTAAGTGAAAATTATGTAAAAGGCTAAACAAAAAAAAATCAGCAATTTACACATTTAATCACGTTTTGCTCTTTTCTAGGCAAAAACTTTTTAACCCTAAGGTCCATTTTCCTATTCCGCATCACAATGATGGATATATAGATAATCTCCCGTTTCTTCTTCTTGAAACGAACAGATGCCATTCTTGTATATACGATAGTGGATGTATGATATCTTCATCATGCCGAATATGGTATTTTAACCCATTCTTCATGGCCCGATGATGACGCCTCGTTTCTGAGCTCTAACACTCTTTATGAGCAACTTCATTGCGGCCGGTAGCTATAGGTATGGCCATTAGTATAATCTTGTTGAATGGGTATATACTTAATACTCGAAAGTGTCAACTCGGGAATGAAGCCTAAACTGCGCAAGCGCAGTGACTTCAATAAGTAGAGAGAACGTTAAAGAACCACAACTGGAAACAATTCGATTGCAACAAAAACAAAATAGTGACCACTATCTTAAAGCAAAAAGCATGCTTTAAAAACAAAGGTGAAATCTTGTATTCCGAGAGGGGATTGAACCCGTGCACTTCGGTTTTACGTACAACAATGCTATATAAGCTGTGACTAATTACTAATTTGTAGTAGAATCGTTATTGTAAAAATCAGAAACGAACACAATATATTTGTGTGATTACTTAATATAGTATATTCTTAGTATCCAGATATATATGAAGTGTGAACTATAGTTAAAAATTTTCCCCCGCAAAGAATCGAACTCGGGCCTCGAGCTTTGCTCTCACCATCTAAGCTGCACTTGCTCTATAAAGCAGGTTGTTGGTTGAAACATGACGCACTATTAACATATTATAATATCAAAGTGTAATATATTCATTGTTGAGCGATGCACTCTACGACAAGGTCGAGGTGTAGTCTCGTTGAGTCAGTCAGCCAACTGATTGGGTCAGCCAGACCCGGCTCAGACAGGGAGGAGTACACGAAGCATTCACCTCGGATCTGACGGAGGAAGATCTTGACAGAATGTTTGGTATGTGTAGCAGTGGGACGTAACAGAATATCATAAGATATATCAAGATTTAAAGTTTTTTCATGTAATTTTATAAGTATAGAATACAACAAATTAGTTTTGGCAAGATCGACTTATTGATGTTGATAACCATCATTATACTGCAACAAGCAAGGATGCTAAAGTGCCCAAAATAGGAAGGGAAGGTTGTCGTTTTTTACGTTTGTTGGGCGTTCAATAATTTTTGGTGGAGGTGCCGGGTTTTGCCGTGTATTCTCCCTCTTTCGATGAGACACGCCCCGCCCCGCCCCCCTATCCTCAGGGTTGCAAAACACATTTCGTGTCATGCTTCTTGGAGTGGAGGGCAATGCCAACTAAAAACGCATGTCAATCGGAGGACATGTTTGGTTTTTATCGTGCAACATGACGAACGCACAGACGAACGGGCGGACAGAAAAGTCTTGCATAGGGGAGCGTCGCTCTCTATATTCTCACAGACCACTAGTCTACAACTCATTCATAATTAAACTATAGTTATAAATAAGAAACAACTAATTTAAAGAGATAGAGTGAATAATACATTGAACCTTAACTCTTTACTATATTAAGCAAAACTCTGCAGAAAGTGTTTGGAACGCAACTTGTTTTATAAAATGTGCACGCAATTAATGACATTCGTTCCTATTAAAACTTCGCGTATGTCCTTGATATTCCGACGCCGGCATTGGCTTTAGTTAGGCGATCACTATTCACGAGCGTACCTCGCCGCTCGCTGATAACACACATGATACACGCACACATGCGGAGAATATTAACAGAGTGGCGTGAATATAGAACATTCCCACTGCTTAATAGCCATTTATGGAGCCCGATAAAAAGTTGAGAGAAATGTGCCATACACGCTTCACTGTAGCGAATTAGATGAGTATGGATCAACAGGTTTTTAGGCGTAACTAGTATTGCGATCATGACGTGTATAGTTGGCCGTGACTGAGATCTCATTACCAAGACCGGAACTCAGATGGAGCAGATGTTTAGGAAGTTGTTATATTTATATAGCCTATTCTAATGATCGTGTATACTTGCCCTATCCTTCATTCGTGATCAAACGTATTTGTTTGTATTTATTTAGGCTACTTAAAAGTCTATCCTATTCACTTTTATAAAAACGGATTTAAAAATGAGGACAACTAAAAACTAGTTTGGCTTACATGAATGCATACACAATGATTAACTATAGACCTAACTACTAAAACTAAAGATTGAAAGTAATATTACAAGTTACAACAACAAATAAGCAACAACCACAACAAATTCAAATTGGATATGAAGTGAAATTAAATAATGGACAAATACATAAATATAAAAAACATCAAAAAATAAAAATAAAATTAAACACTGGTTCATAAGACGATCCCACTTTGCAACGTTACTCCTTTGTGCTTGTTGGTGGAAAATAGATTTATACATAGTTAAATATTATTTAATTTTCAAATTGAATGTGTTTCTGAGATAATGAAAAAATATTTACCGGTATATGCCCATACCATTTCACCAACCCAAGGTTCAAAATGTACAGGATCCGGCTCCAGACCGTCATGGAACTATATAGCCTCATTACGCTGAGAGGTCGCAGACTGATTCGAGGGGTTGCGTGTCGATTACCGTCACTGGTAATCATGACTGAGGGCTTTTCCAAGGTTTGCCACGGACATTTCAGGCGATTCAAAGCTTTGGGAAAATTATGAGATTGGATTGTAATATAGAGACGAGTGGATGATATTCCTTCGAATCTATCCACAGTTTAAAATCCATGTCCTTTAGTCCTAGACCCATATACATTGAGAGACTCAGAAAAACTTATTTCATAATTTTTTCTCCTTCTTGTATTTGAAACTCTAATATCCTCATATTAGTAGCGGGTTAGTCTGGGCTTCATTGTCTGTAAGATAGTAAGTGTGTAAGATAAGCCATCTTATTGCATCCTACAAAACAATATAAACACACATTTCACTTTCAAATTTGATTACAACCAACGGCGTCAGGTGGCAGCATCACGACGCTCATTCGTGTAGTATTATAATAAACAGAGAATCTCGAAACTATGTATGTATAGTTCAATTTCAATTTTTCAATTTTTTATTAGGACAAATTGTAACATTTTATGTAACAACAACACAATTTTTAGTGTATGTGTCCTTTAGCTAAATAAATTTAAAAAAAATGTTACAAATACTAATATAATGAGAAATTGACATAATATGTAATACATTGTAAATAATAATAATTATTGAAAAGTAATAAAATAAGGTTCATTTCATTATATTATAGTTAATCAATAATATCAAGTGATAACAGGAATTTCTGTGAGTGTATCATTTAAGTAATCAATAAGATAATAGTAGGCTTTTAGAATTAAAATTTGTTTGAGTTCATGTTTGAAACGGTCATAGCTTGAAATGTTTTTGTCTACGAGTCACAGGAATAAGAATGAATTAGTTTAACGAAACCCGCAGCGGTAAAATTTGAAACAACTTCAACACTGAAACGAAGAGCATTAGTGGTTTCTGTGTATGTTAGCTTAGTAAATAAGATAGTGAAAGGTAGAAAATTATCAATATTCAAAATAAATAATTTATTAATTGTTGTATACTCATCAAGTTTGTAAGTAAGTGCAAGTGTTTAAAGTTACTTTTAGAAAAAACACACTTTTAAAGAAAATTTACTGTAAAAGACAGTTTAAATTCAATAAAAGCATGTGCCCCGTGACTCCAGTCCATTCATTTAGTGTTATCAAGAATTATAATGTTTTGTTCTCTATGTATGATAAAAATTCGTCAACATTTCGAATGTAATCGATTTTTGGATGAGCGAAGCGAAGACTTCAATTTCACTGACCCCCAAAAAATTTAGCTCGGGTGTTTTTTTTTTTGTTTGTTTGTTTATTTTTTATTTATTTTTTGTATTTTTGTCTGTTTGTTCGCTCTCTACCGAGCAAACGGCATATGCGATCTTGATGAAAATTTGACAGGACCTTCGAAATCTCTGAACTTAGACTTGCCACGTATTTGGGTACAATCGAAGAAATATTTCTCATGAATATCGTACTTTTCCGATTTTTTCCGATTTTTAGTGCTATATTTTCGTAACATTTGGGCCGATTCTGACCAAACGGGTGGGGCTACAACGTTCATATTTCACATGGACATTAAGGTTATGGTGATGTATTGCTTTTTGAAAGAAAAAGATGAAAAAGTTAGCCAGAATCCATAGAATTAAGGTTTTAATATGAGGTTTTTGAGGTTTATAATAACAATTAACAAGTAACAATAGAAACTTGACAACAATCACCTACAATGCATTCAAAAAGCACTTGCAAAGGAAAAGTGGTCCTACGCAAACTAAAAACTTACAAAAAAGCTCATCCATCAACGCGGCGGGACTTAAGCGTTTTCCTAGTATTTGGAAATAAGTTTCAAATTGTTCAGTTAATTAATTATTTCTGTACAACTAATCAGCCCTAACACAACACATCCTTGACAAAGGATAAGATATGCTATATAGGGGTACATTATTATATTACATCGTTCCCGATCCCGAATATTCAATTAATTCAAAAGATGAAGTTTCTAATTCTTAGTATTTATTTATAATATAATTGTGGTTGAACCAATTCGCTACAGAAATCTTCAATGTGTATAGTATCACCTTTTTTTAGAGGTCGTACAAAAAAACACTAGCATCGCACCAACAAAACGCACCAAACAAAAATATGCTATAATGTATAGTGGATTGCAATATACTAAAGTCAAATAACCGTTTCCTCTGTTGCTTTAAGAAAATACTTCGTGCGGAAAATAGCCGATGTCGAACAAGCATAACACGTATTTTCTCATGAAAGTTATGGCTAACAAACTGGGTGGGTGATATGATTGCACGTCGCGCCAACCTCGTCCTAACACGCCTCATCAAACCAAGATCAAACCCAGTACAATCCAGCTAGTTAGGCCCACTTATAAGTAAGGAGACTTCGCGTGGGTGGATGTATACTGTAAAGTAACGTGCAACATCAACTGCGTTCTACCAGTGTATCGTGGGTCTCGTTCATGGATGAGTTTATGACCCACCTCCTGCAATTCTACATTCGAAAAAACACGATTAAGAACATTTTCTGTGATTGTACCCAAGAAGGCGGGTAAGGTATTTTGTCTGGTAAAGAGAATACAAACAAACAAAATTGTAAACAAATCTGAAAAATAGTAAAAGAACGATTTTCACTAAAAATGTTTCTTAGAATATGTATCCTTAAAATGTATTCGTACAATGGTTTAAAAGATCTCCTGAAAATTCCATCTATGAGTGAGATAAAACTGTACACATTTTTTTAAAAGTAAAAGTACGATTTAAATTAGGAGTGTTTCGTGTACCCCAAAAGGGCTGTCTCAAATCTGATATCGCAAGGTATAATGTATAATTTATTTTGAAATCTCTATACAATAAAAAGCAAGGTTAGAATTAAATCAACCAACAAAGTAATTCGGCATGCACGCGCCCAACAAAAATTGATAAAAAAAAAACAATAATATAGACTGACAGGTAGGTATCAATTTAATGGTTCATTATTCATTACGATTAATTCTCAGTTCATATGTTCTTGAAGCAAAGAATTAAGAACGGGCTTTGTAACGAGATTTTATTCAAACTATGCCTTCTTGAAAGAACTTTGTGAAGGTGTTCCTACTTAGTAGGAGGCCTACTTTGGTATGTTCAGTACGTTACACATGTTCCTATAGGAACTCGAAAACCGTCCCCGACTCGATCTATTTATAATATAATCAATCGATATCTTAGAGCAAAACGGTAATTTCATTTTTTCATTATGTAAAGAGATATGCAAGTCGCGGTACCGTAGCAAAAGTTGAGAGACGCCCGTTCTATACCCTCGAGAATTTTCTGTTATGTCTCGCGAAAAAAAATTGTGTACAGCGCATAATTCAGTTCGCGAGAAAATTCACTAGAAAATTCTCGAGGAAATGGTATATTATAAAAGTTTGTTATAATTAATTAATGACCAGAAACAAATAATATATACCACGCCAAGATATGTGTTTTGGCCGTAGAATGGGCAATCACGTTCACAGTTATTTTGTTACTTTGGTTCCTTTCCTCGTGTGACCAAACGGGATCAAAATTAAAACAAATTTTGCACGAGGATAGGCGCCACCTTTCTAAGCACACAAAAACAATCATCTTGATTGAAGGAACAATGTAGACGTCGTTCGAAAAGTTCAAACGCACAGTTGCGGCATCCCGCGCGTGCTAATTTGTAAGTGATTTCAACCTCGTCCAGTCGTACACGATGCTGTTAAATGTTAAGACTTTCCAATAGGTAAATACCCCTGTAAACTTGTCTCTGATTAATGTCCTTACTCTATATTCTATTGTTTCAGCTCGGGTTTGTAGTTGTCGGTATTTCACTATCAGCGGAACAAACGACCGCGCTGAATAGGGCTGGTCTTTTATTTCCTTGGCTTACGCTAACCTATCCTAACATCGGTGTTATTTCTTGATATGGCATAGCAAATTGTATCACGATAAATACTAAATTGAATCCATCCAACAGGTTACGTAAGTATGTAAAATGGGGCGATATACATAGCGAGCGCGCCATATATCAGCGAGTGACATGGCATCGGTAATAATAGCAGAGCAAATATGGAAATGTTGTCTAGTGGTGCGTAGAACATACGTGCCGACTGTCGCCTGGACTCGTGGTAATGACCATAAGGGGCATTGCGTCGAGGCTGCGAGCTAGCAATGAATCAGAAGCAGCAATCACAGGTTGATGCAGTGAACTAAATGTGCTGTTGCAAGAAGCACCCCCTCACGATGCACCTGTTCACAAGTAAGTAATCAATTTATTTAAATCAAATTATTATTTTATTCATTTTTATTTAAATTATTCGGGAAACACTACAATGAAAACAGTTTAAAAAATGTACCCCCTGTCGAGTTGATTTTGTAAATTTCTGGATTTGAAATTAGTATTATAATACTAGGAAAACGCTAAAGTCCCGCCGCGTTGATGGATGAGCTTTTTTAAAGTTTTAGTTTGCGTGGGATATCTTTACTTTTGCAAGTGCTTTGTTTTTCTGCCGACGCATTGTAGGTGATTGTTGTCAAGTTTCTATTGTTTCTTGTTAATTTGTTATTATTAACGTAAAAATCTTACATTAAAAGCTATATTTCTATGGATTCTGGCTAACTTTTTCAACATTTTCTTTCAAAGGTACTACATCACCATAACCTTAATGTCCATGTATAATATGAACGTTGTAGCCCCACCCGTTTGGTCAGAATTGGCCCAAATGGCACGAAAATATCGCACAAAAAGTCAAAAAAACGTATATTAAAAGCTTTATTTCTCTCGATTCTGGCTAACTTTTTCAACTTTTTCTTTCAGAAAGCAATACATCACCATAACCTTAATGTCCATGTGAAATATGAACGTTGTAGCCCCACCCGTTTGATCAGAATTGGCCCAAATGGCACGAAAAATATCGCACTAAAAATCGAAAAAAATCGTAAAAGTACGATATTTATGAGAAATATTTCTTCGATTGTACCCAAAAACGTGGCAAGTCTAAGTTCAGAGAAAACGAAGGTCGTGTCAAATTTTCATCAAGATCGCATATGCCGTTTGCCCGGTAGAGAGCGAACAAACAGACAGAAAAACGAAAAAAAAAAAAAAAAAAAAAACCACCCGAGCTAAATTTTTTGGGGGGTCGGTGAAATTGAAGTCTTCGCTTCGCTCATCCAATTAAATTATATAAATATTAGTGGATTATGTACTGCAAAACAACGAGCTTACATTGACTCAGAACTATAGAATATTTTGACCCATTTTTGAAGCATTAAAAAGCAAGAAAAAGGGTCAAAGATAATATATAAGGCGTTATTTGAAAAAATTAAGATAATATATGATTATTGATTGTAACGAATAAAGTAATTGTGTATTTCAAAGGTATAGTTCATTGATTGTCATAGTGAAAACAACAGCTTGACAAATCGAGGTATAATAATTAGCTCTGACGGTAAATCGATGCTTACAACTGGAGCGGGGGGGGGGTATGGAAAGTTGAGTGTCATGCATGAGAATCGAAGCCGGCACCCTATAGTTCGATTCAAAGCTGCGATTACTATGCGACCGGGAATACCAACTGTTGGCGTATTTTCCGTACATGACAAGAACACACGCGTCGTATCATTTCATTATATTGCACAAGCGCCGCACGATCAAGTGCAATTGTGCACGGCAACTGCATTATAGAGCGAATCGAATATTGCCCGTCACGATTGTACTGATGTCGATTCCAAGCTTGTATGCTGGCTATATCCCATGCACGGGTCCGGAGTATCAAACGTAAGGAGTGAATCTTTTGAAGCGATATCATCCTTGGTGGAGGTGCCGGGTCCTTAGAAGCGCTCTCCTCGGATGGCACTAGCTCCCCCCCCCCCCCTCTATCCCCAAGGCCAAAGGAAGGATCACCAGAAACATCCTGTTTCCTTGTTGAAGGGCAATGCCAACCAAAATACGCATATCACTCGGAGGTTATGTTCAGTTTGTATCATGATATGTGACACCACACGGACGAACAGAGAAAAGTGCGGTGTAGATAAAAGGGGTGGTCAAAAAAAAGAGAGTCTATTGTGACTGATATGGGTTTGAGTACTTTTAAATCGCCATCCTAACTTATCAAACTATTTGCACTTCACAGACGCCGTTTTTTAATTAATCATGGACGTAGGGCAGAAATTAACCAGAAAGGCGCTCTACGCTAAAAAAGGAGATGCGCGCGCTTTCGACGGGCCAATCAGCGATCGTTATTTTAAATTGGAGCCTGCTGAATGGCTACAATTCACCCGTTAAAAGCGCGCGCAACTCCTTTCTTAGCGTGGAGCGCCTATACCACCAGTTTGTGGATGAAAATGTGAGAAATGTGAATGCTGAAGAGTCTACACTCACGCACTTGTTCTTAAGGTATCTTGCACATTTACCTACCAATCATTCATAATATTATAGTTTGTATTGAGTAAAGAAAATAAATTGAATAGTTACGGTGTAATGATTATGTATATGTCCTTGATGAGTTTAAGACGTAGGTGCACGTATACGAACTGTTATAAAATTACGTTGCCTCTGCTGATCATTGATAAGTTAATCAAATCAAATCATAATTAATAGTTGATTTTTTTACGTTTCCTCTTTCGACAAAATGTACCAAATTATCCGGGCACGGTTCGTTATAGTGTATGGTATGCCTGTAGTCTGATGCTTGAATTGGTGCAGGGTAAAAACAATTCTATATTTTTTTGCAACAGGTTTTGTCAGTGCTTTTTTACACTTTATTATCATTTCCAATGAAGAGGGTACTGATTCCGGGATTAAAAAAATAATTGTGGTGAATCTGTTACTAACTGTACAAGACAATGTTTATTTTAAAAAAAGGTTGAGGTTCTTCAACTCTACTAGTTTGAAACCACTATTGCTCTAAGCCAACCGAGTCCTAGAGAACGCGTTGGCTGTTGTTACGTGGGAACTGTTCACTGCACGGAGCGATTGTTGTGTTATGTCATTATTATTATTATGCTATTGGAGGCGACGAAAGAAAGACAAACAAGGATGGAGAACGCACACAAATGCCTCACGTCAGACTCAAACCCACGCCCTTTGAGTCGCAGACGGCTACGGAAGGAGTGAGAGATCACGAACTCGTGCGAGAGTGATGTAATCTGCGGTGGCATTTGAACATGGATTGGAACGAGATAATTACATGGTTTTTAGTCCCTCTATTAAACATTCTTTAAATTAAGTATGTCTTAGCCAATAATTAATTATAATAATAAAATACTAATAATGTTGTTATTGTGCGAGAGGGTGGCGGGTGGGAATGGATGCATGAGCAGATGTTATTAGCCACGACAAAAACTCAAATCTATCTGATGACTTTCAATGCTAAAAGCGATCACTAGAAAACATAACCAATGTAAATTTAAAGATTATTTACACTAGAACCATAGTGAAGAGAGTATACGTCACCCAAACTTACTGACGGTCTAGCCACTTCACCGGGTTCGCATAGCATCTGTTATTTAATTCATATTTTTAATGTTATTACCTAATCATATAATAATTTCGAATAATAGTTTTTTTGCACCTAAAGGTTATTTTAAATAGTGGAACAATTTTTTTTATTTTTTTTTTTTAAACTCGTCCGGTGATCACTGCACCGGAATTAGAAGACGAAGATTCAGACAAGACACACACACTTGACTCTTTACAACTTGTCTGTGATTTCGAGATTTCGAGATTTAGTGTTTATGTTTGGCCTTGGATTTGAATTTTGATGTATACATAATATATTATAGGTTTATCGAAAGGATTAACACTTATTTTTGGAAACGAATAGAAAACTCGTGAAAAACCTTCGTTTGTTCACAAGATTTATTTTCCTTCTCCCCTGAGCGTTGCACTCAGTTACTCGTCGACGGGACAGGCAAGACATACGAGCAAACGCGAAGCTCGGCCGGGTACATTTTAAAACAACTAGTGAGTTATGGCCAGTTATTTCACAGCCTACCTCATTAAAAGAGACGCAAATTAAAGATAACAAAGACAAGCATCGCGGGCTTGTTAGTACAAATTGTTGATTTATTTTCTGTCTCGTTGGAACAACTGTACTAACTAGTATCTGTACAATATGTACTCGGCGTGATACCATCAGATATATAATATAGAAGAGACAAATCCAGATCTTCTGGTTCAATGTACACATAGTTAGTTGTGATCTTGTAAGAGCTACTGGAGAACAGTAACAGAACACCTGGTGATTTAAGAACATATTGAATATAAGTAACATGAAGTTAACTTCAAGTATGTTAGTTGAACGTGAGCTGGTAAATACCAATAATTACCGGTCCTAATTAAAAACTCCATTCTACCCGGGTTTGAACCCGGGTCGCTCATCGCTCACCAACTTCTCGATTGTTGGTGCATATAGATCTGAATGGATTATAATATATTTATTTTACAACAAAACAATCTTAATTACATATATTAATTAATTGCGAGCAATGTCTATTGTCTACTAACCAACATATCATGGATAACATTGATTTTTTTTTGTATTTCGCTAAAGTTGGAGCATATCTTGACTATGCTTTCGGGTTTCTTCTGAAAACGATCAAAATCACAAATAGTTAAATATATAATTATTCATGCTCTACAATATTCATTAATTAATTCCAATGTGGTTTTAAAAATAATTTCCTAATAGGAAACAGATGTAGGTGACTAGTCAATCTGTTGCCAGCGCTCGGAGAAAGATTAACACACATACCCTAGGTTTTTGCGTACGTTTTAGCGCGTTACAGAAATGAAAGTACATTGACAGAAATATTAATCTTCAACTTCCGTTTGGCCTTAGTACACACACACAACATAATGTTCAAGCTGACGACGTTTAACCATCGCTCAGTGAACGTGTTCGTGTTCCAACAACTCTGCCAGAAATGACGCGTGCCAATATAGAGACACACGGCGAATATGCTATAGTAACAGAAACACAACAAAACACAATGTCATGTATTTTTAGTCTACCCACTCGGCTACAAGTTGATTAAAGTGGGAGCGTTTACACATTTATAATCTTCCTTTCGGCTATGATGGGTTAAGTTTAAAGCATGACCTAGGCCAGAATGAGGGGAATTGAAGTTATAACCAGGAAAAACGGAAAATGCGCAAAATTATGCGAGACCTAATTCGCAATGCACTATGTCCAACGTTGATAACGCGTGGATACCCTGAACAATTAAAGCGGACGATACCACAGAAATAAATAGACTTATACCCAACCTCAAGTGATATGAATATGATCATGTCCAACATTCTTTTTTGTTTTAAATTATGATCGTGGGTACGTCCATATTTATGGCAATTGGCTATGCGAGGGAGGGAGTAAGGTGACGGGTGCGATGGGGTGGAAATGGTGCTGGTCAGAACGGCCCCGCTATGGGAGCAGTTCAACGTCGTTAGTTCGCTCACCCTGGTTGTCATCTCCGTTGCCGGCTCGGGGATTTTCCTGTCCGTTCGGCGTGGTTAGCTCCAAGGAAGGGTTGCCCATACCGCTGACCAACTCGCCATTAGTTTCAGAAGTGAACCAATCCCTATTACGGGCCAAACCGCGAGAAGGTGTCGAGTTGGAATTTGAAGGTTCCTACAAGTGGGATATTGAATAGATCATAGTAAAAAGCTTTCATCTTGTTTTCAAAATTAGTGATCGTAGGGGTAAGTGTGATTGTGATTGTGAGTGCGAGTGCGAGTGCGAGTGGTGAGAGTGAGTGCGAGTGCGGGCCTCCGACTCTGAAACTAACTACAAAGTGTTTTTCGCTCAACCACATCGGTTGGTCATTCACGTTTGCCAGGCCTCGGGCGTATTTTCTCTGTCGTACTCCGTGCTCCGCGAGTGTTGCAGCATAGCCAACAAGTTCTGCACTCATTTACCGCTTTGCAAAACCAATTCAGCTCATTCAAAGTAGACGAAGAACAAATAGTAGATTTCCATTGCATTCACATCAAGTGAGTAGTCTTGTCCACACAACAATTTAAAAAATTGGAATGTAGGATAGACAGAGTTGAAGTATTGAGTTTGGAACCTAAACTCAATGGTTGAAGTGACCACATGTTTCGGATTAGAACAAGCAAGTGTGGTTTTTCTTCCCGGTGTCCCTGCATCACGAAGACCTTTTGCAGTGCACTCAAACTAATGTCTTATAACTTAGGCCTACTTCAAATTTCATTATTTTTGGGTGTATTTAATAACTTCGTTTAATTTATTGACCTTTTTAAATGAATTTTTTTGACGGAATTGGGTAGGAAATACGTAAAATAAATTAATAATTTTAAAATAAATTATAAGCAGGAACACTCGTATAAAATAAAATAAATAGCATCCATCACATAGTCTACAACTGCCGACACCTCAGTGTGGTACACAGAACAGTTGGATAGAAGCTGTAAACCAATAATGTTATCTTCTGCTGACGTCATCAAATTGCCTTGATTTTGCAATTCAAGATGAATAAAACCTGTGCTTGTTGTACTTGTACTAGTCACCTAGCGCACATCGACCTGATGTATGCGAGATAGAGCTGGTACTATATTATAGAGCTACTTGCATGGCTACGAGCTACTATCTTTGACTATACGAGAATAAACATGAGTTTGTATATTTTCTTTTAAATTTTTTACGCATAAATATTCTAAAGGTATCCTAAACTCAATGACAGATTACTTAAAATGGTCCATCTATTAATCAATCACTTAGTTTACTTTAAGTCTTTGAATGGTCCATCTATTATTCAATCACTGTTAACTCTATAAGTCACTACATGAAACATCTATTAATCTAACACTTAGTTTACTATAAGTCTCTGAATGGTCCATCTATTGTTCAATCACTACATGGACCATCTATTAATCTAATACTTAGTTAACTACGGTTAACTATAAGTCTCTGAATGGTCCATCTAGTATTCAATCACTGTTAACTACAAGTTATTGCTTGGTCCATCTATTAATCTAACACTTAGTTTACTAAGTCACTGAAGGGTAATCTTTTAATCAATCAATTAGTTTACTATAAGTCTCTACATGAGCCATCATGGCCCAATTAGAAATATATAACATAGATTAATACAGTTTCTAAACTGGTAACTGAATTAAATCGAGATGTTAAATAACACGTTCTTAAATTTGTAATATAGTCACTATCTACTTAATTCCTTTCGTATTTGAAACAATAACAAATAATTGTACCGGGCGTTGTTTACATCAGAGTTTTCTTTCATACAAGCCAATGTTGCAAAGTGCAAACCTTAGAGAAGGAATATAGGTTTCCTTCTTTGGGGTAAACTGATTGATATAGGTACCGTCTGGGTTCGAGTATGTTGGTACGACATGCACTTCACTGGATGGTTTGTAACTAGAGCCACACTTGGTGTATTGAGGTTAAACTTGTTACACAGTTGAAACTATTGCCACGGCAGTTCAGGAAACTCAACATGCCCTTAACTAGAAACTGTGCTTTACTCCAACATTTCTCTTAGCAATTTAGTTTCAATGTAGATAAGTATAATGCAGCGTTGCAGCGTATACAAAACTTTCTGTCTTTAACATAAATTTTATTTTGAACATTGATTTTATGTGATAACCTTATTTTTATCAGTGGACCTAACCAAACTGCAACTCCCTCTTGTTTGATTTTGTTAGATATTATATAATAAATAATAATAATTTTACAATATGTTTCTCAAACGCATCTGTGCTGAAGGGTAATCTTTTAATCAACCAATTAGTTTACTATAAGTCTCTACATGAGCCATCATGGCCCAATCAGAAATATATAACATAGATTAATACAGTTTCTAAACTGGTAACTGAATTAAATCGAGGTGTTAAATAACACGTTCTTAAATTTGTAATAATAGTCACTATCTACTAAATTCCTTTCGTATTTGAAACAATAACAAATAATTGTACCGAGCGTTGTTTACATCAGAGTTTTCTTTCATACGAGCCAATGTTGCAAAGTGCAAACCTTAGAGAAGGAATATAGGTTTCCTTCTCTGGGGTAAACTGATTGATACAGGCACCGTCTGGGTTCGAGTATGTTGGCACGACATGCACTTCACTGGATGGTTTGTAACTAGAGCCACACTTGGTGTATTGAGGTTAAACTTGTTACACAGTTGAAACTATTGCCACGGCAGTTCAGGAAACTCAACATGCCCTTAACTAGAAACTGTGCTTTACTCCAACATTTCTCTTAGTAATTTAGTTTCAATGTGGATAAGTATAGTGCAGCGTTTGCAGCGTATACTAAAACTTTCTGTCTTCAACATAAATTTTATTTTGAAACATGGATTTTATGTGATAACCTTATTTTTATCAATGGATTTTGTTATAATAAATAATAATAATTTTACAATATGTTTCTCAAACGCATCTGTCGCATTTTTGCTTTAATCACATTCCGTAATCGGCTACTCCATCGTTTAAAATCAACTTGTTTGACAATAGATGTTAAACACAACTTTAGTATGGCTTTTGGTACGGTATTCAATATTCATAAACACTACAATAAAAACAAATCCTCTCCTATTATTGCAAAGATTTTCAAGATATGGTCCTTACTTCCATTCCATCATGTATTAGCTAATAAATCTGGTTTGCCTTGAATATACGACTGACGAAATGTAGGGCTAGCAGTAGCTCTTTTTTCATTAACATAAGGTGTGATCTGTCAATATATCATTGTAACATTAATAAAACCTACTCCCATCTTCTGACAACATTAAATGGAACAAACGAATTAGATAATTGCTATTTTAAAAACTCATTCGTCATAATTGTTATATTTCTCGTAGCAACCACTCACAGTAGTTTGTGTTTGGGCTTCGCGGGCAGTAGCATTGCTCTACTGACCTAGTCCGAGCGACTGTCGATTCTTGAACCGAACTCGCTCCCAGCAGAAAGACATACTTCATAACCTATCATTAACACTACACTTTAATTAATGGCTTATCAAATATTTTATTTATATTATTATAAAATACACCTAATGGTATAGGATAAAGAGAGGCCCAGAAAGGTAGCGGCGCAAAGCTAACATTACAGACATGCATTTTATTATAATAGCATTTATAATCATTATGATTATTTTTCTCATTTCTCAACGTGATTAAAGTGAACGTATGTTCGCTTTAAACATAGCAATTGTCTTCCAAGCTGCATTATTAAATTATTGTACCGCCACATAACTGTCACTTCGAATATCCGACGGTAATCAACGACAGTCGTGTATATATACTTAGGTGTAACACTCCACTCCACGTGCTGATGTAGATTAGCATTATTTGTTTTGTAGTATGATGAGTTTTCTTTTATTACGTTAGTGACTAAAATGGGTGTCGTTTGAACTTGGTAGGATAAGTGGGGGGGGGGGGGGGTTAATGCATATAAGTTTAAAAAAAATTAATTATATGGACTGCATTCACTTTAAAACAGGTCAATCCTCCTTTGAAAATCAGTTTTTTTAATTGAATAGGATAGACGTTACGTAAATAAATAAATACTTTTTTAAATCTAATTGTTTTGGTAATGGAAGGTAATGTAGAATTTCAATTGTTTTGATACTGCAGGCTGTGGTGCAAACAATTTTTTTTACAATAAGGGTCTTCCATCCAAAATAGTTGAATATTCAAGAACAAAATCAAATCAAATCCTGCATAGATGATAAAAACACAAAAATGCCTCCCTTAGATATAGATTATCTTTTTTCTTGTTGGATGAGCGTAGCGACGTAGCGAGCGAAGCGAAGATTCCATTTCACTACACTGGAGAAAAAAATCCGGAATGTTTTTTTTTTCTTTTTTTGTATTTTTGTCTGTCTGTTAGCACGATTCCGGCTAAACCGATATTCCAATTGAGATGAAATTTTATGGAGACCTTCGAAATCTCTGAACTTAGAACTGCCACGTTTTTGAGCGCATTCGAAAAATTATTTCTCATAAAAATCGCAAATTTACGTTTTTTTTTCTTTTTAAAACAATTCTTTGACTTATAACACCTACATGCTTTATCCTATTGTAATGATTTTTTCACAGAACCTTAATTTTATGAATTAATATATTCGTGTAAAATTTGTGCGCAATCGAATAATTATTTCTTATGAAAATTTTATTATTAAAATTTTTTCCTTTTTTAAAATTATTACGATTAATTAAAAAAATTAAAAATTAAAGTTATTTTTTTATTTTATTAATTTAATTTAAAAAAAATCTTCAACTTAGTAATGATTTTTTCACAGAACAACAGAAAATCCGCATAACACATGGCAGCTCAATGTACCAATTACGCTCATCCAACAACGCGGCGGGACTAAAGCGTTTTCCTAGTATTCAATAAATTTAACCGTGTAAAGCCGGTTTCATTGTATTGTCACAAGATTTGTCTCTATCGCATGTCAAAACAACTCCAACTAATTATCGCAGTAAAGTGTCATCCAAAGCGTGGATATTGTGTTGATTGGTCTTTGAATGATCATTGCACACGCGTCGAGTTGTTTTCATTGAACAGCTGGATTAGAAACGAGAATCGAGTTATGTGGGCGGGTCTCCGCTCAAATCCGGTAGCACTTGTCTCTTATCTGTCGTCTGTCAACTGTCTACAACCCACTCACAACTTTGCGCAACAATGTTTGGAAATACAATCAGTGGTGATGCCACAAAGTCTCGTTCGGCTTCAGGAAAATACGTACAAGAAAATATTATTGTAGCCATAAACCTGGTTGGAATGACAGAGACAAACAACAGAAGCCTTTTTACAGGGGGAACTGATTGTATTTAAAATTGTGAACATATCAATCACATTTCTTTCCCGCCATGTTTATTTAGAATGTGTGTATTTGTGTTATGTCACCCCAACTTAAATAAAATAAATCCGTATTTAGAGTCTACCCACTCAGTCACATAACTGATTTTCAGTGGGGGACAGTAAACCAAAGCGACCAAGCCAACCCTGCAGGCCCCGACGCAATCGACGAGTGAGCGATAACCAACCAAAGGGTCCAAAGATCGATATTTTTATAGAAAATATAGCAATCAGTGGTATGGACAGTGCGAACACCCGCGGATCAACGCCAGAATGAACAAGGCCGATTCAGAACAACTTATGTGCCTCGTTGCTAGGACGGCTCCAAAGTCACCGTTTACAAATACCTACGACAAGATAAAGACTGGACTTAAGTCCAAATCAGAAGTTAAAAAACTTCTGATCTTAGCGGGAATCGAACCCTGGACCTTCTGTATTGGAAGCAGGTAGGCTAACAATAAGACCAACGAGCCACACATTGTTAATACGATATTTTTTACACAAAATAGAATTCGGTCCTTAAAAGGCCTTTGCACGAGGAGTGCTGTACGTATTATTTACATACATCTAGAAAGGTAGTCAAAAAAACTAAACCGATTACATCTGTATTATTTTCGAGGTACACTGTTGGTGGTAATAAATATGAACACATTGAAGTGTGACTATATTATAAATAGTACAGATTGAATGTTTTTGTTCTCAACGTATTTTGAATTTACTATTGGTTAAATGTGATAAAATGTTATAAAAGGAAAATATACGCTTGTGTTCATCTGTTAGGAGTTAATAGTGAAATTATACTACGGATACTTTCCACACACAAGACATATTATTTGTTTCTTAGGGTAGTCGTGACATTATGCAATCAATCATCTAGACTATCAAGCAGCACGCACGCACATCAACCCCGCAATATTATTATTATCAAGTTCCGCAGAATCTTACTTTGAGCTCACAATGTGTACTGACATCATAAATAAATGTTCTGGAAAATAACTTCTAAAAATAACAACACACAATACCGACCTTGCACGGAAAGTAAAGTTAGTAAGTTATAACCTTATAATGAATATTGTATTGCATTGCTTTGGTTAAGTTTGGTTTGGTTGTGGGGAAGCCAGCGGTTGCGATTGTGTCAGGTGAAGATAAATAATGATATGCAATCATAGCAAGTTGCAATTTGCTTTGAAATACACTACTTTCGTGCTCTTTGAATACCTCGTCAGTTTGAATACTTCACGAATATTATTTTACAGTGAAGTACATTCATGTTCTGAGGTAATTTGTCATGAATGTTAACTTTATTATAACAATTCGTATATTTTTGAAGGATGATGGTTTCACGAGACTATTAAATTTCACTTCAAGATGTTTTGTAAACTCGGTTTTACCGGTAGGTATTAAGTTTTTGATCTACTAGTAATTCTTCATCTGGGGGATCCATGGACCCAATTAAAATTTTCCTAAATATTAGTTTAACGAAACATCGGACATAGTTTATCAATAATGGTCATCTGACATTGCCAAAACTATTTTTGATTTATTTTTCGGTTGAGCGGTACGCCCAATATAGACGATTATAGTGAAATTTTTTTACGTATACACGGCACAGCTTTCTACTCATAATTTTTATGTTAAAAGGATAATTTTTGTTTCTATTTGTGACACATACTCCTGGTTATAAACTCTATATGTTGGAATTTGTTTCCCGTTAATATCTTGCACGGTACGATTTTTTACTTCCACGGGTACAAACACTAACTTTGTACCGGCGGAAGTAAAAAATCGTACCGTGCAAGATATTAACTGGAAACAAATTCCACCATATAGAGTTTATAGCCAGGAGAATGTGTTACAAATAGAAACAAAAATTAGCCTTCTAACATAAAAATTATGAGCAGATAGCTGTGTCGTGTATACGTAAAAAATTTCACTATAATCGTCTATGTTGGGCGTACCGCTCAACCGAAAAATAAATCAAAAATAGTTTTGGCAATGTCAGATGATCATAATTGATAAACTATGCCCAATGTTTCGTTAAACTAATATTTAGGAAAATTTTAATTGGGTCCATGGATCCCCCTTTTAATTTAATTTAATTTTTTAATTGTGAAGAAATTAATATGGATACCATAACTATGAAACCCGATTTGTACCGTATGTATATGAGAAAAGTTAAAATATGTTTTAAAATTGTTTGTAATAAATTTCCTATAGATCAAATCCAGCATTTGCATTTGGCAGCATTGACGAATACAACATGACGACTAAAGGAATGCTTCCACAATGTCAAGTTGTTTTGCCGTGGGCTGGGATAGAACCCACATCAACAACAGAAGCTCATCCAGCGTCGTGAGCTTCGACGCTACTAAAAGCTGTCCACGAACATCGTATTTGTTTTCAAAAGAAAGCAGGAAGATACGATGCAAAGCTTTGTCGCTTTAGGGCGTCGTATAACCGAGTATTCGTCCAGTACAAATAGGCATTTCTTCCAAGTTTCTAGAAGTTATAAAAAATTAAATCTTAGTCCATGATAAGTTGACGTGCTTTTAAAAGACGCTATATTATATTACAATATTATACTATTATAGCATTAGTATACTTGAAACATTTTTATTTTTATTATTTCTATTTCACTTTATACTACCTATCTTATGTAGGGGCTTGTATATTTACGCCTTTTGTTAAACCCAGCACAAATATTTTCAAACAAACACCTCCATTAAGAGTAAGACGCAACGCATTAAAACAATATGACTATAGGCTATAGCTAAAAGCGGACTAAAAGTTCAACATCGTACAGATCTTGGAATAGGTCGCAGTTTTGATTCCTAATTCCATGTCGAAACTAACTACACTCTCCATTCTATAAGCGTGTTACCGCAAAAACTATTTATTCCTAGTTTATTTCCAACATAAGCTAGTAGTTAAATATATTTACACAACACTGATGTTTCTGCTTCCAATGCCACAGGGCCCGGTTTCGATTCCCAGTTATATATAAGTATTAATAATTAATTTTAAAGAAGGGGTGACACTAACACGTACGCGGTGATGCCATTGCATCAAAACAATGTAAAATAATTATATGAAATGTGTCCCACTGAAAATATTAAAGTGGGTAGACAATAAATACGTACATGCTTACATTTGACATTATTGATGAGAGAGCGCAAGATGATGACAAAACCTTGTCTTTTATAGAGATTCACAACTACACAGACGCATGTTTACTTATTCTAAGATTACGAATTTGACATTGGCACACATTAAGTTAATTTATTTAAATAATATTTATAAATACAAATATTTAAAACAGAAGGTAAAAGTTGTATCTATTGCAATATGAGACGTTATGCGCATATAGCAATGTTTGACTGTTCATTTCTAAAACGTGCATAACGCAACGTTTAAATACTTTATTGATAAAGTGAAATGAAATGAATTAGTATTTTTATTTAATTAATTTTAATTTGTTTCACTTTTTAAAATAACCATTTCAATATATTATCAGAATTTGTTGTATTTGTATAAATTGTTATAATATAATTTAAAATGTGCATTTAATTATATTTCAATGTTTTGTGTTTATTTATGTACTTAGTTTTATTTATTGTCCTTTGTTAATAAGTTGTCATAACTGCATACGATAAATAAATAAATAATAATAATAATAATAATAATAATAATAATAATAATAATAATAATAATAATAATAATAATAATAATAATAATAATAATTGTTTTCGCTAGTATTCCAGAGGAATGATTTATGGTAATATAATTCGAGTTAATTCAACTTAATACTGTTTTATTGAAAGGCACAAAATGAAACACACGTATGGAAAAAAACGCCATGGTAAAAATACAAAAATACATTTCATGAAACTGGAAAACAACAGCTTTCAAACACTGCCTATTAGAATACATATAAATAAAAGTATAATAGAATATAAATAATAATAATAATAATAATAATAATAATAATAATAATAATAATAATAATAATAATAATAATAATAATAATAATAATAATAATAATAATAATAATAATAATAATAATAATTTTTTTTTTTTTTTTTTTTTTTTTATTATTGTAGATACATTTCTTCCATAACCTTACATATTTCATACATTCGACCTTCCACAAACTGCGCATGCAGCTTATCTGTGGAACTATGTTTATTAAAGATAAGGATTTATTCACTTCTGAACACTTAACCTAATATAATTGAAATTTGATTTATTGAAATTACCGACTGTGAGTCTAAACAATAAAATGTGATAATTATATAAAGTTTGACATTATGAATAAATTTATGAATGAACAGAATAGAAGAAAATTGATAAATACCTGAAAAACATAAAATATAAAAATCACATAACCACAATTTCCTCACTCAACTATAATATTGTTTTGAAGCAAATATGTCTTTAATTTAATTTTTATATCTCTAAATGAATCTAATTCTTTAATTTCTGGAAGAATCTTATTAAAATATAAAGGTACAGAGTAGCTTAACGATCTCTTCCCATATTTATTGTTAAAGGGTGGTAACTGGTAAATTCCTGCACTTTTGGCTCGAGTTGAAGGCTTGTGGTCAATAAGAATTTTATATTTTTTGTCAAAGTAATGCTTTAATAACAGCTTATAAACAAAGATTTCCCTAACTGGCAAAACATCAAATAGTAAATACAAATCCGAGACACATCTCCCATCAACGATTTCTCTTTCATTCATCATTTTTATAATTTTGTTTTGTAATGATATTAAATTTTTAAGTTGCGAGTAAGACGCATTACCCCAAGCCGATATACCGTACGATAAAACTGACTCAGCTAGAGCAATATATACCATTTTACGGTATTTAAATGATAAGATATCTTTTACGGCGTAAAGCTGATAAGCACAAGATCTTAGTCTATTGCATAGTTTCCCTATTTGAATATCCCAGCAATATCTTCGATCTATTTCAAGACCTAAATAGGGATGGCTGTAACATGAAATAATTTTTGTCTGGCATGAACATATAAACAAATCTTTGCCAGCGTTTCTGTGCAAACAATTAAAATCGTGAGCAATAACCTCTATACTGGCATTCCGATCGGCGTTTAAAGGTGGGCAGATATGCACAATTCTAGTTTTTTCCGCGTTGATAATGAGTCTCATGTCATGGTTCCATTTCAAGAGATTAAGAAAATCTGCCTGCAAATATTCTACTGCTAGTTTGACGTTCTTATGTATTGCTAATAATGCAGCGTCGTCCGCATAAAAAAAAGATAAACACTTGAATAATAATAATAATAATAGAAATAATAATAAACTACCACTTGCATTTCTAACACGTTCGTTATCGAAGTAATGTTAAAATCCTACCAGCTATTGAGGTAGCATTAAAATCCCATCACCTGCAATTCCAAAACGTTATAAAAGAAGATTCTACTCCTACCACGTGCAATTCTAAAACACGTTTGAAGACACATTTTAATCCTGCCATGCATTTTAAAACGCGATTGAATTAAAATTGTGTCCTGCCTGCGTAACTTTTCCCACCTACTACGGCCACATATTCGAAACCTTTATAATCTCCTCGTTAGAAAGCAGTCACACAGCTCATCGCTGAGGCTTCTGTGTGGACATGAGGAATGAAGACCTGGTTACGACGATTGTGTTTATGTCTTTATATCATTTGAATTATTATTGTAGTTGTGATTATAATTAATGTCTCTACAGAGCAAGGTTGCCGTATCAGAGAATCAGGTTACGCAATTCACAGAACGTTCGGATGAACACATATTGTTTGTCTTGTCGAGGTCAGACCCACGTGAGGTCCTGATTATCAGAAGACGACATACAACACGCATAACTGTACCACAACGCACATACAGGTAGGCAGTATGCGATATGCTGCAGTGTGACTTAGGGCAAAAGAAACAAAACGAAACGACATGTTCAGACATTACGTGCTTGTTTCTCAATGGTGGATCCAAGTTAAGACTAGTAAAACGAAAAGGATTACATGACTATGACTGGCAGCCTAATCACAGATATCATCTCATCTTATGATCGAGTTGAATGAACGAGTGGGGCAGGCTATCAATCTTGCCACACCTCATGTGGACTTGCCTTCGGGTAGGCTCCACCACACTCGACACAGGTACACGAGTGATAAGGGAGAGGTTAGCGTCATATCACGCTCATTCATGTACAATGTGCAGGTAGTCAGCAAACTTGCTTATCGATATCATGGAAATTGATTACCGAATATAATCAATGCACTCGTTTAAACAATCTGGATTTCTGGATGATCTTCTGTTAATGACGCAGTGAACAGACTGGATTTACATCAGCGGATAGAAGTAAATCAAGATCTGGACGAACGCCGTCTTACAACTCTTCTATACTTTAATTTATTAATATATTGTGGTATTATTAATTTTAAACGTTGACTTTGGAGCCGCCCTAGGAACTAAGATCTGTTCTTGAAACAGTGTGAGTAGACTCTTCAGGCTCAAATCGAAATTTTCTTAGGTCCCATATCATTTTTTTAAATATAATATAAATAATTGCTATAATTGTTACTCGTCAAAGAAATAGAATGTTTTAAGATCGTAGGTTGGATTGTGACTATAAAGTATCGAGCTTGTTGCACAGTGAGTTATGGAGGTAAATGTTATACATTGTATTTGTGAATTTACTTCTGTCTGAAGCTGTACATTCGTTTGAATAACTTTCATATTTGAGTGCCACGTCTAAAATAGTTTCTAATCAAAATCATGCCCAAGCCAGTATGATAGCAGGACTCTGGAATTACGTTTATGAGACCACGGCCACCATGCTATTATATAGTTTATCCTGCAGGAGTAGATTGCCAGTTATCGCTGGGTGTGTTTCAGGGATGCCATTGTGTCGCAAACACACTACATCCAGTAAATTAATAAGGTTTTATTAGAATCACAAAACAACCCAATAAAAAAGAGCTGTAAATCAAATTCTGCGTGCTTTTAATAAACTTGATTGGCGGCTATTAAAAATAGATTCCGTTTAATATATTTGAGTGCGAGTAGTAAATGAAAAAAATCCAATCAGAATCCAGTTCGCGGGAAAACCCACCTAGAAAAATAGGCCTTGACGTATCTAAAAGTCTCCATCCTACTCCTAGTACACAAGTGGTGCGTCAATGTACAATCACATCTATTAGCTAATCAATCATTTCATTCCAGACAAACATGACTTGGAACCGCAAATATAAACTGAACTACCGTATCTAAACGAATTATTATTGCTCGAATTTGTAAAATCAATCTTTGACTTTTCATATCGAATATCGAGTTAGGCCTAGTAACGAGTTAATTAGATAACGGAAAATTATAATGCGCACAAAGTCTAGCCTGGGGCGGTTTTATATATAGCGATCAGAATCCGTTATGATTGTACTTGGAATATATTCATATTCTTTAAAGTTGCATTGAATTAAAATATAACACAAGGACATACGGTTATAAGATAAAGTTGTCGCGCTGCACTACTTGAATGGAATAATGTAGATATATTTTGTACTACTAGGCTAGAATATTACAGATTTTATTCCGTTCATGTAGCATTGAGCCTGGGGTGGTACACTTACCTACTACCGTTTAGAGAGAGGTTGCTGCAACGTGTAAGCTAAAACAACACCATTGTGGATTTATCCTGTAAGGGGTTATCATATTTTAAACACGTCACCTCCAGATGCTCCGATACTGGCAAGACGTTCCAACATTACAAAGTTTTCCATACTTGTGAAAAATTAAATTTAAAAACTCTACTTTCATCAATATCATTTCCAACACATTCTCCCAAGTTCTCCTTGATCTCCTCATTCCCTTGGAAAAATAAGTTGAGTTCCCCCTCCACCTTCCCCCCACTTATATTTATAATGTGCATGTTATTAATGCAACCATAATGCACATTTTTGTAAGTCCTTATTTGTGTTCTAAGTAGGACCCCCTTTTAACTACGTAGTCTACAACACATCACATTAATTCACACAATATACATCCCGATAACATTTCTAGATAAAATCATTATACAAACAGTATGGTAATTTCTACAGCAAAAACATTAATTTAATACATATTGCTGTACATTGAAATGTGCGGTATATCTCAATTCTAAACTACAAATTAAAGTTTACTGACTGTTTCTTTAAACTCATCCATCAAAAATTGAAGAAACCAAAGACTTCCGTGAGTTTAAAGAAAAAAATCATAAACATAATAACATTTCCGAGTCAAACAGCAGACGAGCTTACAAAGCCGTATTCGGCCATTCATAGATTGAACGGTGCCACATATTCAACGAGAAAAGAAATCCCAAGGGAAAATCACAGCTAAGGACAGAAATGAGCCTTATAATTTTCAATAACAACACTGCCCAATACCCAAAACAACGTTTTAGTGGGTCATATAGCAAAAGCATCCCCTCCAAGATCATTTATACCCTAATATCAAATACACCCCTTAATATCGCCTACTATTCATATTCGAACTTGCAATTTCATTCTTGTCTATTCACTCAAACCTGCTTAGCCTGTCTACGCCACGCTGGCTGGATCTTCTTGATCTACCGAATAATACGGGTTAGAAGGGAATTGATTCCATTAGGTTCGAAGCACCGTTGTAAATCCGTGACTGTAAGAGGATTTTCGAATTCATGTTTGAATTTGTGACGTTAAATCACTGAAATAAATCCTTGACGTTGAATCAGAACTGTAATTCTGCATGCATATTGAGACGTTCTTATGTTTTAATCAAATCAAAAATAGCATCCACAAGTGTTTCTTAAAAATTGGTTTGCCATTAGATGCAGATAAAATATAATGATAACAACAAAACAAGATTAGTATGCAAATAATGGAGTTGGGTGAAAAATACGAGTTTTTGTACAAACTGATTTAGTAAATTTTGACTTGAATCATTTTGTAACCAAGACTACGTTTTTTTTTAAGTATTTATTTAACTTATAATAATGGTACAGCAGTGCATACAGTGTGTACAAAATTACCTGAGCCATTGGGCTCTTAACATTTTAACATAAAAATAAAAATATGTATAGCTTATTGTATAGAGATATTTAATAAAAACATATGTATGTAATGAGGGAAAAATTAAACAAAAAAAATGGTAAATCACGACTGAAGAATTAGGAAGATAAGAATGGTGATAGACCTACACAATCACAAACATAAATTGCCTGGAATTCAAGTCTCGCCATATTGTCTTCTCCACTCAACTACGCATTTCGTTATCACTAAGTAAACGACGGAACAATAATACACATGTGAGCGAGGTCTCATAAGAGATTCTCTTATCATCGGTCAGTAAAGACCAATTAAGAAATACACTTTTGTGTTGGCCAACACGATTCAATGCATTTTTGGATGAGCGAAGCGAAGACTTCAATTTCACTGACCCCTCAAAAAATTTAGCTCCAATGTTTTTGTTTTTTTTTTTTCTGTCTGTTCGCACGATACCGGGCAAACGGCATATGCGATCTTGATGAAAATTGGAGGGGACCTTCGAAATCTCTGAACTTAGACCTGCCACGTTTTTGGGTACAATCGAAGAAATATTTCTCATGAATATCGTACTTTTACGATTTTTTTCCGATTTTTAGTGCGATATTTTCGTGACATTTCGGCCGATTCTGAACAAACGGGTGGGGCTACAACGTTCTTATTTTACATGGACATTAAGGTAATGGTGATGTATTGCTTTCTGAAAGAAAAAGTTGAAAAAATTAGCCAGAATCCATAGAATAAAGGTTTTAATATGAGTTTTTTTTAGGTTTATAATAACAATTAACAAGTAACAATATAAACTTGACAACGATCACCTACAATGCATTCAAAAAGCATTTGCAAAGGAAAAGTGGTCCTACGCAAACTAAAAACATTAAAAAAGCTCATCCATAGACGCGACGGGACCTAAGCGTTTTCCTAGTTAGTTATATATAAGTTGGATACATGTCCTCCTCAAATTCGGTCAATCAATCTGCCAACATTGACAATAATTATTTTGTAAACTGTGTTGCTTCTTGTAAATGTGGTGTCTCGGTCTCACATTTTAGTTTTCTTGCTAATCGAGACGATACGTGGCTAATTACAGATCATATTAGTATTAGTGACTAAGATGGATTGGGATATCTGGGAACAACACATAGCCTTCTCATATCGAAAAGAACAAAATGGTCAGATGTTGTTTATACATGGCGTTCATATGCCTGCAATTTTCGAGCGTTTCAAAGGATTTTATCAAATTAAGTCATATCAAAAACGATCATAGACATAATTATATTTAAACAAAAATAACAGCGACAAAACAAGAACACCGACGACGGCTACAACAACATCAGACCATTAACTCACAACCAATGCTAATTAAAATGCAGCTATAAACAAGTTGTTACTTAATTCTCCCAATCCATTCAGCCAACTTTATGGAACTCTCGAGTTTTCTCATGAGTCCCGAGATGGGTTTCTTCGCCATGTAATAAAAAGTCAATCAATTAAGTGGTAAGGTCGGTATCTTTGGTGCCTATAGATCGCAAACCTCTGCCATTATTATCTGGCGAGTTTTCTTGATAATTGGAACAGTCGAGCGTATCACATTCATGAATTCAATACACTATACACATTATTAATTTCGTTTCGGTATTGTTCATTTAATACGCCTGAGCCCTCCCGAATTAGAGTGCCGAGTATACGCGATGTGCAAGTGCAGCCTCTATCGGTGTGAATATACGTGTGCAAGTGCAAGTGCAGTGTGCATTATAATGCGGGGTCAAGCCTGGAAACAGGTTCTCAACAGTGGCACTGCGTAACCTATAATCTATCATTTTGTCAAACAACAATGCAACACTTCAAACATATTTGGTCCATTCACTTTCTATCTTTCAGTATATAAGTTGGCACGATCTTGAATTTCCATTCCGTGCATCGTTATAGCCGGTTACGTAACTCCAGATTGTTTCTGTTTGGACACCATATACTTGATGTGGCTGCTAAACATAGCGCGTCAAAACACAAACAGCTACTACTCTTAGCAAGAAATATGCAGGAGATTTGCATCTAATCACGTCACATGAGTGATGAATGAATGAAATCTTAAGAGTAAAATAGTTTAATTGTGCTATTTAAATCGATGAAAGGGGATGTACAAGGATGAAGTTTCGGGTCTTGTGAAAAATACAAAACGTAAGTCCTAAGCAGGATTCAACGGTCGTCCCTTGGACTCACACGCTTCGAACCAGCGCCCCGCGGACGGCTTCTTTGTCGGGTCCAACTAGCTATTTTACTGTTGATGAAAAATGTATTTTTAATTCACACATCAGCCCCAAAAATATAGCATGCACTTTTAGAAGTTGAATTTCCTTGATCCTACGCCAGTTGTCAATTGTCGTTGGAGGACTTGACATACCGCTTTTAACGTTTTCAAGCAATTTCCCGTAATTTAAAAAATAGGAAACGAGAAATGTGTATCTCGAGCGCTCTCTTTTTATTTCTGTCTCTCTCTTCTTCTATCTCACTCCCTCTCTCTCTACACAATATGGCGCGGTTAAAAAGCAATCAGATAATGTATATTTATTTAGGGCAACCAGAAAAGCCTTTTATTAACGCGTAAGCTTATTTTTCCCTACATTGTGAAAAGAATATAATACATGTTAGCGATTTTTCTCGGTCTAGCTTACTCTTCGCATTTCGTCTGTTTAGTGCAGAGTTGTGTACTATGGCAGAATATGATTGCTTCTATTCATCATTTAATCGACTGCAGTCATAACGTCTAATTCATAACAAATGAATATTACTTGACTAATTAAAACGTGGTTTTCTTTAGACCTCTGGGAAACGTACGTATCATAAACGTAAAAGGTTTTTAATTACTTGTACTTGTGTAATTAATTCACTCTCAAAACGTCATCGGGGTTTATGACCAGTGAATTTGTAATGCAAGTACCTATATGCATGCAGGCAAATACTAGAACATATAACATTATCTTGGAGCAACAGGTGTCAAGGTTAATTAAAACATGTGAATATTTAAATATAAAATTTAGCTAATAAAAACGGAATTTGTTGCGCTTTATTAGTAAATTAACTAAATAACAATTTGTTTACGCACAATAGAAAATCTTCTCAATTTCGATAAACACTCCAAAGTAGGTGTAATTTGTTTACTCGAAATCAATAAAGAAATAACAAAATCCATCTCAGACGGGTTTTTAGACCCGGATCTCCCGACTGACGTGGGTTCGATACACGGCCGGCATCTTTTACACTTAATTAAATGTTCGCTGGTCGCGCTCTCCAACACAATCGAGGTTTTCTTCTTTGAGTATTGTTTCTACTTTTAAATTTATTTTTGATAACAAGCCGCGCATTAATATCGTGTTGTGATCTTTGTGGTAGATCGATTAGATCCGCGTGGTATCGCATTGCGCGTGGTACTGCTGCGTTGGTGGTCGCTCATTGTTCTCGGCCCATGCAGCTCGGGCTACCAACTAGGAGGTCGGAGGGCATCACGTGGCTGGAACTTGTTTGAATGATGGACGAGCTGGCTGACTTAGTGGCAGCAATCAGTGTTAAGCTGGTGCAGTACCTGGCTCAATAATATTAAACACTCATCTACCACGATGCAGGTGCAGCAGCTAATAAGATGCAGAAACCTGACTCGACTAGACACATTATACGGATAATAACAAGTAAATACCACATACTGTAGAAAATATCCATACAACCCTCTCCAACAATATGATTATTTATTATATTAAAAACGATACTACGCAAAAATGCGTGAGATACTTTTTAATCAATATATTATTACATTAGTTTAATTTTAATTTCCGGAAAATTTTAAGTCAATTTACACACTCATTAACTTCTTCCGCACACTCGTCAAAATTTCATTGAAAAATTATAGGTAGGTGGTACGTGGTGGTGTGAATGGGTGTTTATGAAATGAGAGTGGCAATGGAATGGTAGAATGATTCGAACCGTCGTCTAGATGGTGCCATACCTTATGTAGAGATACATTTTTTGTTATTGCCTTTTTGCTAATTTTTACTTATTTTGGAGCAAAAAATGCTAATTTTACTAAAAATAACATTTTGTAATACCTATTGAGAACTAATTTAGCAATTTATTCCAGCGTTTTATGTGATTATTTAATTTACATAATATTAAAATATGCGTGTATATATATACAATTTTATTCACGAACAAAATTTACAAAAAATAAACTCGGGCAAACCAGACGAGGGTTTATTCTAGAACACCTTTTGACCCCTAATTTTGACCCAACATTGATTAACGCGTGGCTGTATCAAACTTCATTTTCATAATTGAGCGAGCATAGCGAGCGTCTCCACTTGACTCTTATGGCTCGAATGTCTGTTTTTTTCTTTTCTGTTACTGCTTCGGTACAGGTCGCACCGTTTCCCTGATCGACCTGAAATTTGTCACACATGCACATAGCGGGTTGCTGTATAGTTTTTGAACAAAATCCGATCGTTGGTTATAAAAAAAAAAAGTTTCGATCGTTATGAAATTTTGCAGGGTCAATAAGTACAACATTCTCTCCTATTTTACAAATTTACAGCTAAATCGGTCAAGACCTTAAAGACTTAAAGAGGTATGAAACATTATGGGAATGTCGTACTCGGGTCATGTTGCACGTACCGGTGCTCGCTCAACAACGCGACGGGACTTAAGCGTTTTCCTAGTATTGCTTATAGTTTCTTTAGTAACTGACCGTAAATGTGACATCGCAAGAGACAAATTCTTAGTGATTTTTAAGTTTATGTAGGAGGCTTTTATTTGAAATGTGGAAATAATGTCTGAGCCATGCGAACCATTAATAAATAACATAATTTAGTTTCAATTTTAGCGTGAAAATAGATGTCAAAAAGTGGTCCGAAACGTATGAGAAATTCATCGTATTTATAGGAGGCCAAGCAATGTGTAAATTGACATTTTACAGTGGAAAAAGTTTAACCCGAGCTCATCCAACCCTCTCCAACAATTATATGATTATTTATTATATTAAAAACGATACCACGCATAAATGCGTGAGATACTTTTTAATCAAAATATAATTACGTAAGATTAATTTTTAATTTCCGGAAAATTTAAGTCAATTTACACACTCATTAATTTCTTCCGCACAGTCGTCAAATTTCATTGAAAATTAGAGGTAGGTGGTGGTGTGAAGGGGTGTTTATGAAATAAGTGTGGCAATGGAATGGTAGAATGATTCGGACCGTCGTCTAGATGATGCCCCACCTTATGTAGAGATACGTTTTTTAAACTTTTTTAAAACTAATTTTTACTTATTTTGGAGCTACAAAATGCTTAATTTACAACAAATAATATTTTTTAATACCTATTGAGAACTACTTTATCAATGTATTCTAGCGTTTTATGTGATTATATTGAATTTAAAAGTCCGTATATAATCCATCATTTACCATTAGAAGTGCACCCTACATTTAGGGTTTTGGTAGATAGGGGAAAAAATAGATGTGAATGCAAAATTTAAAAAAAAAATGCAAAATTTTCTAAATATAGATGCTAAAAAAGTATGTGTTTTCTTATAAACCACATGGATGAAAGCGCCCGAATTTTGTCTGGTTTATGAAGCTAAGTTTATCGATCGATGGGAAACAATCTATTGATGACTTATAGCTCAGGTAATACATTGTAAATGTTCGGCACAGGGAGCCAACATAGGGCGGAGTTGTTTCGAGTCCCGCTCGTATATTAAAAACTTGGATCAACATTAAAATACTAGCATGTTATGAGGTGAACGACGTCAATAAATGCGCTGCAAAGAAAAATAATCAAGATACGAACATTGTGTTCAGAATGGATAGAGTCAGATAATATTAAATTATATGAAATCTGCTTGTTGATATTATCTGATAGCATAATAGCGAACAGGCTTGTAGGGCTTACCGACAACAGTATTAACAAAAGTAAATGCAAATGAATACAAATAATAATAAAATAATCGAGCCAAGCGAAATTTCTCCACTTTTTTAAAATGGATTTGTGTGATGCGAATTAACACTTGAGAGCGCTGCCTGTAGTGATAGGTGTCAGTAACTACCAGATATAACGTATTGGTTTACAAATACTGATGTGTGAATTTCTCAATTGAATTATTCGGATAACCTCCTGTGTAGGTGGAATTGATAGTATTTAATACAATACAAAATCCAACTAGACCGGGAATTGAACTCGGGTCTCCCGCTTCGTGTTTCCGTTTTGTAATTTGTGGATTGTATTTAAAATTATTTTATCTGATGTATTATATTTTTAAAGTGCTTATAAGCTAGGATTCAAGCCAGTAGTGCACGAGAAAGGTGTATAGGTGGGATAAGTCGTGGCGTATGTTGTGTTAAAATATTAAATTAAAGGGTGTATTATTTACATATTTTAAGATGAAGTAAGTAATAGTGATACGAAATTGCTCAAATTGAAATAATGCATAAAAAGGTGTCGGTTTACATAGAGAAATACATTTTTTGTTTTAAAGTAATATGAGCGAATTTTTTACTAAAAGCTAAAAACCTCTTGGTTTCTTAAGTTTGTCGTTTTTGTGTGTACTCTTAGCGCAGAAGTCAGAAGGCTGGAAGAATAAATTTGATTATTTGTGAACGTCAGAGTAAAAAGATAGCAACATTCTGCTATATTGGATATCATTCGTCAAGAAGCTGTCTTGAGCAAGGAAATGTAATATTTAAGCTTGGAATTTCTTAAAACACCTCCGACGGCAATGTAGGCGAATAAATATCACAATAAAATAATTTCAAATATTACTCAAACCATTGTTGTAAGACAATGAATAATTTGATTCACAATCTTAAAAATTACATCTCAGAGGGGTATCGAACCCCTTAATCAGTCTAATACATTTCATCTGAACGTGTATGACCCCTGTTCTTTTTGCCTGTATTTTCTCGCATTCACAATCAGATTCATTTGTTAACTAATAACCGCTACATCCTATTTCAAATTATCTATTTTACGGTTTGTTTCAATATTGGTCTTCCTCTACTATTCGTATGACCTCCATATTTAGTTTTATTCTTGCCAGGAAATGTGAATCTTTTCCAAATAGCCCTCCCCTCTTTGACAAATTTAAGAGAATAAAAACTTAGCCAAATCTTTCCATGAATAAGCATGCTGGCCTATTCGGTATGGTAGTTAAAGAACTCACGTATGTAGATTAGAGAGAAGCAGGTTAAACGGAGCATTATTTGCCTATTAAATCAAGGTAGGACCTACAATCATCATTTCAAACGGTTGCAGTAATTTAACTTTATAGCTGTTATTAAACGAGAAATAGGTTATGTAACTTGGGTGTGGGTATTTTGAGACTAGCCAACCTGTTGCAACGTGGCTATTAAAACCTAAAAAGTAGTTTAATTAAAAAAGAAATAATTACTCCTCTGTCAATTTTGGAGAAAGTATAAATGAATGACATACCACATCATGTGCCAAAACGTTTATTGTTGCAAGTTGTTGTTATGAATATTACTTGTATAAAACGTTATCGGTACGGTTATGAGATCGAGTAATATTAAAGCAAGTATCAATATTAATGTAATAATTAACAGTGAATTCCTATTCACTATTATTTTGCTTTATACATATTACATACATACACATACAAATAATATTCCAGCGTTAGTAATCGTTAAAAATTACTTTTCCTCTATTAATAATTTGGAAGAGTTTGAGTTGGAAAGTAACTATGAACATAACATATTCAAATAACTTATTGAAATACCTAACGTAATGTATATAGGATTAGAAGAAAGGTATTAAAAGGGAAATACAAATTGTTGCTAATCTTATAAAATTGTGGTTGGTGGATTCTAGCTCTACAGGAGCGAAATAAAATTTGTTAATCCGGCAGCTATAAATTAGCAAAGGGACGTGATGCTTTATTAGCTCGCGACCGTCTCAGACTAATGAACGAGTGAATTCTCTATTTGACCACAAAATAGTTTAGCATTGTGGTGAGGTTTATTTAATCCTATACTCCCGAAGGCGTGGCGAGTACCTTCTAGTACTAGGTACTAACTTCACTTGCAGCAGCAGCTATGCATTAAATTAATAACACTCTTGATAACCAGTAGCACCTTTCAGCGAAGCCGTAAATAAGGTATACGAACTACTTCGCTGACTTGCGCATTTGCACAACCAATAATGGACCAGGTAACAATAATAAAAACAATATAGAGCCGGTTCAAGCTGTTATATGTTATTGCTATAGCATGCGGTCACACATTGCTAGAGCGCTTGTACACTTTAAGCCAACAGAGGCTACAGCCAAGAGGCTTTACACAGCTCGAAATACAGCAGGAGCTTTACAGATGTTTAAGGGAAAAGGGCCACATTTGGCACTTTGCAAATAGGTCAAATAGGTATTCGTTCGGCCAAGATATTTTTGTTTTGAATTCTTTGATTACTGTTTTTATTTTAATTATTATTCACTAATTTAACTTTATTTGTTTGGTGTGTCCAAGACCTGTATTTGTAATATGTTAACCATAAAAATGTGTTTGTCCAAATTGTACAAAAAGCTGTAAATTATAAATGAATAAAGATTTAAAAAAGAAAAAGAAATGTGTATGAAACTTTGCATAGATGTCAAGGAAGTATACATGTGGGTAGCCCTGAAATAGTTGACAATCATTATATTGTATTGTTAATTAGCCACACAAATTTCACGAAGAGGTCAAATTTGGAATGGATAGCAAAAAAACAAAATTAAAAAACGCAAATTGATTTTTTATCGTTTACCTAAAATCTTTTTTTTTGAAAAGTGTGACAGCCTATAGAGCCATCCTCGTAGAAGCCTTCATAGTAGTGCAGAGCTTCGAACAACTGCGATGCCAGTCATGCCAAGCGAACAGGAATTTGCCTCGGACGCATGTCCCACTGTCGTGACACAATGTGTTGTTAGAATTCAGGAGTGAGGATTCGGTTATGTAGATGGGCGGAATAAATCTAAATAGAATAAATAAATAAATAAATAAATTTTATTTAGAGTCTGCCCACTCAGTTATATAACTGATTTTCATGTGGGGGACTTTAAATCAAAGCGACCAAGCCAACCTGCAGGCCCGACGCAATCGACGAGTGAGCGATAACCAACCAAAGATCGATATTTTTTTTAATAGGAAATATAGCAATCAGTGGTATGGACAGTGCGAACACCCGCGAATCAACGCCAGAATCAAAAAGGCCGATTCAGAACAACTCTGAAATTTATTATGTGCTCGTTGCTAGACGGCTCCAAGTCACCGTTACAAACTCCTAAGATAAGAATGATAGACTTAAGTCCAAATCAGAAGTTAAAAAACTTTGACTTTAGTGGAATCGAACCTGGACCTTCTGCATTGGAAGCAGATACGCTAACACAAGACCACGAGCCACACATCACATCGAGGCTTAATGATCGAGATTGCGTGGTCGATAGATCAAGGTGCCTGCTTAAGGGAAGGAAATGTGTGTAACTGGTGTTTGTTTTACGTGAGGAAGAAACACCTTAATACGTCATAATAAACTAAGACAGTGTTCATTTACTTCTCATGCAGTTATACTACTTGGGATGGTAATAGTACAAGAAATAAATTATATGGAAATACACGTATGAGTAAGTATAAAGATAAATACGCAATTATTGTTGTATGTCTAGAAAGTGTAATAAAGTGTAGTTGGAAATAGTAAAATAACAAGTTTATCGCGACCTGATCACAGGACATAGTTGGGTAAGTCTCCTTGCGAATGAGACTTCTCTATGCAACATTCAGTATCTGACATACCATTCGCCTCGTAGTGAATGCGATTTAATAATTCTGCTACTATTATATTTATCGCTAATTAGCTTTATTTAATTTTATGTGTCTAAAAAGTGTCATAGAAATATGTAAACCAAAAGGAATGTGTATATGCAAATTGTAAAAAAAGCTGTAAATTAAAAAATAAATAAAGATAAAATAAAAATAAATACTAACCCACAAAGTTACTCTCTCGCTCTCTTCACGTCCATTCCAATCTGCGCAGTCCAATCTCCTGATGGACATTTTGTCATTCCAGTTTAAGGAATTCCTTTAAGCATCCATACCACACGATTAATCACCCTAATTTTACCTTGACAATTGACATGTCAATCGCAATCATATTCACATACATTTATGATCAGTTGATCACACTCAACTTTTGCACCACACAAATAATGAACACCAACCCAGGGAAGAAAGTTTGTTAATGATATAAAAGTGCGCAACAAAGTATGTAATAAATTAAAATAAAATTTTGTTGTCCCGTTCGAAGTTTGAAGCAGAAAAGATTCGCGTGGCAGCCTGCGGTCAGGGGTTATCCGGATCTCTCCCCTATCCCAAGAGCTGCCTTGTACTGCTAAGTGGCCGGAACCATTATAGGCAGCCATGCCCTATAAAGCATCGAAACTTTTCTAGCCGTATCTCGGGAGATAAATAAGTAAATAACAAGGATGGTCGAATTTAATCAAGGGTTGGAAGTGGGAGCAACGGGGGTCCGCGTCCTGATGGAGTGTCCTGATAATGAGTCCTGATGAAGAGACCTGATAATGAGTCCTGAATCCTGATCGTGATTCCTGATAAAGAGTTCAGATAATGAGACCTGATTTTGAGCTCAGATGGTGATTCCTGATGAAGAGACGTGATAATGAGACCTGATTGTGAGTTCTGATGGTGAGTCATGTAAATGAGTCTTGATAGTGATTCCTGATAAAGAGTCCTGATAGTGAGTTACGATGGTGAGTGCTGTTAATGAGTCCTGGTGGTGACTGGTGAGACCGAATGCTGCGTGCAATGTAGGTCATGTTGATCTAAGGGAGGTTGGCCAGTGTCACATTTTGTCAATAAATTAAAAAGAAATGTTACAAAATACGTGGATTCCTTTTAGTGCATACTTTTGAAAACCCAATTGATATTGAGGATTTTAGTGAAAATTGCGTAGAGTCCGATGTAAATTGTAGGTGGGTACAAAACATGATTATGTTAATGAGAGATCATTTAAATTGTCGAAAGAAAGTTTCGTCAAAATCACAACATTGACCTAATGACCGAGTAAAACTTAAGAAAAAACTATAATTTGCTAAACGAAACGAAACTAAACGAAACTTGTAAATAACTTTAAAATTGGTCGGAATCAAACCTACAACCACACTTAAAAAAAAGTAGCACTTGAAAATACTGAAGCCAATACCCACACGTGCCATGCGAGACGTGAAGTCCAATACCTATCAATCCTTTGGCGCCGCCAGGATTTTTTCCAAGGTGGGGGGGAGGGCAACACGAAATACTTCTTTTCTGGAGTATTGGGGGGGGGGGGGAGGCTCGTAGACGAAAGCCCCCCAATGAGCCCCGCCAGCGTCTTGAAAAAATATTTTTAATACTGTATACTGAATTTGTGTTGTTAAAATAGGTTATGAAAAACTTAAATTCAACTGGCGTGTGGAGAGTCCGTGAGCGAACAGAATAGGCCTACCCCTAAATAGCACCGCAGGGTGTTTTTTCATTTTTTATTTACAATACTTTATAACCGAATTTGTGTTGCTAAAATAGGTTATAAAAATTTTAATTCAAACACATATATATTTGTGTGAGGAGTGACCGTAAACGAATTAAATACCCCAAAATAGCCCCGTAGGGCGTTTTTTTTTAAATCACATTTTATCATATTTTGGGTTGTTAAAAAGGTTTTGGGTTGTTAAAATAAGTAATGAATAAATTTAAATGCAACATATTTATCCTGATGCAAAATTGATAATTTTCCCTGAAATCCATTGGGGTGTGGGGTTGTGGCAAATGCCCCCTTCCCCCCTACCCCCTACCCGGCGCCCATGTATCAATTGAACAATTTACCCAACCAGGCCCAGTTTATATATATTGTATTATATGCGCGTTTCAGTTTCTAACAACGTAATAAAATACCTTCAAAGTTCAAAGTATCTTTAAAATATGCTTGAGAATTGGGCCGGAGTCGGAAATTCCGTATGGATTATTATAAGTTTATTTAATTAATGGGACGTACGTATTTAAAACTCGCATTGGATATATTTCTATCGTACGTGCTGCAGCCACAGTAGAGCTCATGCGGCGATCTTTCTGAGATATTACGCCAGAAGACTATCAATATCATCCAACGATATGAACTAACGATGAAGTGAAAATAAATAAATAAACATGAAAATGTCCCTGTACTAGATTGCACGGTGTGGATTGTTTGTGGCATGGAGTACTTGGCAAGACTGAATACTTTATCGTTCCGTGAACTTGATTAGCATACGTACGGTGTTACTGTTATGTAATGTGATAAAACCAGTACACAAGCCATGTAAAATGGTTTTAAGTTTTGCCAATATGGGATTGTGATTACATCAAAAACATTAATGCGTTATCACATTTTGTAGGTGACAATTCCAAGCTAAGTGGTGGTTCGCAGTCGTAATCGAGCTGCAGGAAAAAGTACTGATGCATAGGTTACATATTTAGGAATGGCACAAATCAAGGGTCATGGAATTAATTTATTTTCATGTTGACCTTATGTAAAAAGTGTTTAAGATTAACATTCTATGGAGAGCATTGCGTTCATTTACTTAATTTTTTAAAAAATATGGAAAACATCGATTTCCGGAATTTTATATAAGTTCCATACAATTTAATGCTGATGATGCAAAAAGAAGACCTAAGCTGTCTAGGGCCTAGAGAAGATTTAAGATTTCCAAAAAATAGTTTTAATATGCAGTAATGAGATGCAATTTAATACAATAATACTTTATTAAAATTGAATAAATTAGGGACCAGTATTGGGTGTAGTATGGAGTCGATGTTTCGCAGGAGAAAATTTGCTCGAAAGTCAAAACACACGAAATTGCAGTTACAAATAAAATAATATTTCCCTGCGAGCCAAACTGAAACCCATAATTTTGCTTCCACCTACGTCTACCTCGCAAAGTTTGTACCTTAATTTAATTAAATCATTCTGTGAGAAACGTAAATGGGGGTGGGAGGGAGGGAGGAAACCAAACTACTTCAACTTTTGCTTACTCGGAACTTCATTGAAAGTAGCTTCTTATCCTTAGAATATTATATTACAAATTCCATATTACGGTCGAATAATGCTGAAGCTGAAGCCATAGTAATTGAATCATTACAAACTTTTCTACCTTCAAAATTGAAATTAAATAAGTTTTTAAATAAATAAAAACTTATTTTTGTTATGAAAACAAAATATTAGTTTACTTCAAGGGCAAAAATTAATTTATTATCCTTTATTATTAATTTGCCGCTCAAAATATTAAAAAATACATTACACAGATATAAACTTATTAGTGATCTGCAAAATACAGGGTTATAAGTTACACATTTAGTATTATTCGTAATGCAGTTAATTTTATTACCACAGTTATTGGATGAGCGTAGCGAGCGTAGCGAGCGAAGCGAAGATTCCATTTCACTACACTGGAGAAAAAAATCCGGAATGTTTTTTTTCTTTTTTTTTCTGTATTTTTGTGTGTCTGTTAACACGATTCCGGCTAAACCGAAACTCCAATTGCGATGAAATTTTATGAAGGCCTTTGAAATCTCTGAACGAAGAGCTGCCACGTTTTTGAGCGCAATCGAAAAATTATTTCTCACGAAAATCGCAATTTTACGATTTTTTTCAATTTTTTAAAAATTTCTTCGGCTTATAACACCTACATGCTTTATCCGATTTTGATGATTTTTTCACAGAACCTTAATATTATGAATTTAGGTATTCCTGTGAAATTTGAGCGCAATCAAAAAACTATTTCTCATGAAAATCGAAATTTTACATTTTTTTTTCTTTTTTAAAACATGCTTAACCCTATTGTAATGATTTTTTCACAGAACCTTAATTTTATAAATTAATATATTCGTGTAAAATATGTGCGCAATCGAATAATTATTTCTTATGAAATTTTCAATATTAAGATTTTTTCCTTTTTTTCAACTACGATTTATTATAAAAATTTAAAATTTAAGTTAATTTTTTATTTAATTTAATGTAATTTAAAAAAAATCTTCAACTTAGTAAGGATTCTTTCACAGAACAACAGAAAATCCGCAAAACACATGGCAGCTCAATGCACCAATTACGCTCATCCAACAACGCGGCGGGACTTAAGCGTTTTCCTAGTTAATATACGATCTTGAGGAATAACATAAGATCACCTTCCCCATACCAACTTACGGCAAACATACGGCACGCAAATTAAATAGTTTCCTGATGCTTTGTTGTTGTTTTTAATGACTATAAACTCCCTCACGAAAACATTCTAGCCAGCGGCATCAAAACCTCAAAACACTGCGCTACGAGGCGCTACGTTGTGACCCCAGCTAAGATAGATAAGTCGACGGCGCGAACTATATTAGTAAGCATGATATGCGAAAACACGTGAGATACGAGAAGGAAACTAATAACTATTCAAATCAGAATTGCTGAGGCCGCTAATGCGTGATGCTATCGCAGCTAAATATGGTAAAGATGCCACAAATCAGCAATAATTTCAATAGTGCGTGTTATCAGATAATTAATAATTTACAACTGACGTACGAAATGGTATTTGAAATAAGATGCAACCTTTTCTCAACACAACCATTGAGAAATATAATTAAGGTCTATCGACTAATAACATTTCTAACAAGAAATAGTATTTTGAAAGAGTTATGAAACGAAAATGATTTTAAATGTTAATGTATAAAAACATTGCCGCTGGAGAGACGAACCTGTTTGGACTTTGCGGGCCTTTTTTATAAATCTTGTTGTTTTTCTACTTTCTTTGTTATAGGGTAAACTATGAATGTTGCATGTTGGTGTTGTCAAGGGCGTTGCTGTGGTGCTGACGGTGATGGTTTGCACAGAAACCACGCCACGCCACGTGTGAAGTAGAAGTGGATGTGGATAAATTTGCAAAACCTGGATGCCAAGGTAACTGGTTCTCTAAAACTAAATGCTCCTGCCGTTTAAGGGTGAGAATAGGATGCTGTGAAAAAAAAGAATGTAATGTACTGATACCGATTAGAGGAACATAGCGCATGCACGAATATATTGTTATTCCATTTACAGTAGGGAGAATGATTGTCAGAATATGAATTCTTCATGATGGCGGCTATTAATTTGTAGTTGATTTAACGACATTTAAGAGGATATTGTCTTTGATGTACAGATTCTCATACATACTCTCATAATAGATTATATTTTTTCAGTAATGGATCAAGCAAGCAAGTGACAGTTGTGGCTGAGAAATGATCCCTCGTCAACCAGTGGATGTTTTGGCTGAGGACTGAGCTTCTGTGACTGAGGACTGATCAACTCTGATTGAAGACTATGCGTCTAGTTGCGCACTTGAAACAACAGTTGTGACTGAGGACTGATCTATTCTAACCGATGACTACACGACTAGTTACCAACAGTCGTGGCTGAGGAATGAGGACTGAGGACTGATCTACTCTGACTGAGGACTACGCGTCTATAGTTGCTCCAGGTGTGGACCAGCTACACCTGGCGTATGTGATTTATTCACATGAAACAACAGTTGTGGCTGAGGCTGAGGACTGAGCTACTCTGACTGAGGACTACGCGTCTATAGTTGCTCCAGGTGTGGACCAGCTACAGCTGGCGTATGTGATTTATTCACATGAAACAACACTGGGAGGCTAATTAAAACCATCAAGGTCCTACTGAAACTTGATCAATCAACTCTGAGGTTTAATTGTTTGAATTACAAGTTACATATTTCCAAACCTGTTTCGTAGATGATGGGGTTACCCAATACTGTGCATGGCACGGCACAAGCTATAACACTTTTTTAAAAAGCATGCATTTCGAACGAGTCTGTTTCTTTCTACCACTCCAGTGCTGTACATTGAAATAGAGATTGAAATAATTGTTCAAACGAAATTACGTTTGTCAGTAATTCGAAGTTTTTGTTTTGTGTTTCATTAGAGTAGACCTACCATTAGTTGGAAGCTAACACTCAAAGTATAGTTGTGCAGTCGTTTAATGAGAACTATTTAAAATGGTAAATGTACATGTACATAGAAAATTGAAAATAATAAAACTTGTTTTACTAACTTGGATAAAGTTGTTGAAAAGTTGCATATAACTTTAAATGTTTGAATAGGTGGAATGGTATTCGTACCATTTGTATAAACAGATGCATGATGCGAATGATTCGTTCGTTCATAGCATTCCTATATAATTGAGTCGAGTTTACTAAACAATCTGTGTACTAATGTATTTGTGTACACTAGGAAAACGATAAAGTCCCGCCGCGTTGATGGATGAGCTTTTTTAAGTTTTTAGTTTGCGTTGGGTATCTTTACTTTTGCAAGTGCTTTGCTTTGCTGCCTATGCATTGTAGGTGATTGTTGTCTAGTTTCTATTGTTGGATGAGCGTAGCGAGCGAAGCGAAAACTTCAATTTCACTGACCCCTCAAAAAATTTAGCTCCAATGTTTTTTTGTTTGTTTTTTGTTTTTTTGTTTTTTTGTCTGTTTGTTCGCACGATTCCGGGCAAACGGCTTAAGCGATCTTGATGAAAATTGAAGGGGACCTTCGAAATCTCTGAACTTAGACGTGCCACGTTTTTGGGTACAATCGAAGAAATATTTATCATGAATATCGCACTTTTACGATTTTTTTCGATTTAAGTGCGATATTTTCGTGACATTTGGGCCGATTCTGACCAAACGGGTGGGGCTACAAAGTTCATATTCCACATGGACATTAAGGTTATGGTGATGTAGTACCTTGTGAAAAAAAAAGATGAAAAAGGTAACCAGAACCCATAAAATAAACGTACTTTTACGATTTTTTTCGATTTTTAGTGCGATATTTTCGTGACATTTGGGCCGATTCTGACCAAACGGGTGGGGCTACAACGTTTATATTTCACATGGACATTAAGGTTATGCTGATGTAGTACCTTTTGAAAGAAAAAGTTGAAAAAGTTAGCCAGAATCCATAGAATAAAGGTTTTGATATGAGTTTTTTTTAGGTTTATAATTAAGAAGTAACATTAGAAATTCGACAACAATCACCTACAATACATTTACAAAGCACTTGCAAAGGAAAAGTGGTCCCACGCAAACTAAAAACTTACAAAAACGCTCATCCATCAACGCGGCGGGACTTGAGCGTTTTCCTAGTTACTTGTCAATTGTTATTATTTACCGTAAAAAACTTATATTAAAAGCTTTATTTCTATGGATTCTGGCTAACTTTTTCAACTTTTTCTTTCAAAAGGTACTACATCACCATAACCTTAATGTCCATGTATAATATGAACGTTGTAGCCGCACACGTTTGGTCATAATCGGCCCAAATGGCACGAAAATATCGCCCTAAACCGTAATAAAACATATTAAAAGCTTTATTTCTATGGATTCTGGCTAATTTTTTCAACTTTTTCTTTCAAAAAGTACTACATCATCATGTATAATATATGAACGTTGTATCCCCACCCGTTTGGTCAGAATCGGCCCAAATAGCACGAAAATATCGCACTAAAAATCGAAAAAAAATCGTAAAAGTACGATATTCATAAGAAATATTTCATCGATTGTATCCAAAAACGTGGCAGGTCTAAGTTCAGAGATTTCGAAGGTCCCCTCCAATTTTCATCAAGATCGCTTATGCCGTTTGCCCGGAATCGTGCGAACAAACAGACAGAAAAAAAAAACATTGGAGCTAAATTTTTTGAGGGGTCAGTGAAATTGAAGTCTTCGCTTCGCTCATCCAGCTACCTGAAACATATCGGTTACCGAGGATCGCATAGATCATCTCAAGACTAGCCCTCTCAGTCATGGACATGAAATTCCGAATTTAATTCCGGGTAAATGAATGATAGGTTTTGCAGTTTGACCGTGCATTTTTTTTGTGAATTTGAAAATAAATTTAAAAAATCCCATTTGAATGGGATGAATTGTACCTTTATTAGAGAAGATTGAAAATACATATCCGCAAAAATTACTAAAAATGTGAAAATTTTGGTTTTTCCCGGAAATGTAATATCATTGTAGTAGCCTATTGCTGTTTTTTGAGACAACAAAATTCTAAATTATACAAAAAAGTCAGAAAAAATTTTTAGAAATGCGCTTAAAATTTAAAGTTGAACTAAAAATGTAGCTTAGTTTGAAATCCTTAAAAATGGTGCTAAACTTTTTTGAAAAATATCAAAACACTCAGGAAAAAAATTAGAAAAAAGAATTGTTTGCTGAAAATGAACTAACACCAATTTAAATTCGTGACTGAGAGGGCTAGCGCACCCACATGCTAGATTCCCGTCAACAATCCAACAACAATCATGAGCAAATATTTGGCCTTTTCGGAATGATAATAATTTGCATTGTTTGTTTTTGTTATTAATTTCTCACGAAATGTAAATATTCGCGTAAATATCACGGAAATGTTTGAATTATTAATATTATGCCCAAATTCACCAGGCTATAAGTTCTCCCATTCATCGGCCCAATACCCAAACACTATAGCCCTACACAAGCTATACATCAGGCATACACACACCATTAGTTAGATCAATTCCCTACATTAGTTTGGTCCAAGAACTAAGTCATCCTTTTTCGGTAGCACTGTTATGTGACAGTTATTAATAAAATAATTAACTTTAGATGACATATAAATTAACATGATATATTTATTATCATCTGTTATGAAGTAATCGAAAGTGTATTTCTTAAAGGAGAAAACTATAACATATAACATATAAACGTAATCATTTGACTCCTAATGAGTTTTGACGAAGTGTGTAATTAGTCATCTGTTGTTTGAGGCTCGTTTACTGCATTGTTCGTTGAATCACAACATATTTATACCAGATATTATGTTAGCGTGAGTTCAAGAGATTAGAGTTCCATGTAATAGATTAAACTAGTTTTACCATTGAGTATAGAACATATATATGTTCTATACATATATATATATTGAGTATAGAACATATTGTTCTATACTCAATGGTTTTACCTACGGTCCTGTCCACCGAGGCAGCTTGTTTTATAAGGCGAGGGGGTCAACGCTAAATTTAAATTAACTATTCAGTAGTATATTGATTTAAAATTGTAAATCATATTGGGATTAAGTATCTATTATTTGAGTCAAATTATAATGTAAATTATAATTTTTATTTATCTTATACTGTAACAACCTAAGTATATACTCATTCACAAGTTGATCGTCTTCATGTTTTCTAATATGTAGTATCTTACGATGAATAAAATTCACTGAGAATGTTAATCTTAATATACACCCAAAGTTATTCAATATATAACCGAATTATTTCAGTCTTGAGCATGACTACGTGCATGCACGAGTGTGCATTTGAGGCATGATTGGCATAAGTTTGGTTACTTCAGAATAGTAATGAGGCAGTTAGGGATTATCTTAGTTTGAGACGGAAGTGACGAAGTTACGGACACTAGAGAAGTGACACAAATATTTTAAATATCTCGCAGGTTTCATATTATTTTATTTTTCTGGTTCGGCGGTTTCTTAACCCAATTTTATTCATGTTGTAATGATGCCTTGTCCAAAATAGAGATGACAAAGTAACTAAGCAATGGAGAATAAGCAAGTGACCCGGACCGTTTATATTAAATTTTCGACCGGAGTTGGGTAAAGTTTGAAATTTAGGATTTTCAAGGTTATAATTCAAATCCATCGTTGAGAGATCTGTGGTTGAGTGTTTCACACATATTAAAATAAGCAACACGATTACAAGATTAATCTAATTCTGATTATGGCTCAATATTGAAAATATTTATAGACGGATTTTAAAGGTAAATTATTTCCGTTTTTCCCTAAAAACCATTACAAAAACGTCAACTGTCGTTAATTCAAATAACACAGAGTTAAATGTTTTGAGGTTTCATGCATAATTTTTCAGTGGTTTATAACTGTTAAATATTTTAGATAGTTGTTTGTAATAAATTACACATCGTTAAGCGCATCACCACTTATTTATAATAGGTAGCAAAATAACGACTCGTGTTAAGTTATAGGTTACGTATTTTTATTTGAACACAGCGGGACATAATTTATTCGCACTTACAGTCAACTGGGCCAAAAGTTCTAGTATCGTATTTTGTAAATGTAAAAACATGGGCACAGAAGTTTATGTGTGAGTGCTTATAAAAAGTTTTTTTGTAGAAACGATATTAAAATGATCATAAGTTGAAGAAGTCATCTCTTATTCCATTACGATCCAAACTTTTGGTTAGACTTTAAAATAAGTATTTCGCTTATGTCTACCTCAAACAGTAGAATTATTTAACTTAATTAACTTTTCAGTTCTTGTTCTCAGTTCTGATATACGGTCAGACTTAGTTACAGAATTATGTGTTTCAATTTAATGACATCGACACAAATTACCACAACTAGCAGTCCGATCACAATTTTAAATAAAAACGAAAAACGAAGAAACGAAAAGCCTTCTTCCATGATAAAGCGTTTTGCGATATCACCTACTAAAATTCATTTCATACTATTATATTAATTGACTGTATATACATATTAGACGTAAAAAAAACACTCGTTGATTTGTAGTGGCACCTGATCACTATTTGCTTAAAAATGTATATTATTGTAAATATTTTGATTGTAGTGTCAATTAACGGGTTATTCTTAAATAAATAAATAAATAAATAAATAAATAAATAAATAAATAAATAAATAAATAAATAAATAAATTGCATTTAGAGTCTACCCACTCAGTTATATAGCTAATAAAAATTGTAAATTTGTAAATTTGTAATCACCCTAGGGTCAAAACCTTATAAGTCCATGAAAGTTGGCTGAATGTAAGAGTACTTTCAATAAAATAGCAAATTTTGATTTTTTGGGCGGGACATAGCCTCACGATCAGCCATTATATGTCGTTTTTGACAATAGTGTAGCCTGCACATCTAGAGCAAAACAAAATTTTGAGAATCGGTTTTCTGGATAGTTTCTAAACACCTTTAGCTTCCACCTAAAAATAAATTTCTAAAATAACAGTTGGTGTTCGATTTTTTTTTGTTGGGTGGTACAAAACTCGAAAAAACTCGAAGTTGTACCGTTTGACAAAAACAAAATTGGTGCACCAACTGTTATTGTAGAAATTATTTTTTTCCTTATACTTAGGTGGAAGCTAAAGGTGTTTAAAAACTATATAAAAAAAACGATTCTCAAAATTAAATTTTGAACGTAAAAAACGACATATTGTCCGATGGTGAGGTAATGTCCAGCGTAAAAAACAAAGTTTTATTAAAAGTACTCTTTCATTCCGCCAACTTTCATGGACTTATAAGGTTTTGACAATAGCCTTAACAACATAGACTAATAAAGAAAAGAAAAAAAACAGTTTTACGAAATATGAGCACAAAAAAGTGCAATGTTGTGACCGTGCATCATCTTTGAACTGATCTTACCTGTCAGGGTCGGTGTGTCTTGTTGATGGTTGATGAGTCCTCCGGTAGATCCAGCTTCCGTTCCCGTGTGCAAGACACTAGGTGTGCATCCCATGTCTACCTCATCCCCTACAAGAGGGGAGCTCTGCTACCCGCCCACCTACACACACAAGACAATCATTGACTCAAGACACTAGGTGTGCATCCCATGTCTACCTCATCCCCTACAAGAGGGGAGCTCTGCTACCCGCCCACCTACACACACAAGACAATCATTGACTCAAGACACTAGGTGTGCATCCCATGTCTACCTCATCCCCTACAAGAGGGGAGCTCTGCTCACACAATACAATATTTTACTTTTTGAGTTCACAACCATCTTGAAAATTTTTAACAAGAGATTTCATAAAATACATGATCTACATTAGCTAATAAACTAAATTATACTACTGTTTAAAAAGCATTGTCATCAATAGTTCAATACACGTGAGAAATTTAGTTTATACTCAATTTCAATGCAGCTGCAGGTTCTTTGTTAATTTTTGTAAGATATGAGTACCTACCTGATTGACTGGGTTAGAGAGAGAAGAAATAATTGTAAACCCAAAAGAACAAAATGTAGAAGTGCGATTGTTATGAGTAATTATTATTCTTCCATCACATGGCAGTGTTTTAATGGATATCAAAGGTACGTTACTAGAAATTTCGTCAAGATCAGAGTGTTGCCGTTTGGTTGGAAAGATACATAAACACACACACACAAAAAAAACAATTAAATATCGGCGCCTTTTTTCTATAGGTATAGTCAAATTATTGATGTCTTCTACGCTATGTCTTTATCCAATTAGACAATCTGATAGTTTGATTTCTAACAGTACCAACATTATTCTATAACAATGTATTTTATTGTATGCCATCTAATTATACACTCTACGGCAACAAGCACTCAGGTAAATTATCCACCTACAGGCGACCAGCCTACCTTTAAAGTAGTGTCCTTTCCAAGAGAGTCCGTATAATAATCTTCTGATTTGCAAGGTTTGTACAGAATTATGTTCTTATTTAATTTGCATACATTTCCTCAATGGCGCTTCGTTTAGTTAGAAGTGCTCCCTCCCTCGGAGCCAATTTAGTTCGTTCTGCAGGGAACTGTACTTCAGAAAACATGCTTCTCAGTGGTTGTCCCTTGGCATTTAAATATAAAATATACGTATACATTAGAAGAGTGCGCGTTATTAAGGACGTGGATGTACTGTATAATTTATTTTAATCCGCGAAAGTAGCATGTATGAAATAGGGGCTTTTAAAAATAATGGCCAACATGTTTAAAAATATGTTTGAAATAGAAAATATATTTAATCAAATTAATGCACATGCACTGCATGCTTGGTACACACACAAGTTGTAAAGAGATTTTTATGCGTTTTAATACAACTTTATCTCCTAATTACGAGCAAAAATGATGTCACATCGCATTCTAGAAACTCGTGAAAAGCTTGGATTAATACCGCAACAGCAAGGGAATAAAGTCGTGCATAAAAAGTTATCACCAGTAATAATTTTCCATGAAAGTTAGGTTATGAGGTAGGGTACCTACTAAAAAATACAAAACTCAGACTGTTAAATAAAATTGTTATCCAAACTTAGCAGTGAACACTAATTTAAATGTCCTCCTTTGTAAATCAGTTTTTATAACTGAGTAGGATAGACGTTAAATAAATAAATAAATGAATAAATAAATAAATAAAATCAATAATAACAATATTGTTGGTATTGAGTTAATGTTAACTCCCACAGATACAAGAAAAAGTTGTGGCTTAATTATGCATTGTTACTCTTCATTTCAACCAACTTTTGTGGATAATACACCAAACCGAGTATCACCAACAAGTGATTGCTGAGCTAACTCGTGCCTTCAAAACAATCTGTATGTCGAAATGAAAAAGGGGCAAAAGCTTGATTTGCCTTTTTTATAATTTTGACACATCGTTTCGTTTAGGTATTAACTTTATAACAGGAGAAATACTCTACAATCTTCGTTTTGTCGAGCTAGCTATGTAAGCTATGTAAGTAAACGTTGATCAAGATCACGAGTGAGACACCTCGATTCAATTTCGTCCAAATACGTCGATCAGTCACGTTGTGTGTCATGTCGCTGAACAACATACACACCAAGACAGTTGTCACTTACTTCGAGGAAGCTTCACTCAAGTCCCACGTTGTTTCATCGATTAGACTCTCCTCGAACTTGACTCAACTTCGGAACATATTATGTGCATTGCATGCTGCTCAATCACTTAGCGGCCGTAGTCGATTATTATAGAAAGTTTGACCAGGTTTTGGGTTCGAATCCTGGCTTGGACGTTGATGTCCTTTCTTTAACTTCTATTATAGGAGATAAAAATCACTTCGAAGTAATTGTTGTTTAACGTCTAACCAGTTGTTATTGACACTGATTTTCAAAGGAGGTAATTTACAATGTCATAATTACATTACATTGTAATTGTAGACAAAATAATGAACAAGAATTAAGCAGTTTTCAAATTCTTTATAACAATAGTTATAATGCAAAAAATAAATATTATGGACCAGACCCGATTTATCTGAATAACGTGATTATTACTGCATGCATTCACATACAATTTTGAAGTAATAGCAGGTAAATTTGGATTAATTTCAATATTTTTTCTAGATAAAACACATTCGATTGTTTCAGTATTTTTTTTCATAGGACTTTGTGTGGCTCGTTGGTCTTGTGGTTAGCGTCTCTGCTTGCAATGCAGAAGGTCCAGGGTTCGATTCCCGCTTAGTTCTTCTCTTAGGAATTTGTAAACGGTGACTATGGAGCCGTCCTAGCAACGAGGCACATAATAAATTCAAAGTTGTTCTGAATCGGCCTTGTTGATTCTGGCGTTGATCCGCGGGTGTTCGCACATGTCCATACCACTGATTGCTATATTTCCTATTAAAAAATATCGATCTTTGGTTGGTTATCGCTCGGATATGTCAATCATAGCAGTTTACAAGGCCCCTAGCTGAATAAAGTAATTTGAATCGATAGTTTTCGAAATTGTGAAATTTGTTTGGGTAAAAAAAAAAAAATGCAACAAAAGCTCTAATTTTTTTTTTAAAGTGTAATTTTAAATCTCGGCTGTTTTGTCTGCTAGGGTTATTACAAAACATAATACTTTTCACTCACAAAAAAATTGAGAAATATTGCGTGATTGGTAGTAGATAACGGGGCATGAAGTCATCAAATTTAACATTGTTGGTCAGTCTCAGAACCATTAATGTAAAGGGTTAATATCTCCCGGACTAAAGGTTTGATTTCACAATCGTTTCAATATTATTGAAAATAGTTATCTTCCACACGTTACACAAATTAATTACTTCGGCACATTCGTCGTCTTAAGAGAAATGAGAGTCAAACGTAGTTGGCAGAATTCTATCCCTGCAACGTAAAGATAAGAGAAGACCTATAAGAGTAATTTTTAAGGATATAATATTGCCGTTTTTTACTATTTTTTACGGAATCCCATACTTTAAAAAGACAATCATCACGATATTTTCTTAAATAATGCTGGAGCCGAAACCTTCATAGGCCTATATCTTTATTAAATAATATAGTAATAATATAGTCATATAGTGTAGTTTGGACATATGTGTCTAGCTAAGGTCAAGGTGACACAACAACCAACACAATTTGCCAAAAAAAAAATAGAATTCTAAAAAACAGTTTGAATAATATAAAACATTGTAGAAACTTCTTGACCGAGTCCAATCTACCGTCCATCGCGTCTGCCTGAGTCCCTGCATGCAGGGAGGTAATACGGGATGAACTGGATTGTGATGTGTGATGAGTGATGAATGATGAACGAAGAACGGAGAGTTCATAACCTCCCGCGAGTTAAATCTACGACCTGTCGATAGCGTTCACAAGTCTCTCTCTTTCACAATCACTCGTCACCACAGGTGGCTGCAGTTGCAGACCAAACTTGCACGCCCGAAATGGTGTGCACTCGATAGAGAACTTGATATATATTTAGAAAAAGGTAAACAAAATCGATAACAAGTGAGTTCGATCAATGTACGCTGCTCACTTCATTTTGACAGACGACCTCGCAGACGACAAAACATGAAAATCGAATAATATTTATTATTTATATGGCTTTTTTTATTATGTACGTGCAATATTTTGTAAAATAATGCTTGTGTAGAAGCTTTCATTTTTATTTTAACCCAAAGTGGTCGAAAGAAAGGTACAATTTCGTAAAAAATTTACTCGAGAATTCGTTGGAGATTTTGTTTATAAGGTACGTAGTTGACAGCTAGAGAAGAGCATAAGATAGTAAAAACATCCACGGCCGAGGCTGGATCTGTTTCTTTAGGGATTTTGTGTTGTCTACCTAATTGACTTTCAAATAATCATACAATTCAAAAATAATTATAGAAATGTATTAGAAAAAATTAATAACGCGACCTCTTCCAAGAATGTTATTTAATAAAGTTTTAGTTTAATAAAAATTGTATGAAATGGTCCAGAGGAGAATGAGAAAGGGAGAAGACGAGTATGAAGTCGTTCATTGTGCCGAAATCAGGCCACGGAATCGGGTGAAAATGTAATACAATATGCTAGGGGGAAACCTTTAATATCAGTTCATAACAAAAGATTTTATCGAATGCCTCCAAAAAGACATTCTTGTTTATCAGTATTTCCGATAAAGTTCCAACTCCCCAGGTTCATTTCACAACGTTGGTGTCAATGAAAATTTAATTTAGCATTCGGTCGCGTTTATAAAAACAAAAAGCGATATTAAATTTGTCTCACCCTAAAAACAAAAACTATTACACAAAGAACTCAATTCAATCCTAGCGGAGTCGAGCGCTTATCAGTGCTGTGCAACCTGCCTGCATGTATTGTCACTCAGATTTGCGAGAATAATCACGTTTTAATTAATACCGTTAACTTGCTAAGTCTACTTTATTAATAGTCACAAAGACTGAAAACAAAGCCTTTGTGGACGCGAGGGATAATATTATATAATCCTCATCTCGACATCACATTTCCCGACTGTACCTGACATAATAGATACGCATGTCGAGAAGAATAAACCCAAAAGTAGTTAAACAGCGTTGTTTACATTTTAACAAAACTTAATAGCTTTCATTGAACGAAGCTTCGTTCGTGTTTCGATAATGTTTGCCTGTTAGGAAACTACAGGAAGCAGCTATATAAATCAACGTAACCATCCAGGTTATTTTTAGATAGTCGTTAGTTAGCATCAACAACTAGGCCCGTAGTTAATTATATAAAGCTGGATAGTACATGGCCATCCATACGATTTCCAGTTAGAATGCATTGGAGGTTGGCTGATGGATAGTGACAATTTATTGAAGAAGTTTGTATCCTTAGTTCTTCTCTAGGATGAGATGCGACGGTTCGAAGATAATCGCCAACTACGATAGCGATGTAGCTAATCGCTAGAGCACAAGACTAATCCGGTTGACCACTTCAAACGAATCGCACAATAAATGTCACCTTTTCCATTCCGTTCCCTAATTAACCGTCAAGGCAAAGTTTTCAACTCCCTGTTCGGTTTCAAATTATGTCACCTCTCGACTACATGCCAATACATCTACTTCGGAAATTTCGCAATCTATCACAGATATTCTCGAATGTTTTTAAATCGTGTTCTCGTCATGTTTATTTCAGAAACAGACAGGCAGACAGACAGACGGACAATCTTAAAAGATTAACCTGATTTACTTCATAGCGCTGTTTTTTGTTAACCACCGAGAGACATTAGGTTAAAATGTAATTTGATGTTAATTGGCTAGAACATGTTTTCAGCTCATTCGTTTCGTGAATGTTAATCATGTACCACTTAAAAAATATATATATGATAGATCATAAACTTCGGGCAACGTTGCTTGAATTCAAATTACGACGCCTCGGGTGTTTGAGCATCAACTGTCAATTCTTCAATATATCATCTTTTAAGTAGCCTTGTCGTTTTTCACCTTTCTTTACAGCATGTTTAGAATCGATTATCTACGTGTAAATGAGAACTCTTTAACATCTCTACCGGTTACTTCTCGCCTCATTACTATCTCTAACCTCTAATAATAAGCCAGCTAGAATACATTCACTCCGCTACTCTTATTCTATTCATCGTCTTTCAGAAACTCGGTATTACAAGACTTGTTTAATTTATCTGAAAGAAATTGAATCATATCTTTAGATATTCTAAGTATTTATAACACTATTATTACACTAACAGAAAACATTACAATTTGAATTGTGTGGCACGTTCCACGGTGGTCCTGTGGTTATAGTGTCCCTGCTTCCAATGCAGAAGTTTCCGGGTGATGGTGACTTTGGAGCCGTCCTAGCATCGAGGCACATAAATTCTAACATTGTTCCGAATTAGCCTGTAGCTGGAATCGTGTCCAACTTGTTTTATTATTTAATAATAGCGGTCTCTAATTGATAATAATTGTTCGCTGGTCGAGGGCGTCAACGCCGACTAGGCTTAGTTTGCTTTAAATAAATGTCCCCCACTGAAAATCGGTTGTGACGATTTATTTATTTGAGAAATGTGTTGCGTAGGCCTAATGTAGCGTGGGAGGTACGAAAGTGAAGCATTTTCTCGCTTTCAACCCGTGCGTGGTCACAGTTAAACCATTGAGTATAGAAAACTCCATAAATATGATTTTAAAAAAACTTTTTATCGCCTTATGCAAGCATATACCTAATTATTTTAGTTTTCTCTGCGAGGATTGATAGAACTAGAACAGTCTGCGTATCTATGCAGGGAGCACGTAGTGATGAAACTATAAGTTTCAGACTCGTCTCGATTAGCGCGAGAGAGTATTATGTGAGACGGTAAGTCCAATCTAAATCCATCAACAATTGAACCACAGGGTGGTTATTCGGAATGCGGTACCCGATACTAAACTCTCATTAAACAAAATCACAATGTTATATTTACAATTTTGAATATAGTGGTCAAATCGAGTATAAACTATTAACTGCTTTAATGAGGGGGCATTAATGAGGCCTGCGACTTTCTTAATTTAAGTGGGGTAATCTAAATTAGCTATTTGCTGTATTTTAAACTGTTCGCAATACTAACAATACATTAAATAAATGCGGGATTTAAACCCACGTCACTTTGTTCCATACACGGTTATTCCACAATCGCCTTAGCCACCACGGAACGGATGATTTTACGCAAAGTGCGGAGATTCTCATTGAAGCGATGGGCATAGCTTGTTTTGTGACCTGGCTAAAAATGACCATGTCTTATTAGAAGTCGGTCAAAAACTAGCCCCAAAACTAGGATTCCAAATAGCCAGAATCTACTTAATTTGCCACAGGAATCTATGAGATTAGCAAACTGTTCTAGTTTAATTGATATTGAGAAATTCTCGAGATACCATTCTCGTTCAGAAAGCCGCTATAGCCACGGCACGCACGCTGGTTAAGTCACCCTTATATTACATCTTTCGGCCAGTTCCTTTACACTAATTACATCATGGTCTAAAATGTGAAAATTTATACAAGTGGAGTTCGTACCAACTACCAAGTTTTCCTCAGGTCAGGATATTCTGAAATTGAACGTGTCACTTACTATAAAGTAGTAAAGTGCTAGAACGCACCACTTGCAACTAAATTCTGCCGAAAATCCTTACTGAACATTTGACAAAGTTTATACTGAGTTAAGTGCCTAACCAATCATTACTTCGCAATATTGTAGCATATTATTTGTATCAGTAATTGATTGACTGGTTGGATCAATGATTGGCTGATACGGATAGAATTAGAGTTTATAAATTGCTTGAGGGCGCAAAGAGTATAATAAAATCATAGGTCAATATAGAGTAATAAGCCCAACAACTAACAAGGTATGCACATAGCTAAACATTATGTACGCCGATATTGTTGTGTTTGCGATTACCGCCAACGACGACAGATCTCACATTTTCATTCTTCGCAATGTGTGGATCAGAAAATATCTAAATTGAATTAATACCAAAAAACTAATTTTGCAAATAATTAAACCGAGATTAATTAACTAAAACACTGCGATTCAACCATTTCACATAGCGAAAGTTATATATACATCGAGAATACTGGGAGAAAACAATCTGATTTTTGTATAATTCGTAAATTGTAACTATCCACAACACAAAACAAAACGTCTCATACTGCGTGTAGAAAAGTTTTGTTGAGATAAGATTGATAAAAGTGCGTAAATGCAGGATTTATTTATTAATGGAAAACCGAAATATACTTTTTCGAAAACGAAATTAGTTTTATAAACAAATGAGATCTTGCACACTGTGTGATCGCGATAGTAGCCAGTGGCACTGAACTGAGAACTCCCATTCTATGTAGTAGCTGTAGATATATCTTGAACACCTTAGACGTCTTGTTTGATAGATTGATCTGAGTGAAGATTACTCACAGTGTTGAGTATTGACGGTACACGCACGCACACCTGTAGCTATATGGCTTCGGTCCAGCTAGGAGCAGTGGAGGTCATGGCGGATCACAATGGACATCGCACACTATCCGAATAACTTCGGAGACCAATTAAGACATCGTTGATTGTTGGTTTAATTATGCAGCCCTGGCACACTCTTAGGAAAGGCTGTGGGGGAGGGGGTGGATGACATAGCTACTTTCCTGCGTCATTAGGTACAGGCCATTTTATATGTCGTTCTACGTCGTCGAGTTCGAAACGATAAGTTTTTATAAGGTAAGGTCAATGTTTCGCATCACAACGAAACAAATTGAAAGATTACCTCCATAATTTTAATTTAATTTAAAATAAATATTTTGTTTGAACCCTTTATCTCTGTAACATACCGATACCGATCCGATATTGGAATTTGACGTATTTTTGTAAAATTATGAAGTTGATAACTGTTTATTTTAACCGAACAGTAGCGCAATTAAAATTGAAAATAAATGCGATTTTGGTCGAAACCTTTCCGATCAGGTAGCAATTGTGACTCGTTAAATCAAAATGAGAATCATTTTTGTGAATCAAAATCATTTTCCAGAAAAAAATTGCATGTTCTTTCCCGTGCCCTGTTTGACTTTACCACGTCCCAACGTTTTCTTAAATTCGTATTAAAAGAAATTGATTTATATTTTTGAGATAGGCCTACAAACTAAGAAGTATGTATTATGTCAAAGTAATCGCACTAAACAAACATTTTGGGCATGCAATAAATATGGCGAAGTCGCAGATTCGAGTTTTGAACGCAAATAGCTTTGCGTACACGTATTGCAACTCATATACAAAACACGAGCACTTGAAAAAGTCTGACGCTGTGATTAACACCCAGTCCCCAGTAGATATAGGGTTTTCTTTTAAGTTTTAACAGTTAGATGTGCATTGCATTGTAGGCCTACTAATTTAGGCAAATTTACCTGTATAACCTTAGTGATAACTGAAAACAATTACTAGCCGTTCTACGTGTAATTAAAGTTGATCTTATAATCGATAATCGGGACGTAATGCGAATGATATGATGTAATGCCTGTATGATGAAGGTAAAGTACGAAACCCATGCCACGTACGCTACGGGATTCGAACACATGTAAGTTCGAGTTCCTCTTAAGAAAGAAGAACTGCCCTGTTCCTGAAAAGAAACGTAGTTCCTTCAAGTTCATTTAAAAACTACCGAATTACGAACATATCAATTTATGGAGTTACGGGAATGTTCCTAATTCAAATAACCGAAATAATTTCAGTTTTATATTTAAGGCATTAAATGTAAACAGTAGACAGGCGAACGAGTTTGAAATTTTAATGTTTATTCCTGAATTAGAGAGATTGCCACAGCACAGCGTAAATAAATTTTGAAGGAGCGTTCAGTTCATTCGTTCGTTCAAAACATTACAAGTTCGTTATCATGGAAAAGGATCGCGTTCCCATCAAGGTTCTCTAAAAAAGGACTCGTCACTGGAAACTCGATTCAGTTGATAATTAGATAATAATTATGCTAAAATAAAGATAATTACGATACCTATTTGGATAAATATAGGAATAAATATTTTGTGTAGGGATGCGCGCTGTAGGGTGTGTGACCATCTTCATGTGACTAACTAGGTTCTTAGGGATTAGGGTAGTTGGGAAAGGAATGTCCGGGGGGCTGTTAAAGAGGACTCGATACATTGCACTGTCGAGAAGAAAACTATCAGTCGGGATTGCCTGTCTCGCCGGGATTCGAAGTCGGCACCTCCCGACTCGGAGACTCGGCCTACACTGTCGGTCTGGGAAGAATTGTCCAAGGGGTGTTAACGATCTCAAGCCCATGGCTTAGGGTCCTCGGTTATATCTGCCTACCAGTGACAGGAATCGAACAGTGACCTCCCGCATCAGTGTTGCGTGCAAGCGATGGTTTACCTCTCTACGCGCACGGGGGCATACTATAAGGTGTAACAAAACTGCCGTCTCCATGAGTATTAGATATTGAGTGAAAGGTAGTAATTAAGAGAATTTCAATTGAGTACTTAAATCGGAATGCAAAAGGCGAAATTAGGTACCGATAGTTATGTCTGTCAAAGCTCAAAAGCCCATAGGTTAAAAATTATACTCTAGGCTCTAAACAACATAAATAATATACCTGATGTTTCCGTTATCTTTTATCAACGCCGTCCGCGGTGGTACATACGATTGATTACGGCGCTGGTACGAAGCGTATGGTTCTACGTCTACGAGGACGTGGGTTCGAAAATGCAGCATGTTTTTCTGTAATTGTCCTTCATTGTCATTCTATCGTCACCCTCAACGTCTCGAATAGCAATATTGCTAGACAAGAATCAATCAAATCAAATCTTTTATCAATCACCCTTGCACAGTGTACTAAAGCGTAGTAAAGTAGTGTCGCCTCCGTGTGTGGAAATGGAATATGCAAGGGACAGGGAGAGGGTTAAACGAATGCAGATGGGGTAAAAGAACGAACAAGTATGTCCAGAGGTGTGAGAGTGAGAGTACAGCATCTGTACAGGTAACCATCCATATTGGTTGCCGCTCAATATGTTGAGTTACTCCGTCTAGCGAAAAGTCATGAATTAAACACAGCTTATAAATAATTGTGTCACCCGTGTGGCAATAAATCCTACCCGAAGACTTGCTTCTAAGTTCTAACTCGCCTCCTCTGCACATGCGACTGTTTGCATTGAGATCACCTCGCACATCAAGGAAATTTAAGAAATGAAATTACGACATGGATTCAGAGGTGTTGAACATGACATCCAGAATACATTGTAAACCTTCAGAGGTAGTTGTTTGCGTAAACTCTACTCTAGATCACGTTCGCACCACAAGAATAAGATCAACTAATTGTGTATAAATAAGTTGACTTTCTTAATATGGTTAATATTTCATAGTGAAAGTTGTCACAATTAATTTAATACTTTTGAATTGTTACAGTATGGTCAGTGACCTGGAAAATCAGCTGATTATTATGGTAACTTCAGGGTCTAAAGTTTTCTTCGGTGAAACATCCCTAATTATGACAAGTTTCACTTCTGAATGGTATCTGACTTGTTTAGAGGCAAACGAGCGTAAGTCACGACCATTCACATGTGACCTAGAAAACTAAGTTGACTAATAAGTTGGATCTCAACCGAGGAACTCGTATTTGTGAAATAGTGTTGGCCGTGGATTTATTTACCTGTCTTTCGGCCATCCGTTTATCGTGACGATGTAAACAAACTCTTTTGACTGGTAATTCACTAACGCAGACGCGCACTCACGTACGGACAACCGCGAACTGACTGCGCGCTCTCACTCGCACGCTGCACTACTTCGGCCACTTCGGCCTTCCTCCGACACACCGCGTCGGCGCGAGCTCTAGATACAGCCAGCCTGTTGCATTTGCACCTTGTTGCGCCAAGTCAGCGGCACCGTCATCTCACCTTCGTGACATCCACACCCTTCACGACACCCTACACCATGTGGTTTGTTTGTCATATAACCAGCCAGGGCTCGAAGTGGAATGGTGAGTACATTGTCCATACAATACAATCTACATAACATAGTCCACACTCTATATAGGCCCTGAAAAGTGGGCTAAATTCGCCAAAAATGCTTATCCTGAACGCTACTGTAAATAGCTTTCCCCGTTTCCCACCTATATGTTATAATGTTTCATTCAATTATCTCGAACAAAGTAATTTCACGGAAAATACATTTTTAATAAAAGTCCCCCACAATATTGTTAGGCCTAATATTATTATTTTTATGCCAATAAAATAAACCAATTACACAGTTACATTAAATACAAGTGTAAAATTAATAACATAGCGGTTTCAGAACTGGACCACAGATAATAGAGTACACTACGTGACTGGACTGAACCAAGTTAAAACTACTAGTTTTCATGGTTCTAGTTTCCATCGCCTGTGTTGGCACCATGGCAAGGTACGGTGGGTCGAAGTGGGCGTTTAGAGGAAGCCATAAGGAGAAAGAGTATTGCCAGAGTCGATAAAGAAGTTTGTTGTAAAAACAACAAAATTGTCCGATGTAGAGTTTCGCAAGGTACGGAGAGTGAAAGGCGTGGGGTGGGGAGCATGAATACGACAAACATTATAGTATTTCATTGCGCATGCTTCTCGACAATGTAAGAATATTATGATATCAACAATATTGCTTCAAAAACGGTAGGTTGAGTGTTCACTGGCTCTCCGTCTATTAGATCATCTTCATGTAACCTGTCCGGACGTAGCGCAAGACTCGCCGAACTAGGCTAGACTAAAGGCACTACAGTGGCTTCAAACCGTCAATCACAGTAGAAGGTAGAAGGAATAAATTTATATTAGGGCCTATACGAATAAGAATTATACCTGTACATAACCTTCCTAAACATCTCATGAGCTGTATATAAAGCATTGGTGTCATCCAAAAGTTATTAATAGGTATACGCTCTTTCTTCCTGGGTAAAGTACATGATTGTGTACAATTGGGGGGAGGGGGGTCAGGGAAGCCCCCCAGCTAATGCGGGTCCGAGGGTCCAAGACTGGAGCGCACAGTCCCTGAAAAGTTTTTGATTCTTAGTTTGTGATTGTAGTATTTTAACGAGTTTTAGGTATGTCTTTGTGGGTACGTCCCGAATGATGCTAACTTGCAGCCTTGGGCATGCCCAAAGCATTCCGTAAACACCGCCGCCATCACAACGCCCGTAACGCCCAATGTTAAACCTCGGGCATCTTGGGCATGTCTGGGTGTTGTGGGCGCGTGGGAGCATCATTCGGAACGTACCCTATGTATGTTTTGTTATGTCTCATTTTGTAGTGGCTGGTGATGATTGTTGTGGTTACACAATTTGTATTGTGTTCTGTGACAATGATGTTGTGTCAAGCTTATTAGAAAATACAAAATAACAAAATACCGCCAAACGAAAAAAATCGCAGGAAAGACAATTGTTTTAAAAAATATTTTTTCTTTCAGTCAGCCTATAGAAACCAGTTGAAAATTAATGTCACAAAAACACAACACCCTATACGTTTAATGGTGTGCCTTGGCGAATTGAAGTTTGAAATTATTTTGAGGTGGCGATATTGGCCGTGTACCGGATCAGAAAATTTTGAAAAAATAGTTTTGATTTTAGAAAATCAAAAATATGTTTTCAAATTAAATAATGCAATAATACAATTCAAATGCAGTTTTGATTTTAGAAAATAAAAAATATTTTTTCAAATTTTTCTGATCAGGTACACGGCCAATATAGCCACCTCAAAATAATTTTCAACTTCAATTCGCCAAGGCACACCATTCAACGTAGGGTGTTTTGTTTTTGTGATATTAATTTACAACTGTTTTTCTATAGACTGACTGAGAGATTTTTTTTTAACATTTGTCTTTCCTGCGAGTTGTTTCGTTTGGCGGTATTTTTTACCGATTTGTACCGCCAAACAAAAAAATTCGCAGGAAAGACAATTGTTGAAAAAATATTTTTTCTCTCAGTCAGCCCATAGAAAACCAGTTGAAAATTAATGTCACAAAAACACAACACCCTACGTTGAATGATGTGCCTTGGCGAATTGAAGTTTGAAATTATTTTGAGATGGCTATATTGGCCGTGTACCGGATCAGAAAAATTTGAAAAAAAAATTTTTGATTTTCTTAAATAGCCAGGTTTCAAAGCCATTAACTATGTTGTGACTTGGTAGCATATTTTAGAAAATAGAAAAACGCGGTCGAATAGCCTTAAATGTTTGACTTGGAGAAGGGTTTTTAGTACGTTAGTTTCTGTACGATAACATAATATTACAAAGTGATCATTTCTCTGGTTTGATATACTGCGGGGGTGATTTCCTGTCTTTATGGCGGCCATAGTGCATTTGTATAGACGTAAAAGTCTACCCTCCCAGTCACCAAAAATGGCACTGTTTTTATAAGGGGAGGTGATATTAAATGAAATACCCATGTACCCACACACCTCTAGTAATTTGTTATTCGTTTCACTCGCTATGTCAAGTCTTGACCAGACTAACATTGTTCTCCATATTACAACCTAACCTTGTTCACAGGAAGAAAAGTGCACGAGAAGCTCAACCCATCCGTCACTGAAGATCATTGAAACAACACAACAGAGAAGACATTTATTTTATTGTTAAAACCTGACGAAGATGTTTAATTTTATTCATTTATGTAAATTCATTTTTTGTAAATTCATGTTTTGTAAATTAATTTTTATAAATTAATTTTTTGTAAATTCATATTTTGTAATCAAACCGTGACAGCATTGTTTAGTGTACATACCTATATTAAATTGGTAGGCAATGGCATGCTTTTTGACTAATAATGAAAGAAAGTGAATTAGGGTCATATTATACTAATATCAATCTAATCTAAAGGTATTGTCCTTGTTCGGTTGTCGCACATAGCTTTTAATACTTTTTCATTGAAAAGGTATTAATAAGTCGGGCTCCAGCCTAGTTTACACTTCCCTTGCATAAATAAATAAATAAATAAATAAAATAAATTTTATTTAGAGTCTACCCACTCAGTTATATAACTGATTTTCAGTGGGGGACTTTAAATCAAAGCGACCAAGCCAACCCTGCAGGCCCCAACGCAATCGACGAGTGAGCGATAACCAACCAAAGATCAAGATCTGCTTAAGATTCTTTAATCAACGGCGAGCTATATAAAAATAACTACATTTATCTGTACACAGCACAGTACTACCGTGTAGAACTGGTTAGAATGTGAGTAGTAGGCCTATTAGATCTAGAAGTGTGGTAGAAGTAGTATTGCTAGTTTATATTATATAGTAGCTAATAGGCCTAGTAGAGTAGCTGATACTGAAAGTAGAATTGTTAGTATAGTAGCTAGTACATTATTTTAGTAGATAAGCTAATTGAACGAGTGAGCGCAGCGAACGTAGTGATTTCCATTCGACTTAAACGGCCCTTATTGTTTTTCTGCGTGCGTGTGTGCGTGTGTGTGTGTACGTTGAAAATCAGCCGAATCGCTGAACAGATTGCGCTGAAATTTTAAACAGACATCCGGTACGAGTTTATTGAGAACTGCTAACAAAGTCAGCAAGATTCATTGCGATTTGAACCTACAAGAAATGATAAACTGAAAAATAGACTTCCAATGTTTAGATATTATTTTAACGACAATGTTTTAGATTTTGAAAAGATATTTTTTGTTTGTTTGTCGCCTGGCCGTGAAATGCCGTGCCCATGCAAGGTCAGTCGAATGTCGGACGTCAAGGTACCCCCAAATTCCGCTCGTAGATTGAGTAAACCTTGCAATATTTTCACGTATTTCGTACTGGCTATGTTTACCATAGTAGGCCCTATTGCCACAGATGATGGACTACATTGCGTTATATGCATTTCAAAACAAGTTTAATTATTTTTGAAATACAATCTAGAAATTACAAAATCTTTCCCGACCAGGGGATTGAACCCACGCCTCCCACATTTCGGCTACAAGGGCGCTTTAGCCAACTAGACTAGGGAAACGCCAAAGTCGTAGTTAGACGAGTGAGCGAGTCATGTGGTGAGTACCCGGGAACATTTGCATTTAAGTTTGATAATTATATTCGTATAAATAATAGGGTATTGGTGGAAATCACTGTGCCGGAGGTTGCTGTTGTTGGCAGTCTTCAACTGAATATTCCGTGTGACTGCCGGGTCTTGCTTAATGGTAGATTGTTGGTCCGGGAGTTGTGTAAAAGTTTAGGCCATAGTTTAGGCCAAAATGCTCCACTATAGCCTATGATAGGCTAGGGAGGCCTAAGGTAAGGGGAAGAAAAGAAATGTTACCGGGTACTCAACACATGGCTCACTCACTCGTCTAACAACGACTTTGGCGTTTCCCTAGTAGTAGTATTGTTAGTATAGTAGATAGTATAGTACAGTATTTAAGTAAAGTATAGCTAATAGTAGAATTGTTAGTATAGCTAGTATAGTACAGTCTTTTAGTAGAGTAGCTAGTAGTATTGTTAGTATAGTATTTAGTATACCATACAGTAGTTTAGTGGTGTGGGTGTAGTATTGTGCTTAGTAATGTAATGTGATGTAGTACTGTGCCATGTACTGATACATGCATGGACGGAATGATTTACAATAAAATCACGCAACAAAAGTAAATTTTAATGATCAAATCAAACAAATTATTCTGTATTATGTTTGTGCTAACTTGATTAAAAGAGTAGTTGGGGGCCCCCAGCTTAGGATTGGCTTGCTCGAGACTGACTATTAGTTCACTCCTAAGTAGGCTTGATACGTGCACGATACAATGTTGCACGGTTTGATTACGACAAGGCGAGAGATTGGACGGTTGTGTGGGGATGGAGGAGGCCGTTTCAAAACAAAAAACAAAAACATGTTATGCTGTAAAGACACTTCGTCACTTATATTTGATATTGCGTTGCGGTACAATTCTGTTCGCTCGGCTGACTGACACCACAGATGGTTGAAATTTTGGTCAGTTTTGTTTTGTCATTGATGCAGAAAAGAGAGGCTCATATAGCCACACTTTTCTAAAATTTATTAGAAAATAACATGTTTTTAAAATTATTTTTTCGATTTATGTTTTTGTTTAAAAGTCTAAATATTACTAAATATGTGATTTTTGCTTTCTAATGAACGCAAAATATTGATAATCTTTGACTGTAGGGCTGTCCATGTATGCTTTATTGACAAGTATGTAAAGAAAGTCGGATACTTCCTGGCCGAGCAAATAGCTATAATTGCCAACTGTCAATATTTTATGTCCCATTCCCTCTTCACAGTTTGGAATATTTAGCATCAGTTTCTTTTTGTTAATGAAGTTACATAAATTAATTTAAAAATTAATAAATTAAAAATTTATTCATGTACGCTTTTATGGCCGAATGATACATTAGAATTAGAAAACATAATAAATATGTACATTATAACTAAAAAATAACAATGAAAAACTGCTTACTATTATCAATGCTATTATAGTCCTGCTTTTCTGAACAACTCTCCTGGCTTTCCTCTTTAGCATCTCCTCCAGTCCCCCACCCCCCTCTTGAAGACCCCAGTCCACCACTGGTTGTCACCATACAAGAACTTGACACAATTGAAGACCGCGAATAAGCTCGCCCAAGAGGTGGTAATTAAATACTCCTCCTCGATCTGAACAGTGACGTCATGTCGTCACGCGATGGGACGTCTCGACAAGAGAGAGGGATCTAGTCGTTGACTCAACCAACGTCCGTATGGAACTAATCGATTGGGTTGGATTCCTGCATAAGGCATGAAGTTTGGATGCTCGTTGTGAGAGAAGCGAATACTTCAATATCAAAGAAAACACCATAAAGATATGAAAACCGTAAAAAGAAAAACTTATGTTTTGTTTTGTAATTTTTTATAATTTTTCCACTTTGACATGGGAATAAAGTATAAACCCATAAGTGCAAAGTAACTATATATACATAACTATAAACACTGAAAAGCAGATTTTAAATGTTGACATATATTTTAAAATCATTAAATACACTAACAATTAGATTATACCGTTATACTACAAAATACTAGGAAAACGCTTAAGTCCCGCCGCGTTGTTGGATGAGCGTAATTGGTGCATTGAGCTGCCATGTGTTATGCGAATTTTCTGTTGTTCTGTGGCAAAATCATTACTAAGTTGAAATTTTTTTTAAAATTAAATTAAATTAAATTAAATTTTTTTTTTTTTTTTTTAATTAATCGTAATTGTTAAAATAATCGTAAAATTGCGATTTTTATAAGAAATAATTTCTCGATTGCGCTCAAATTTTACAGTTATATATTAATTCATAAAATAAAGGTTCTGCGAAAAAATCATTACAATCGGATAAAGCATGTAGGTGTTATAAGTCAAAGAATTGTTAAAAAAAAGAAAAAAACCTGTAAAATTTCGATTTTTATGATAAATATTTTTTCAATTGCGCTCAATTTCACAAAAATATCTTAATTCATAAAATAAAGGTTCTGTGCAAAAATCATTAAAATCGGATAAAGCATGTAGGTGTTATAAGTCGAAGAAATTTTTTAAAAATTGAAAAAAATCGTAAAATTGCGATTTTCATGAGAAAAAATTTTCCGATTGCGCTCAAAAACGTGGCAGTTCTAAGTTCAGAGATTTCGAAGGCCTCCATAAAATTTCATCGCAATCGGAGTATCGGTTTAGCCGGAATCGTGTGGACAAACAGACAAAAATACAAAAAAAAAGAAGAAGAAAAAAAAAACATTCCGGATTTTTTTCTCCAGTGTAGTGAAATGGAATCTTCGCTTCGCTCGCTACGCTCATCCAACAATATATTAAATTATTGAATAACAAAAATCTCGATTTACGGACCCTCGCGAAAATGTAATTTTTTGACTTGTTTTATGGAAGGCTATCTGTAAACAACACGTCTATGGGTTTAAACTAACTTTATTATACATGGAATTGACGGAGAGCTATTTGTAATATCTCGTGCATTTCAGATTGTTCAGTTTTTTTAATATCAAATTATGGGACATAATTATTTTAGTTGTTATTTTTATATTCGTTTAGGCCTATGATCCACAATAAGATGTTTTCACAATTTTTGGAACCTTCCGAAAATGCAACTTTTTGCCATATTTTAAAGAGGGATATCTGTAGATAAAAAAAACGTCCATGGGTTTCTCTAACCTTATTTTATAATGAGATATATAGAGAGCGATTCGTGAAATGTCGTGTATTTCAGTTTGTTTAGTTTATTACAACCTATGGACCATATTTTGTAGTGTATCGTTATTTTTATGTTTACTGTTAACAATTACTAAATAATAAAGGGAAAAACTGTTTCATTAACAGGACCCTCCCAACCAAAAATTAAATTTAGTTGTCTTATTTTATTGAGAGCTGTCTGTAGACAAAAACATCCAAGTTTTTGTCTTACCTTATATTTTATCAGGGATTGAGGGCGGGGGGGAGTGTGATTTAGAGAGAGAGAGAGAGAGAGAGAGAGAGAGAGAGAACAATTTGTCAAATCTCGCACATTTCAGTTCGTTCATTTTAAGTAGGACACATTTTAGTTGTGTAATATTCGTTATTGATCCAACATTTTTGACCGGACAAATTTGAGGCGTCTATTGCCTTCATTAGTTTTCTTGTCTTATTTTATTGAGTACCTACCGTACTGTATGTAGGTAAAAAAAAACTTCCATGGGTTTCTCTCTAACCTTAACTTACAAGGGAGATAGAGAGAGAGCACGTGAGAGTAAAAACACGTGCATTTCAGTTTGTTTACTTTAATATCAAAGAAAAGGACATATATTAGCTCCGAAAATATTTTTATGTTCGTTATTGACCCATTATAAGATATAAACAGAGACAATTTTTAAACTTTAAGCAAATTGCGAAAGTACATTTTTGACCGGACAAATTCGAGAGGTCTATAGTATCCAGATCCTTGATAATTTCGCGATTTGAGTAGGCCTAATGCCACGAAAATGTAATTGTTTTGACTCATATTATAGAGGGTTGTCTGCAGATAAAAAACAATACAAACGTACCCTAACCTGATGAAGATAACTACACCGCTTCTATTGTGTGCATTCCAAGAGAAACAAGGGCGTCTTCAGGCAGGGCCTAAGTGTTGGTTCGTAAGGTCACAAAAGAACACGTTAAGTGAGCTTTATCATCAGAGTTTTACTCAATATTATTTTTTGTCCTCGCTTACACTTTTGTAATTTTGTTTTAATCAATGATAATGTTTTTAGAATGATTCATTTTTAACTTAATTGGATGAGCGTAGCGAGCGAAGCGAAGATTCCATTTCACTACACTGGAGAAAAAAATCCGGAATGTTCTTTTTTTGTGTGTTTGTCTACACGATTCCGGCTAAACCGATAATCCAAATGCGATGAAATTTTATGGAGGCCTTCGAAATCTCTGAACTTAGAACTGCCACGATTTGAGCGCAATCGAAAAATTATTTCTCATTAAAATCGCAATTTTACGATTTTTTTCGATTTTCAAAAAATTTCTTCGACTTAAACACCTACATGCTTTATCCGATTAATATGATTTTTTCACAAAACCTTAATTTTATGAATTAATATATTCGTGTGAAATTTGAGCACGATCGAAAAATTATTTCTTATGAAAATCGCAATTTTACGATTTTTTTTATATTTTTAAAACATTCTTTGACTTATAATACCTATGCTTTATCCTATTGTAATTATATTTTCACAGAACCTCAATTTTATGAATTAATATATTCGTGTAAAATTTGTGCGCAATCGAATAATTATTTCTTATGAAAATTTCAATATTACGATTTTTTCTTTTTTTAAATTATTACGATTAATTAAAAAAAAAAAAAATTTAAGTTAATTTTTTATTTTATTTTATTTAATTTAAAAAAAATCTTCAACTTAGTAATGATTTTTTCACAGAACAACAGAAAATCCGCATAACACATGGCAGCTCAATTGCACCAATTACGCTCATCTAACAACGCGGCGGGACTTAATAATAATGATGATTATATTTTATTTCGGGGCTTATTTATCAGTCTTTAATTACAACACATGTATGCGATTGCGAGGCCTATTGTGTCAATCTGGTACTATCGGGGTTAGGAGTTTCAATGTGGTGACACAAAATAAATATTATTTGCTAAATATTTCCCCAAAAATCGAGATGATTTAGAATTTAGATATAGCCGTACCGTATTATTACTAGATCAATCAGAAACAGTGTGCAATATACAAATTACATATGAAAAGTTCCATTGCAATTTGCTACTTGCTAGCCCTTTCCAAAGAGGCAATTAATACTATCATTTAAGTTTCAATTTTACTAGGAAAACGCTTAAGTCCCGCCGCGTTGTTGGATGAGCGTAATTGGTGCGTTGATAGCTGCCATGTGTTATGCGGATTTTCTATTGCTCTGTGAAAAAATTATTACTAAGTCGAAGAATTTTTTTAAATTAAATTAAATTAAATTAAAAATTAACTTTATTTTTTTTATTAATCGTAATTTTAAAAAAAGAAAAAAATCGTAAAATTGCGATTTTCATAAGAAATAATTATTCGATTGTGCTCAAATTTTACACAAATATATTAATTCATAAAAATTAATTAAGGTTCTGTGAAAAAACCATTGCAATGGGATACAGCATGTAGGTGTTATAAGTCGAAGAAATTTTTTAAAAATCGAAAAAAAATCGTAAAATTGCGATTTTCATGAGAAATAGTTTTCCGATTGCGCTCAAAAACGTGGCAGTTCTAAGTTCAGAGATTTCGAAGGCCTCCATAAAATTTCATCGCAATTGGAGTATCGGTTTAGCCGGAATCGTGTTAACAAACACACAAAAATACAAAAAGAAAGAAAAAAAAAGGAAAAAAAAACATTCCGGATTTTTTTCTCCAGTGTAGTAGAATGGAATCTTCGCTTCGCTCGCTACGCTCGCTACGCTCATCCAAAAATGTGTCAGTTAATTTCATCTTACCTCACATTTATTCAAAACATGTTAATTGAAGCATGTAGACTTTATGATCCGTCGGTTTACAATATTTACTTATTTACCATACGACAGCCGCCATAGCATTTTATTTGTATGCAATATTTAATCCAAAGTTATATTAGTTTAGTAACATAAAAAAATATCTTAAATTCAAAATATGCTAAAAACAACAACATAAACGTAATATGTATATCATTATTTCAATTAGTACGTACACATAGGCGTATCACTTTAAAATTTAAATGGTTTTGGTTTATTTGGATTAAGGACGCGTCAACCGTTAGGTCATAATGCACCACTCTAACCTAGGGGGGGGGGGGGCTTGCTGGTCAGAACCAGCCACGGGTAAGGGGAGGAACCGGGGTTCTCACGTCGCGGTCGTCAGTCTTCGTCATCGTTCGTGGTGTCATTGTCGTCATCGTCGTCGAGGGGTCATCAAGGGAAGGGGGCAAGTTCCCCGACGACGATTGCCAGAGCTCGCCTCTAGTTTTGGGGAGTAATATACTCCCTTTCATACTAGCTAATGTTTGCGAGGTGGACTTTTTCTCTTGAATCGCCTTTTACGATTAGCAGAACCATGCTCTGGGCCAATTCTACTCCGGACCCAGATGGAATTTTAGAGAAAAAACGTAATAACTCCAGACGATGCGTAAACATAATCAGGGTAGCCTCAGACAGAAAGTTTGCCTACAATACAAATCCAATTTACCTTGATAATTGGATGAGCGAAGCGAAGACTTCAATTTCACTGACCCCTCAAAAAATTTAGCTCCAATGTTTTTTTTTCTTCTTTTTTTCTGTCTGTTTGTTCGCTCTCTACCGGGCAAACGACATGCGATCTTGATGAAAATTGGAGGGGACCTTCGTAATCTCTAAACTTAGAGGTGTATTGTTTTTGGGTACATTCCAAGAAATATTTCTCATGAATATCGTAGGCCTACTTTCACGATTTTTTCCGATTTTTAGTGCGATATTTTCGCGACATTTGGGCCGATTCTGACCAAACGGGTGGGGCTACAACGTTCGTATTTTGCATACATTAAGGTAATGGTGATGTATTGCTTTTTAAAAGAAAAAGTTGAAAAAGTTAGCCAGAATCCATAGAATAAAGGTTTTAATATGAGTTTTTTTAGGTTTATAATAACAATTAACAAGTAACAATAGAAACTTGACAACAATCACCTACAATGCATTCAAAAAGCACTTGCAAAGAAAAAGTGGTCCTACGCAAACTAAAAACTTACAAAAAAGCTCATCCATCAACGCGGCGGGACTTAAGCGTTTTCCTAGTGATAAAGAATATTAATTATATACGAAATCCGTTCAAAGTTTGACAGTAACTTAAGTGAACAGATGATGATAGCCCATCTTTCTTGGAAATGTTGCCCCACTGTCGCCACCGCCAGGAAACACTTGCAACCAATCAAGAGCCTGGGAATGAACCAGTTAGCTGAGAGTTGATTTCTTTGCTCAGAACACAAAACACGTAACGACTGCTCATTAGTGATACCAATTCGTTAACAGACCCTACGAAACGAAACCGGCCCTTTGATAACATCAACTCGGTATTTTAATTCACTAATTTAGTTCAAACGGGAACAATAATTTATAATTACTGTTTCTTGCATGAAAGCTTGTTTTCATGAAACACAGTAACATTAATTCTAACGAATGAATGTAATGTTAAGGGTCAACTTTTGAACACACACATTGAGATACTATTTTAATGTCATACCAAAATACAACAAAATATTTTGTATTCTATCGAATCTACCCACTCACAGTGGTGTAGCGCTCAATGCTCAAAAGAGGAATGCTGGAATGCACCATGCATGGGATGAGAACAATTTTGAAATGCACTTGTATTTACTAAAAAAAGTCACTGAAAAAGTAATACAAAAGCAAGTGCGTTTTTACGACACACATTTTATTGAAGAAGATTTTGAAGGTTACACCAAAAATAAATATAGTACGGCCTAGGCCTACAAGATTTTTCTACAAAATGTTACGAAATGTTTCTACGAAATGTAAAAAAAAGGTTCATAGAAATTTCATCAAAATCGGAGTTGCCGTTTCTACTGAAAAGAGGAAAAACACAAAAATGAACAAAACAATCACTCCTTTTCGTGTATTTTACTGTGTAGTTCGGTCCAATCACAAAATATTTCCAAAAAAGATCAAATTCAAATTTAAAAAAATCTATCACATTAACTGAAAATCAGTTATATAACTGAGTGGGTAGACTCTAAATACAATTTATTATTTATTTATTTTATTTAATCAGTATTTATTTTATTCATAATTCAGAAATCATACTTCACACTTCATTTTTCACTTAATTTCATTTTTTTATAATCTGTCGCCAAGTTATTGTTGAATGTAATTCATAAAAATGTAAATTACGTAATAATAATTTTTGTTATTCTGTGTCTCATTTTTAAAAAAAATCTCAATTTAAAGGCAGAGCTTTGTTTAAAATAAAATAAAGTTGTAATACATTTTTTGTTTTTACTTCAATAGGTATAAACAAACTTAATTCTTTCCGAAGTGGTATTACATTTAACTTTACCCAATGGATGCATTCACGGACATTTCAAAGTTGAACTTGAAATTGATACCCAAATTTGAATTCAGCACAATCAAAACATTTCCCGCTCTCGTGTCGTATTGTACTGCTAGTTGTTGTATCGGTTGTATAGATGTCGCCACTAGTCGGTTACGTCGTGGTTACGTCATGCACTAACTCAGTGCACTAATTTCAGAGAGCGAGCGAGTGCTTTTTCCCATTTTCCGTGCCTGTCTCCAGTCAGCGCTCGTTCGGACAGGTCGTTCCAAAGATCATGCTTACCGGACGTGTTTGCTTAATGCACTGCTCAGAGTGTCTACACATTTTCTATTACAAAATTCCCTGACTTTTCCAGGTTTTCCAGATCGAAAATTATATTTTTTCAGGCTGCAAATTTGGTTTACCAGCACATTATAATGGACAAAAATTGTTTATAAATTCAATGTCGATTTTGGCGGGAATTTTAAACACAAGACAAGGCAAAATAATGTAATAGTTGGGGGTTTTTAATTGAGAATTTCTATTATCAGCAACAAAAAAGGTATTGAAATTACTCAAATATTGATTTTTTACATTTCTAGTAAAATTCCAGAAAAAAAATTCACTGACTTTTCCAGATCTATTCAATTCCCCGACTTTTCCAGGTTTTCCAGTCTTGTAGACAGTGGCGGCTCCTGGTTAGAGCTGCGAAGCTGCAGCTACCCCTAGTAAAATAGTAAATAAAATAAATATTTACTTATTTAAAAAAAATAAGTTATTTTTATGTTTTTCAAGTTTATACACATTGAATTTTGCTATTGGTTTGGCTGTGTGATTTTCTGTTAGTTCCGTCGAGCGGTTAGCGGTTCATTTCCACGCATACGGCGAGCTGTAGCTTGGAGACGCTGCAGTCAACTTTGCCCATGTTAAACTGACCTCGTTCCTCGCAGCGAAAATAAGGCTGTTCGGTCGGGTGCTGCTTCTAGCCAGCACTGCAACGCTCGCTGCAGCTTGGCATTGTTGACGTTGCGTTCCCTTCCCACGCTCGGACTTCATCGGGAGTTGTAATCTCTTCCCCTATGCGTAGTGTAGGTGGGATCGCGGTGTACTGTGTACTTGCCAGATAATTAACCGTTAATGAGTGAAAGTGTTAGTGCTATTGATTTTTAACTTAAAAGTATATTTTTTTTAAAATAATCTTTCTCTTGAAGAATGAAAAATGGTAATTTTTTGTTTGTTCCGTTTGGTCTTAATGCACCACTCTAGCCTAGGGGATATGGGGAGGAGGGGCTCATGCTGGTCAGAACCAGTCCCAACGCCGTTATTGGTGATGACTGATGACGACGACGTAGAAGGCAATAAGTAAGGGAGCATCGTACAGCCGACATTTCCGTGCAGATATTTTCACAAAAAATGAATAGATCTGTGGTTGTGAATAAACAAGGTAGTGTTGTTTGTTGGCGATAAAAAATGGACGGATAATGGTTACTCTTAAGTTAGGTAAATTAGTAGTTCAAAACTTCTAATTGTAAAACATGAATGCTCTGCTGTTCACATTAACTGGTATTTATGGTGGTACTTAGGGAAACGACCCATTTCTTTTGCAGCACCCCCACAATATAATTCACGAGCCGCCACTGCTTGTAGACACCCTGACTGCCTCTAGATATTTCAGGTACAGTGGGGTCTATAAGCCTAACAATCGTGCAAATCGTGAAGAAAGCATGAAAATTGGTGAATTTACTAATATGATCACAAGGAATCCAAAAATCGATGGCCCCAAGGTGAGTTCCTGTAACTTTCTTATTAATTGAATTAATAAAATTAATTGATTAATTAACCAACAAAAAAAATTAAAAGGAGACAACACAGTCGACATTGGTATCAAATGAAAGCTTTTTACGGAGAATGAATAAATGAAAAAATATTTGAAAATTAATTAATTAATCATCTAATTAATTGAATTTTAGTAATATTTTACCACTGTCGATTTATGTATAATTATGTACACCTAAAATTCTACCGATTGTCATACAATTTCACCCCTTTACTAACATTATGCCAATAAATCCAAATTTTGATGGCCCCAAACAAAATTCCTACAACTCCCAGATTAATGGATTAATGAAATTAATTATTAGATTAATATCAGTTAAATGTTTGACATTCACAAACCACAGTCAACTGATGTATCAAATAATAACAAAACAAGCATAATAAAAGAGAAAAGTGATGGCCCCAAGGTCGGGTTCTTATTACTTTCCTATTAATTCAATTAATTCAATTAACGACAATTAATCACATAATTTAAAAAAATAATGTACAAAATAAACACAGCATAGTCGACTTGGGTATCAAATGAAAGCTTATTTCACGAGTAAATAATATGTGAAAAAAATATTTTTCATTAATGAATCAATCATCCAATTAATTAAATTGAAATAAATAACACCACTTTTGACTTTTGTATAGTAGTTATGTATTCCAAAAACTTTACCGATTGTCATAAAATTTCACCACTTTAATAACATAATGCCAATTAATCCAAATTTTGATGGCCCCTAACAAAATTTCTGTAACTCCCAGATTAATGGATTAATGAAATTGAGAATGAGCTAAATCCCCTTAAAATTGTCTTAACATTCAATTATGCGCTATGATTGACAATTGTAGTATTAAAAACAATATGATCACAATAAACCTAAATAATGATGGGTCCAAACTGAATTCCACTCAATTATCATTAATTGAATTAATGGAATTAATTATATTTATTTCAATCAAATGTGTAAATGATCACAACATAGTCGACTTGGGTACCAAATGAAAGCTTTTTTTATGAATAATTAAAATGTGAAAAAATATATTTAATTAATTAATTAATCATCTAATTAATTACAATCTAGTAAAATTTTACCACTTTGGTTATGTATAGGTACCAAAAACTCTACCGATTGTCATAAAATCTTACCACTTTACTAACACGATGTCAATAAAATAAAATAAAATAAAATAATTATAGCGCCAAACGAAATTCTTGCAACTTCCATTTTATTAAATTAATGAAATTATGAATTAGCTAGTTCACGTGCCACAGTCAACTGGTGTATTAAATAATAGCCAATTGTATGGTAATTAAGAACATTGACAGTATTTTATTAAGGCATATGTTTATTAATATGCTATCCGTTAGTTACACTTTAATTTAATTATATTACTTGTTACAAGTTACAAGTTCCCCGACGACGATTGCCAGAGCTCGCCTCTAGATTCGGGGAGTAAGATACTCCGCTCTTTCTAGCTGATGTTTGCGAGGTGGACTTTTTCTCTAGAGCCGCCTCTGCACACAACTTCACTTCCTCCTCTACCGCCCTACGTGATTATCATACTTTCTAAGGTGGCCTTTTATACATACTATTGTAATATATGCCGTTTGCTACACTGTTTGCACAATAAAATAATAAAATAATATAACTTTTTAATTTTTAAAGAATCATGGGGGGGCGATCGCCCCCCCTCCCCGCCACCACCCCTGTATCCACCACTGCAATGGACCTACGGAAGAAAGTGGGAGTTGAGAGCCTCAAGTTCAAGATGGGCAAGGACCGACTATGATGGTATGGACACATGAGAAGAATGGAGAAGAATAGGATTCCAAGACAATCATTTGAGTTAGTGAATGAGAGAAGAAGAGTGGGAAAACCTAGAGATATATATTGGAAAACTCACGACCCAGAAAGTAATTTTGTACGACCCTGAACATAGATATGCTCTTTTATGTACATATTATCTTGGACGAACAATTAAGGTAAAAAGTATCATCATAAACACTTTTATGTGGTCTGTTCATGGTGATTAGACAACAAAATAATAAATACATTTCAAAGGTCGTGACCCTGATTGACCCCGATGACCTTGACTTTTGATTATGTATGAAATTCGTGTTCAGTGTTTAAATTCCTTTCAAATGAGTCGTCACAAGCTATGCTTACTAGCATTTTGAACGTATTTTAGAAATAAGGGCAAATGTAACAAGATTGGACACCCCTGTTAAAAATAATACATTTTTTAGATTTAAATAATTAAATTGAAAAAATACTAAAACAAAATGTTCAAATACCACACTTTCACTTCTATTAGGCTCACCCCTAGTCTATTTGAAAATAATGTCTACCCCTAACTTTGCACCATGGTCACCCCTGAACGGGAACATTTTTCGATGCGGACCCACCGGCAAATGACTCATTGCATTTTTCTGAGTAAATGATCCAAAATTCACACTTCTATCACTTATCCCCGAAAGATGAGTCATCACAAGCTACATGCCTACTTAGGTACTAGCATTTAGAACGAATTTTCGAAATAACAATTTTGGACACCCCTGTTAAAAATAATACATTTTTTTAGATTTAAATAATTAAATTGAAATAATACTAAAACAAAATGTTTAAATACCACACTTTCACTTCTATTAGGCTCACCCCTAGTCTATTTGAAAATAATGTCTACCCCTAACTTTGCACCATGGTCACCCCTGAACGGGGGAAAAATCGATTAGGACCACCTGGAAAATTACTCAGCACGTTTTTCTGAGTAAATGACCCAAAATTCACGCCTCTATCACTAAACCCCGAACTTAAGCCTGTTTGGTATCTAAGGAGCCGAGCTAATAGAGAGAGATGGTGGGAAGACAGGGAGAAGTGGGAAGAGTTGGTGTCGCGTCAAGAGAAAGAAATACACGAAGATAATTAGATGATGTAGGCCTAGTACTAGTAATTCAAGAAAATGATGTGACGAGCTTGGCAGACCGATACTGATTCTTGGGATGCCCAAGATCAATGGTGGAAACACCCCTTTACCTAATTAAATTGGCATTGGAATAAAGAGTATCGATACACAATAGTACATATATAAATTATTTCTACTTCTAATATAATTTGATAATTGTTCAATACAATTAATTTTAAATTAATTAAATATGGGCTAACATAGATAGATGAATTAGGTTCATTGAAGCTTACCTGATTAACTAAATAAAATACCAATTATCAGTTTTAAATAACGCTGAACTGAAAACTAAAAATTGTGCAACAAACCAATGTTAAACATAAGCCCATAGTAAAATCAATTTAGACTATTTTCTATTCTATTCACACTCATACACAGTGGCGTCGGAACAGGGGGGTAACTTTAAATATGAAATGTACTAAACAGCCTTCAGTTTGTTTGTTTTTTTTTTTAAAGAAGAGGGTAAAAAAAATGTTTGGCTGTAGCCTTTGTCATTACATAAAAAAATAGGTTATTATTATTATTAAAATGGGCTACTTCACGTTCATTTTTTGAATTTTTAGATCGCAGATTGTTGATGTAAAACACCGTTTACAGAGTCCGAGTGCAGTTAAAACATGACGAAATAACTGTAGTATGGTGAAAAAATTTTCGCCTTCGGCGAGAAGGACTCCGTCGGCTGGGGCTTCGCCCCAGACCCCAGCTACACCCTACCAAATCTACTTATGGATTTGCCCCCCCCAACTTTCAAAACGTTCCGACGCGCCTGCTCATACACTTCCATCCAGATGTATAAAAAGTAACAACATAAAAATAAATAACATTAACAAACAACTTTAGAATAATTTAGTACGTAGTCTGTATGACTGCACCACCACTACAGGTATAGTCCTAATTATGATACATTCATTCTTAGTATATAGGTGTATTTTCGCCAAAATAAATATAATTTAGGTTTGGTTTTCGGTTTAAGACAATATTGTACAAATCGATTTTTCCCTTATCAAGTTCCACCCATACCTTGTTTGTTGGGCAAAGTGTTGTTGATAATGGGAAGGGCACGCGCTCAAAAATCTTTCGAAAACAAAATTACGTTTCCTGAGAAGTGGCGATCAAGAACCTTGCAAATTCAGGTGTTGACACTGACTTGACATTAAAATACAATAATTCTGGGGTTGCCATTACAAGTGGACAAAGAAGGTGGAGCACATGATGAGGAACGTGCATGTGTCAAATTATAATATGATTTTTTTAACCTGTAGGCCTACGTGCAGTTTTCAATGTTTAAAAGAATTAGGCCGTATGTATGACAGACGTTTTATCTCTTTTTTCTGTTTGATGCCCTGGTTTAAACAATTTACATAATATATAGAGCAAAAAAGTACCCAAACACAGCTTTTTTCTAACAATTTAATTAAAGCTTCTTGTGGGCTCCCTCTTTTAAGTGAAAACATTTCAGGCCAAAATTAATATTATAGACTTAGCTGAGCATGGTTGAAGGCAAGCTGCTTCAACATTTTTCTTATTGAAGTTAAATGGATACAAATGCTAGTACTTTGACCAAGTGAGCAACACCAACACCACAATCTCGAACACATGCTTATAATATCAGCAGAGTGGTGAGCAAATTATTGTGCAGACCTATCCCCTTAGTTTAGTAAAACTGTGTATCATTGAGAAGCAGTAGCCTAATACAAATAATGAGTACACCTACTACAAATTGCAGTAAATCATAGGTTACTATCAACCAAATTGATTTAAATTCATATAAATTTTAGTTCCAGCAATAAGGTTAGTCATATGATGAAAATGGTCAAGATAAGAGCAAGTTTTAAGAAAACCATCAATTATTAATAAATTAAATATTTTAGTAGCAAATAACAACTTTTGACTGTCTAGCTTTGCACAATAGAATGTTCTTTGTCATAGGAATGAAAGTAGGTAGACCTGCAGGCATTAGTGATTCAGTTTGCCCCCTTTGCCAGTCCATCTCTCCTTCAGATCTACTTCACATCCGAGGTCTCGCAACCCAGACTTGATGTCGTAGTCGCAAGTCTTTTTGTGTTTCACGAGTGCTTCGCGAAGTAGGTCCTCCACGCCAGCATCTAGAAACCTCTTGCATAGGCTGCGGTCACGACTGACGATGTTCCGAACAGCCCAGCTTGCTTGTTTCTAGTTAATCGGAAAGAAGTGCTTATAGATATAGAGTAACATATTATTATTATTATTATTATTATTATTATTATTATTATTATTATTATTATTAAGCGAGCGAAGCGAGCGTTTCCATTTGACTCTGCCGGAAAAAATAGTCACTGGTTTTGTTTTTTGTTTGTTTGTTTGTTTTGTTTGTTTTTTTGTTTTTTGTATGTCTCGCGATAACGTTCGAACGGAGGCTCGGATCGAGTTGAAATTTTCACCATCCGCAAGCTTTGTTCTCGATTGAATGCCATTAGTTTTGTGGCAAAATCGTTCAAAAAGTTAAAAAGTTACATTAAAGTTAATCGAAAGTTTTTTTTTCAAACTTCACGGCGACAAAATCTGAGATGGCCAAATCATTTAGAATGTCCGTCCGGTCACGAATATGTTAATTTTATTTTGATCCGATAAGTAGTGTAGATGGAAATTACATTATAACAAAGTACGGTTACCATGGCAACGGAAAGTCGTGCAGCTTTTTTGGCTCATGATAGCGGTCGAACGGAGGCTCGGATCGAGTTGAAATTTTTCACCATCCGCAAGCTTTGTTCTCGATTGAATGCCATTAGTTTTGTGGCAAAATCGTTCAAAAAGTTAAAAAGTTACATTAAAGTTAATCGAAAGTTTTTTTTTCAAACTCAACGGCGACAAAATCTGAGATAGACAAATCATTTAGAATGTCCGTCCGGTCACGAATATGTTAATTTTATTTTGATCCGATAAGTAGTGTAGATGGAAATTACATTATAACAAAAGTAACGTTGCCATGGCAACGAAAAGACGCGCAAAGTTTCTAATGCACTGCCACCTAGAAGTAATCAAAATACTTTCGAGGAAGCAGTCTCAAAGAGTTTAAAAAGTTTTCCCAAGGAGTCAAGGTCCTCTAGATGGCGGTGGATTTTAAAGTAAAGATTTAAACACGGGTTTACCCAAATACCTTGGCAATAATAAATAATACTGGAAACGCGAACGTCGTAAATTTTAAAATTTAAAAAAATGTGCAATGTGTGTCTAGCTATAGCACGTGCTCGCTTATCAACGCGTCCAACTGAGCGTTTCCTAGTTATTATTATTATCATTGATTCAAAGCAGTTGTCGTAAAAGTTTGCCCCGACTGGGGTTCGAACCCAGAACCTCCGGCTTAAAGTGCCATAGCTCTACCAATTGAGCCACCGGGACAACAGAACAAACCTAGTAGTACTTTTACGACAACTGCTATGAATGAATAACAATGTCCTAAGCGGGCTTAGCTAAAACTTATATCATACTAACCTTATGAAAGTAGCTTTTCTCTAATTTTTAGATCGCAGATTGTTGATTAAAACCGTTTACAGAGCCGAGTGCATTAAAACATGACGAAAAAACTGTAGTGGGGTAAAAAAATTTTCCCCTTCGGCGAGAAGGACTCCGTCGGCTGGGGCTTCCCCCCAGACCCAGCTACACCTCCCAAAACTACTTATGGTTTTTGCCCCCCCCAAACTTTCAAAAATGTTCCGACGCGCCTGTCATCACTTCCATCCAGATTAAAAAAGTAACAACTAAAAATAAATAACATTAAAAACAACTTTACAAAAATTTAGTACGTAGTCTGTAGATGCCCACCACTACGGGTTAGTCCTGATACATTCATTCTTAGAATGGGTTATTTTTTGCAAAAATAAAATAATATGGGTTTTTTGGTTTTTGGGGTTAAGACAAATTGTACAAATCGTTTTTTTTCCCTTATAAAGTTCCCCCCCCATACCTTTTTTGTTGGGAAAAGTGTTTGTTGATATGGGAAGGGAAACGCCCAAAAATCTTTCGAAAAAAAAAATTACTTTCCTGAGAAGGGGCATCAAAAACCCTTGCAAATTCAGGTGTTGACACTATTTGACATTAAAATAAATAATTTGGGGTTGCCATTACAAGTGGACAAAAAAAGGTGGAGCACATGAGAGGAAGGCATGTGTCAAATTAAAATATATTTTTTTAACCTGTGGCTACTGCATTTTTTCAATTTTTTAAAGATTAGGCCGTAGTATGACAGCTTTTTTATCTCTTTCTTCTGTTTGATGCCCTGGTTTAAACAATTTACATAATAAAATAGAGCAAAAAAGTACCCAAACACAGTTTTTTTCAAAAAATTTAATTAAAGCTTCTTTGGGCTCCCTCTTTTAAGTGAAAAATTTCGGGCCCAAATTTTAATATTATAGACTTAGCTGAGCTGGTTAAAGGGAAGCGCTTAAATTTTTCTTATTGAATTTAAAGGATAAAATGCTAGTACTTTGCCCAAGTGAGAAACCCCAACCCACAATCTCGATACGCTTATAATTCAGCAGAGGGTGAGCAAATTTTTTGGCAAAACCTACCCCCTTATTTTAGAAAAACTGTGATCATTGAGAAGCGTACCTAATACAAATAAGAGTACACCACTAAAATTGCAGTAAATCATAGGTTTCTATAACCCAAAATTGATTTAAATTCATAAAAATTTTTTTAGTTCCAGCAATTTGTACATGATGAAAATGGCAGATAAAGCAAGTTTTAAGAAAACCATAATTATTAAAAATTAAATATTTTGTAGCAAATAAAATTTGTAAAGTCTAGCTTTGCACAATAGAATGTTCTTTGTCATGGGAATAAAAGTAGGTAGACCTGCGGCTTTATGATTCATTTCCCCCTTTGCCATCCATCTCTCCTTCGATCTACTTCACATCCGAGGTCTCGCAACCCCCAGATTGTGTCGTAGTCGCAAGTTTTTTTGTTTTTTTCACAAGTGTTTTTCGCGAAGTAGGTCCTCCACGCCGCACCCTAGAAACCTCTTGCATAGGTTTGCGGTCACGTTTGACGATTTCCGAAAAACCCCACTTGCTTTTTCTAGAAAATCAAAAAGAAGTGTTATAGATTAGAAAACTATTATTATTATTATTATTATTATTTTATTTTATTATTAAGCGAGCGAAGGGGCGTTTCCTTTTGACTCTCCCGGGGAAAAAAAATAGTCCGGTTTTTTTTTTTTTTGTTTGTTTGTTTTTTTTGTTTTTTTTTTTTTGTATGTCTCCGATAACGTTCGAACGGAGGCTCGGATCGAGTTAAAATTTTTTCACCATCGCAACTTTGTTCTCGTTTTAATGCCATTAGTTTTTGGGGCAAAATCGTTTCAAAATTTAAAAAAGTTACATTAAAGTTAATCGAAAGTTTTTTTTTTAAAAACTTCAGGGCGAAAAATTGAATGGCCAAAATCTTTTAAAATGCCTGGGTCACGAATATTAATTTTTTTGACCGATAAGTAGTGTAGATGGAAATTACTTTATAACAAAGAAACGGTTACCATGGCAACGGAAAGTCTGCAGCTTTTTGGCTCATGATAGCGGTCGAACGGGGGCTGGGATCGAGTTGAAATTTTCACCATCCGAAAGCTTTGTTTCCATTGAACCCATTAGTTTTGGGAAAAATGTTTCAAAAATTAAAATTTTACATTAAAGTTAATCAAAAAGTTTTTTTTTCAAACCAACGGCGACAAAATCTGAGATAGACAAATCTTTAGAATGTCCGCCCCGGTCACGAATATTTTTAATTTTATTTTGATCCGATAAGAGTGTAGAGGAAATTACATTAAACAAAAGTAAATTTTCCCATGGCAACAAAAAGACGCCAAAATTTTCTAATGCACTGCCACCTAAAAGAAATCAAAATATTTTTCGAGGAAGCAGTCTCAAAGTTTTTAAAATTTTTTCCCCAAGGAGTCAAGGCCCCCTTAGAGGCGGGGGGTTTTTTAAAGTAAAGATTTAAACACGGGTTTCCCCAAAAAATACCTTGGCAAAAAAAAATAATCTGGAAAGCAAACTCGAAAATTTTAAAATTTTTTAAAAAAGTGCAATTTTTTGGTTTTTTAGCCGTGCTCGCTTTCAACGGTCCCCAACTGGGTTTTTTTATTTTTTTTTAATTGTTCAAAGGTTGTCGAAAAAGTTTGCCCCGACTGGGGTTCACCCAAACCCCCCGGCTTAAAGTGCCATAGCTCTACCAATTGACCCACCGGGACAACAAAAAAACCCCTAGTTAGTACTTTTACGCCAATGCTATAAAAGAAAAACCTTTCCCCTTAAAGGGGGTTTTTTCAAAAAAAATTTAAATTTTTCATACCCCCCAACCTTTGGGAGATAGATTTTTAGTTTATCCATGTGATTTTCAGATTTGACACTCTTTGCAGTCTTCTTTTTTGATTTATGTCATGGAAGTAACTTTCCAAAACTAGCTTTAGTCTGGTTTTTTCTGTTGCCCGGTGGCTCAATTGGTAAGTATGGCACGTTAAGCCGAAGGTTTTGGGTTCAAACCCCCAGTCGGGGCAAACTTTACGACAACTGCTTATGAATCAATAACTTGCCTAAAAGGGGCTTATGCTTAAAAACTCTATATTTTATTTTATTATTTTATTATTATATTTTATTTTATTTTTATTTTTTTTATTAAAATTTATTAATTTGTCCCAGAGAGATTTGTTTTTTAAAAAAGGGAAGCAAGCTGATGTTTTTAAAAACCCTTTCCAAAAATAAGATTAAAGGCAGACTTTTTATTTTTCGGAAAACAAAGTAAGCGACCTTATTTTAAATGAAAAGCGAAGTACTAAGGAAAAAATTAAAAAAAATCAAAATAATTTAAAGAGACGGGGCAAACCATAAATGAAATTCAGGAAAAAAAAAAAGAAAAATTCGGCATGAGTAGTAAAAAACCATCTAGGGAAAAAAATAACTCAAAAAGGAAATTGCTGACAAAATTTTCTGATTCTTTTACAAAGATTTTAAAATTTGAAAAAATTCTTGTGAAATTTAAAACTGCAAAAAATGTATACAAATTTTTTTACAGATGCAATCAAGTAATGCCACGAGTACCATTGAAAGGGGGTTCGACTATAATTGCAGGAATGAAATCTAAAAGTCACCTGGGTATTTATTGGGATCCGGTATAGATTTAAAAAATATATGTGACCTAATATCTCCGGTAATTGCTCACTTTAAATTAATTTTGTCATAAAAAAAGGGTATTGTACCTGATTTAAACTAAAAAAATCAAAAGTTAGCCCATATATAAAAAAGGGGTCAACAACACTTTTTGAAAATTATAGACCAATTGCGTTTGCTACCTGTCATGAAAAAAAAATGGAAAAATGTTTTGCAGATCAAATTAAAAAAATTCTTTAAAAAATTTTAAAAATCATTAATAAAGGGGCAATATGGGGTTTTAAAAAAGGGAAAATCTTCCCACCTCCTTGTGCGCTTTTCAAATTTGATAAATTTTTAAAAAAAATGCAACTTCCCGTGTTAGCTAGTTCATAGATTTTTAGAAAACGTTTTATACGTTTTAACCATGACAAACTTTTTTGGGAAAGTTTTGAAAAATTGGAATTTGTGGGCAAAAGTTAACTGGTTTTTTAACTACCCTTAAAAGAGGAAGATTTTGGTTTTAAAAAAGGGGGGTTCTTTGCTACGAGAAGAATCTAATACTGGCGTAGCACAAGGCTCAATTTTGGGACCAATTTTCTTATTTATCTACGTAAACCGATTTGTAAATATATTTGACTGTGTTTATACTAATGTTCCCGACGCGCTCCTAAACTCTGTTCATAGACTTAAAAGTGCAGACAAAATAAACTCAGATTTTTAGAAGTTTGGGTGTTATGCTCACGATAGTAATTAACTCTGAATTCAAATTTAAAAATAAAATTGTCACATTTGCTGCCTTTTAAAGAAACACGTGCGGATAGTATTCGCATAATAATCCTCCAATGAGTGTTTTTCATACTATTAATAGTGTAAGGGATTGAAAGTTTGAGGAGATGAGGTGTTTTATCACGTGTTCTAGGGTTTTTAAATAGATAAAAATTTTAATTGGAAGCCTCACATTGACTCGTTTCAAAAAGCTTAGAAGTTGCGCATTTTAATTTATAAAAATTAAAAAAAAACATATTACCTTTTCAACCTTTTCGAACTGTGTATATTTCCTTAGCTAAACAATATTTCTTATGGCTTTTAAATCATGGGGAAAATGCAGTAACATTTTACTTAAAATCCATTAAAGTTCCCGCAAAAAAAAATGTAAAACTCATTTTTCCCAGTAAAATAACTCAAAAATTTTCCATACACATGACCTGACACATTTGCTTTTTATTCCGTATCATATTGTATCGTTTTTTTGCCTTTTAAATTTAAAATTCTTTAGCGACACCTACAAAATTTACGAAAGAACCCTAATATACACAAAGATTTTTTGCTAAAAACTAATTTAAAAGTTCCAAAAAAATTCAAAATAGGAAGGAACTCTTGAGTACCTTTCCGCATATATTTAATCAATTACCAAGGCAATGAAAAATTTCCAATTTTAGTGAGGGCCAAAAAAGAACTTAAAACTTACTTACTTTTTTCCATGGATTGAAATTACTTTTTTAATTATTTTATTTTAATAAATTTAATTCAAAAAATGTTTTTTTTTTTTTTCTTGCGCTTGTGTGGTTTTGGAATGTTTTTACGGGGCCTTTTTTGTTATATCAATTTCAAATATTGTAAAGTATATTCTCGTTTTTTTTTAATTATTTTTTTTAAGTTTTTAAATTTTCCTATAACTTTTTTGTATAATATAAAGTAATATTCAACTAAGTCTGTCTGATCCCCTGTATAAAAATAACTAATCTAACCACGACAACCCGTATGTGGCTTTTTGGACAACATGTCAAAAATATTAAATACAAAATTTCAGTAAAATCATATTTTAAAAAAAAAAAATATATATTATTTTTTTATTGGGCCCATTATTATTATTATTATTATTATTATTATTATTTTTTATTTTATTATTATTATTAATTTTTTATTATTATTATTATTTTTATTATTATTTTATTGGGGTTATACTACCTTGCAAACTGTTTATATCTCCCTTTGGGAGAAACAATAATTTCTTATGGGGCTATTAGCGGGGCAATGCGAGTAAAAATTCACTTAAAAACCCCATTCAAATGTTCAAAAAAAAAATTTAAAACTCATTATCCCTGAAAGTAAAAAATCAATCGTTTTTTCCCTACACATGACTTGACACAATTGCTTTTTTTTCCTGTTTTTTTTACTGTACGATTTCGCTTTTGGTTAAATTTATTTTTGGACCCCCTACAAAAATTCACGCAATGAGCATCAATATAATACAAGATTTATTTAAAAAATAACTTTGATATTCCAGAAAAACGTCAATAAGTAGGGCCCGAGAACTCTGAGTATTCCTTTCCGCATACGTTTAACAATTACCCGAGGATATGAAAGATTTGCAATCGTATAGGGGTTAAAATAAACTTAAAATTTTTCTTACTTTTTTCCATTATAGGGCCTATTAAATTATAAATCATTTTAACTTGTTAATTTAAAAACTATTTCTTTTTTTATCATCGCGATTTTTTTAATGTGAAATGTTTCCCCCTGTTATCAAATTCAATTGTATATTTCAGTATTGTAAAGTTATTCTCGTTTTGTATAATTATTTATTTCGTTTTAAAATTTAGCCAGAACATTATTTGTGTAATAAAAAATTTAAAAAAAATTAAGTCTGTCTGATCCATGTACAATTAAAAATGTTTCATAACCACAGACAAGCCGCTATTGGGTTTTGGACAACGATGTCAAATTGTTTTTTTTTTAAAAAATGCATGTAAAAATTATTATATAATAAAAAAAATAAAAAATAAAAAAATTATTATTATTATTATTATTATTTATTTTTAAATTAAATTATTATTATTATTATTTATTATTATTTATTATTATTATTATTTTTATTCAAATTCCAAGAAATCCTGAAAAAACAAAGTTTGAGTTTTAAAAAATTGACAAGAAAATTGGCGCAATATGAACCTAAAACCGGTTGAAGCGCCCTAGTTTCTCACGCTGTCATCGTAATATTAAACCTAGGGGGTGTGCGTAGCGGAGAACTGTTTATTTTTAAGCGAGCGAAGCGAGCGTTTTCATTTGACTCTGCCGGAAAAAAATTTGTCCACTCTCTTTTTTTTTTTTTTTTGTATGTCTCGCCATAACGTTCGAACGGAGGCTCGGATCGATTTGAAATTTTTGACCATCCGCAAGCTTTGTTCTCGATTGAATGCCATTAGTTTTTGTTGGCAAATCGTTTCAAAAAGTTAAAAAGTTACTTTAAAAAGTTTAATCAAAATTTTTTTTTTTTTTTCAAACTAAACGGCAACAAATCTGAGGGGGGCCCAAATCATTTAGAATGTCCGCCCCGGCCCACGAATATGTTAATTTTATTTTGGTCCGATAAGTAGTGTAAATGGAAATTACATTATAACAAAAGTAACGTTGCCATGGCAACGAAAAGACGCGCATAGTTTCTAATGCACTGCCACCTAAAGTAATCAAATACTTTCGAGGAAGAGTGTATTATTTGTCCCCAAAAGCGTTTAAATAGTTTTCCCAAGGATCAAGGTCCTCTAGATGGCGGTGGATTTCATACCCAAAGTAAAGGTTTACACACGGGTTTACCCAAATACCTTGGCAATAAAAAAATAATTTGGAAACATGGCCCTGTGGACAGCGAACGTCGAAAATTTTTAAAATTTTTTAAAAAAAAATGTGCAATGTGGGTCTGGCTATAGCACGTGCTCGCTTATCAACCGCGTCCAACTGAGCGTTTTCCTAGTATGATTAATGACCCGGCACCTCCACCATATATCATCGAAGGTAAAATTTACTATGTGTTACTTAGCACCTCCCCTCATAAAGTGTATGCTTAAATTCCGAGTAGAAAATATTTTGATTGTAAGTCGAGTAAAAAATAGGTTACCAGTACTTTTTTAGGCCTACAACTTGCTGGTAGGCCTATTTGAGACAATTTTCAGAGATAGGATGCCCACAGGGAAAGTACAAAAATCCATGCCTTCTTGCCCTGGATATGAGCCCCTTACATCTTGGGGTTACCACAGGGACCAAACCCTGGTATAGGTAGCCTAAGCCCTAAGCATATTGATCCTGAAGTAGGCAGTATTCCCATACCTGTACGTCTGCATTGTCCTTATGTAATTTCATTATTTCAACAATAACTTCTGGAGCTCCAACATCGTTTCAAAACTTTGCTGTTTGCAGGGCTGCGTAGTGAAAGGGTGGCAATACATGAACAACCCAAAGCTGCCACATTAGCTGATGCCCGTAAAGTAAGAAAACCAATGAGGGTCTTTCTGTCGCGTTTTGAGCTTTTTTAAACATAAGAATTCTCGCGTCCTTGGTTTAGTTAGTAGTGCGCATTATTTTTTTTGTTGCATTTTATTTTGACCAATTAAAAGTATATTGTACAAAGAAAAAAATAAAAAATTGTTGGTCCCACTTATGCCTAGCCCTAGCCTAAAGCTTTGACTCTAGTTAGACAGTAGCTGTCACTAGGGCCACTGACCCTTTGCCGCTCCCCTTTTCAAGTCTTTTTGTTGCTCACAGCCTTTTTAAACTAATCTGGATACAGGACTAAAAAAAAAATTTTTTATAAATACCCTAGCGGAGTTTCTGTGAACCTTGCAAACAAAACAATTTGACTTTATTGTTAAATCCTCAATTCCGATTGTTTCTCCGGTAACGGGAAGGTCAACCTTGGCGTGAACATGATAATATAACATTAATATGAATGTTATTAAGCTCTTAAAAACCGTGTATCAAATGTGAATGTAGCTTGTGTTGACATAGAGCAGCCATGTTGGTTTAGACCGCATGTTTCTGTGCTGCACTCTGGTGGTGAAGCTTTAAAAGATCCCCATTCGAATTACAATTAGTATATTTTTTCTATTGATATGCCCTAATCCTATGCCTATTTGTTAAACTATTTAGGTTAATAATTTCTATTAGATCAAATTATTTTTTTAATTGTTAGCTGATGCTTATTTTTTATTGTAATCAACACTCCAAAATTCTACTCGCTAGCCCTACCTCTCAAGTTGTGGATTACTTTTGATAAATTGTGAGTGCATTTTTCTTATTTTAGGACTGGCACTTTTTCACTCAAATAAAAACACAAATCTACTTTAGTTAATTTAAACTAGGCCGCTTCGCGAACGCTTTTTTAATCGCGTTGATGGATGAGCTTTTTTGTAAGTTTTTACTTTGCGTGGGATCTCTTTACTTTTTGCAAGTGCTTTTTGAACGCATTGTAGGTGATTGTTGTCAAGTTTCTATTGTTACTTGTAAATTGATATTATATACCTAAAAAAATCATATTAAAACCTTTATTCTACGGATTCTGGCAAACTTTTTCAACTTTTTCTTTCAAAAGGCAATACATCACCATTACCTCAATGTCCATGAAAACTATGAACATTGTAGCCCCACCCATTTAGTCAGAATCGGCCCAAATAGCACGAAAATATAGCATTAAAAATCGAGAAAAAAATCGTAAAGATATTCATGAGAAATATTTCTTTGATTACCGTATACCGGTACCCAAAAACGTGGCAAGACTAAGTTCAGAGATTTCGAAGGTCCCCTTCAATTTTCATCAAGGTCGCATATGCCGTTTGCCTGGCAGAGAGCGAACAAACAGACAGGAAAAAAACAGAGAAAAAAAAACACCCGAGCTAAATTTTTTTGGGGGCCAGTGAAATTGAAGTTTTTGTTTAGCTCATCCAACAATAATAATATGTCTTCTTTTACTTAAAGCCTTATGACATCGAGATTTTACTAAAAAGATTAATTTAGAACGAATCCGTGACAAAAAGTAGAATAATAATAGGCCTAATAGGCCCTAATAATAATAATAATAATAATAATAATAATAATAATAATAATAATAATAATAATACATTGTTACATTATTATTATTATTAGGCCTACATTATTATTATTATTATATATTATATTATTTTTTTATTTATTTATTTTTTTTTTAAATTTATTGAAGCAAGAAACTAATTTGGAACAATATTCACATACATTTCCTCCCACTATAATCCAGTCCCTGGCCATAAGACCCGTAGGAATTTCGACCTCGATGGAATTTTTCTTCTGATCCTGTTAGGGTATACCTTAGGGATAAAAAAAATCTTGGGTAGACATCTGGCATTCCGGGCCTAAGTTTTTTACGACGCCATCTTGTTTTGGGCATATACATATAGTACATGCTCTAGGTTTTCATACATTTTCTATACTTTTGATTATAGCTGTAATAAATCTGACGTTATATTTGGATTCTTCATAAAATTTCAAATAAAATAATACTAATTTGGTCTTCCTGGGTACATTGTGGGAGTAATTTTTAGGCAATTAAATATTATTAGTCCTGCATATAGTGCACTAATACACACATACAATCCCTGACCATAAGACCGTAGGAATTTCGACCTCGATGGAATTTTTCTTTGATCCTGTTAGGTAATACCTTAGTGATAAAAAAAACTTGGGGTAGACATCTGAATCCGAGCACAAAGTTTTTTACGACGAATCTTGTTTTGCGACTTATGTATATAGTGCACGCTCTAGGTTTTCATACATTTTCTACACTTTTTTAATCAGCTAATAAATCTGACATGTATTTGGATTCTCCGGACATTTCCAATGAAATAAATACTATATTTGGTCTTACTGGGTACATTTTGAGATATTTATTTGGCAAAATAAAAAATATAAAATTCATCACAAAAAATGCCTATATTATTTTTTATTATTTTTTTACTCGTCATGGAATGCAAGTGGAATAAAATAGACTGGCAACTTATTTTACAATAATTAATAATTACACAAATATAAAAACAAAACTTGGGTAGACATACTGGCATTCCGGAACAAAGCTTTTTAAGACGCCATCTTGTTTTGACTTATGTATATAGTGCACGCTCTAGGTTTTCAATACATTTTCCTATACTTTTGAATACAGCCTACCTATAATAAATTGACATTGATTTGGATTCTCCGTGACATTTTCCAATTAAATAAATACTAATTTGGTCTTCGGCTGGGACATTTTGCTGCTCATTTATTGGAAAATAAAAAATAAAATTCATCACAAAACTTTTATATATTTTTTATTTATTTTTTAATCGTATGGAATGAAGTGGAAATAATGGACGTTTCATTGGCATGCACCGGCGAGTGCAGAGCATGTCATTGTTGTCGACTTTCACTTGAATAACATGCTAACTAAACAAATGTAGAGACACTGACGAATTCTGTGCAGACTAGGGCCGCCACTGTAGTGACCTGCGAATTAAAACCACCCTCATAGACTGATAATTGTACCCTTGATAGGCAGGGCGGGTGTGGTAGATTTGGGTTGATTCTATTGTTGTAACCAAAGAAGAAATCGTTGCATGTCAAATATAGCTGTCCTAGCAGCAAAACAGCCAGTGTATTTGTTAACGAAAACAACAAAGTGTTATTCAATAATAATTGAATATAATTGTGAAGATGAGAAAGTAATTGTGATAGATGTGGTACGTTTTTAAGTTTTTTTTTCACTTTTGAGGCGAAGATTCGTACAAGACAGATAAAAAGGTAATTGTGGGGCTGAAATTATGGCGAGGGATAGCACTAAAGGCAGTGACTGTAGATATATCTAAGTGCATCATATTATGCCAAAATTATCAACAAGACAGAATTTAAAGCTGGCCCTAAAAGCCCTTTTTCATTTTTTTTATTAAATTCTGTCCTGGTGATATATTCGCATATGATGCACTTAGATATATCTACAGTCAATGCCTTTTAGTGCTACACCTCGACATATTTCAGCCCCCACAATTACCTTTTTATTCTAGTCATTGTACGAATCATTCGCACTCAAAAGTGTAAAAAAAAACCTAAAAATACTTACCACATATATCACAATTACTTCTCATCTCAACAATATAATTCAATTATTATAATAACACTTTGTTGTTTCTTTAACAAATAACAATGCTGTTTGCTTTTTTTTTTCTTTTTTTACCCTGCTACCCAGGACATATATTTTGACAGGCAACGTTCTTCTTTTGTTACAACATAGAAATCAACCCAATCTACCACACCACCACCCTGCCCGTATCAAAGCGCTGGGGTACAATTTCACAGTCTAATTGGTGGTTTTAATTCGCAGGTCGCATATGTGCCGCCCTATTAGTCTAGCACAGAATCGTCACTTGTCTCTACATTTGTTTTAGTTTAGCCAATGTAGTCAAGTGAAAGTCGACAAACAATGACATCTCGGCACTCGCCGAGTGCATGCCAATGGAAACGCCATATTTCACTTCATTCCATGACGAGTAAAAAAATAAGATAAAAAATAATATACAATTTTTGTGATGAATTTTATTTTTTATTTCCAATAAATAGCCGCCAAAAGTACCCCAGAAGACCAAATTAGTATTAGTTAATTGGAAATGTCAGGGAGAATCCAAATCACATGTCAGATTTATTATATTGATTCAAAAGTATAGAAAATGGATGAAAACATAGAGCGTGCCACTATATACATACGCGTCCATTTCCATACATTTCCATTGAGTGGGATAGGGTCCCAGTATGACAGATATATTATTATTTTAAAAGGTAACGTGATCGATGGGGCGACAGCTGGCTGCACATTGTTTCAATATCCTAGTAGGGATTTCGCCAGGACCAGTCGTCCGCTCCCTCCCCCCCTGCACCTAATCGCAGACTACGCAATCTCAGCAGTACATCATCTTCGGACACATATACGTTATTTAGAGGAAGATGACTAACGTATATGTGTCCAAAGATGATGTACTGCTGAGATTATAATGTATTAAGAATAATGTATTATTATTGCGTATTATATAATAATAATAATTATTATTATTATTATTATTATTATTATTATTATTATTATTGTATTATTATTGCGTATTATTATTAATTATTATTATTATAGGAATAGGAAAATATAGAAAAGGATTTTGAGAGGTTAATGGCAGACATGGGATAGATGCCCAGGAAACAGAGATGGAGGAGAAAATTGTTCAGAAATGTGTGCCAGAAGAACACTCAGTTAGTTATAGGAAATAGTTGCGTTCAAGAAACGTAGAACCCAAAAAATAACGAATATGGCTATGGTGAAGGACAGATCAGAGACAGTAATTGACTATCGATGTATAGCGAAAAGAAGTAATGAGAAATCTTGAGGATGTGAGGGTAATGCATCAATATCATGGGATGGCAGGACCACTAGGCTGGGTGTTGGGGAAGTTTAGAATGATGGTACAGACCCAAAAGAGAATAAAGAACCGGCCACAAAAGACTAAAGTGTGGAAAACTGCCAATCTCCGATAGTGCCAAGAAGAGTTTATGAAAATGACATTAGATGACCAAAACACCTACAAATGAAGTCGGGAGAATAGAAGAAGAATGGCCAAAACTTTAGAAGGTTTTTGTGTCAAGGTGAGAAGAGCTGTGTGGAAGAGTCAGTGAGGAGGAAGAGAAGAAAACGCGATGCGTGGAACGAGAGGCGTACGAGATGCAGTTCGGGAGAAGAAACTAGCTTCCGCGAAAAAGAATGAAAAGTGCAAATCCACAGAAACATGAGACGAGTACGTAGGCGGAAAAAACCAATGTGAAACAAATGTGAAGGAGGAGAAAGACAAAGCAATGGAAGAATTTGCTGGTAAATTGAAGATGGACTTCCAGGGAAATAAGGAAAATTATGTACGGACTAGTAAAGACAAAAAAGACAAGAAAGGGACAAAAGAACAAAAGCTCATGGTAAATGAAAATGGCCAAGTTACAAACAACCCACAGGAAATACAAGAAATGTGGAGGAAAAATATTTCATAAGATCTGCTAAATGTTACAGGAGTTAGTGAAATTTAAATGCCAGAGAAAGAGAAAGCGGCAAGTGGAGAAGATGAAGGAAGACGAGGAACAGAACAAGAGGTGGCTCGGGCGTTAGGAGCCATGAAGAAGGGTAGCTAGAGCTACGGGAGTGGATGACATTTCTGTGGAAATGATCAAAAGCCATCAGGTGCTGGAAGGAAGAAGATGTTTATTTCGAGTTAATAAGTGCTGCGTGGAAACAAAAGAAAGTACCGTGAAGCATTGGCAAAAAGAGGTATAATTTGTACCGACTGTTTAAGAAAGGTGACCGTAAGAATGTGAAAATTATAGAGGGGTGACATAATGTGTCAGTTCCAGCTGCTTTTTGGGAGCGTGTCGGCGTTCTGTGGTGCAAAAATTTATGAGAAAGTTATAGAACTAAGATGAAGGAGGTATATGACACAATCCTAGAGAGAACAATATGGGTCAGAAGTGCGACGGTCTACTATTGATCCCATATTTGCTTAAGGACAGACAATGGAGGGAGATGCAAAATGGGAAAGAAATTCACATGTGTTTTTGGATCTGGAGAGGCATACGTCCGCCTGCCTAGATGAGAAAGTAGGGACGTGCTTTAGAGATAAAAGCGAGTGGGAAGAGGTTAATAGACAGGATACAAATACATATAAAGGCATGTTGAAAGTTCGTGTACAGACAGATATGGGTAGGTCAGAATGGTTTCAAGCTGAATGAGGGCTTGCGACAAGGTAGTGTGTTATCTCCAACACTTTTACTGTTGTAATGGATGAAATTATAAGAAGCGTGAAACCAAATACAGATGGAAGGGACACAAGAACATTTAGTGTTTTGCGGACGCATGTGTTGATTTGGGGTGAGAGTGCCAGAGAAGTGCAGGAGAAGGTGGACAGATGGAACGAAGTTACTACAGAGTTTGGTAATAAAAAAATCTCCCCCTCCCCCCCCAATCAGAACAAAGACGGAATGTTGCGTATGCAAAAGAAGACAAAGCAGCAGGCCTAGAAGACATGGAAAATATTGTACATACTGGGGACAAGTCTTAGAGAAAAAAGAGAATTTAATATTGGGAAGTATATTGACAAAAGAATTGCCCCCCCAAAAGTGTGTAGGGAAGTGTCATCTAGAGTGCAAAAAGCAGAAGCGGTTTTACAATTGGTGAGAAGTTACTTATGGAATGAGTTGCTTCCCACAAAATGTAAAATTTTGCTGTATAAGGCATATTTGTACCTATACAACATATGGGCAGTAACAGGGCAGTGGGAACAAAAAGAAGAGAGTAAGCGGAAGCACCAGAAATGAAGTTTTTAAGAAGTATAAAGGGAGTTACAAAGATGGACAAGATAAGAAGTAATGAAATAAGAAAGAACTGGGATTGGAGAGATTGAATTTAATTCTAGGAAGAGAACGTCTAAGATGGTTTGGACATATGAAAAGGATGGGCAGGGAGAGGATTCCAAGACGAGAAATTTGAAGCGGCAGAGGAGGGGAAAGCAAAAGAGAGTAGGAAGGCCAAGAGAAAAATGGGAAAGATTAATTCAAGAAGAAGACGTTGGAAAACGGAATGAAGTGTGGAGCATGTGGCAAGAGGAAAGCTGTGGGAGGACAGAAGAGGAGTGGAGTAAATTGGTGGAGAGGAAGGAGTTAGATGATGTGGAAGAAACACTGAGTACTGGCAGCTTAGTATCTACAGTTCATGCCCTTGATAATGGGTGGAAAACCACCACCTCAACCCGACATAGTTGGGAAACTGGAGTTATGATGATTATTATTATTATTATTATTATTATTATTATTATTATTATTATTATTATTATTATTATTATTATTATTATTATTATTATTATTATTATTATTATTATTATTATTATTATATTATATTATTATTATCATTACTATTATTGATTCATAGCAGTTGTCGTAAAAGGTTGCCCCGACTGGGGGTTTCGAACCCAGAACCCTCGGCCTTAACGTCGCCATAGCTCTTTCAATTTCATTTCAATTATTTCAATTCTTTCAAAACTCAGTCAAAATATCTATGTCAAAACATTTTTTTAACATAAAAAATAAACGCAATATTTGGATTCAGAGTTTCATTCTCTAGAGATAAATATGTTTAACTAGATCTAAAATTCTGCAAATAGCTATTCAACAAATGACAATTTGAGTGCAGGAGTTGTTACTTTCTCTAATTTTAACGTTCCAAGTCCTCAAGATATTTTTTATAGCTGGAAGATGTGAAAAGATACAATTGGGGGAGGATAGAAGAGCATCTGACCCTGCAAGAAGCGGGAAACAGGCGATGGCTTACAATGCGTGATGATTGATGACACAATCAAGGTAATAAAATGACCAAATTAGCCATAATTGAATCTACAAACCAAACCAACATTAGACTTTAAGTAAATAACTAGATCTTAACTTACTTTGTGTAAATTTCAGGCATGAACAAGTAGAGGTGCACAGCCAGCTTTAACTAGATTGTCTTTAAACAACTGTCATTACCAGCATAGACTTTTCAAAGCTTCATAGAGATTGACGGCAACCAATTTCTGAAAAAGAGAACATTAATTACAATGTGTGGCTCATTTAAAAATTGTTTTATGCCTAGCTGTCCGAATAGTAGGCCTAACATAAGTTAAACAATAAGAGTCACCTCATTTTTGAGTACTACTTTCAGCGACATAGTGCACGATGACGGCTACAGCACAAGCATTCTACTGCTTTTGGCACAGTTCATCTTTTACTATCAGTGAAGCCAATGTTTGTAGTAGCTCACTTGCGGTCTCAATATCATCTTTACATTCTGAAACAAAAAGCACAAATCAGTCTCCTGTTTAAACAATAGCCTAACTTAAATATCTATTTTAACAGTAGGCCTACCAAAATCACAATAGGCCCTATAGGATTGGTTGCACCATTGAATTCATAATTACAGCACCTCAAGTCCTAACCTACAGCTTCACAATTGGATCACCTCTCAAGTAACATTAGGTAGGATGCCCCTCATGCACAAAGATTGACGACGCAAAGTTGTGTGGCTTAAATATGTCGAACTTGGTCAAATTTATATAATAAATCATATTCATAGGGCTATAAAAGCTGCAGCACAAAGTACATTCATTACGCACACTTGCACCGACAGTCGTTGATGTACGTTGGTAAAGTTGCGGCTTCTCTCTGGACGTGCCGCAAATGTCGACCTCGCTTTGTTTGTATCGAGCAATTAATGTTATATCCCCCCCCCCCCCCCCCCTTAAAATTTTGTATACAACACAGCATGACAGGCAAGGACGTGAAAATATTGATTATGGGCCTCTTGCTTAAACCACTAGGAATCCAAAGGGGAACGATAAATTTTGCCGAATTTTTTTTTGAACACAACATACCGTGCGGCTAATATTACGTTACTAACAACACTGTGTATGACCTTGGCTAGGGGGGGAGTTTTATGTTTTAAGTGTTTGACCTTTAGAACGGTATGAAAATAGGTACCCGAAATATTGCATTAAATTTTACTGGGCCAATTTAATGTTATAAACGAACAACTAAAAGTCTTAAATGGAAGGAGAATTGTTGAAAAGGTAGGAACTCGACCAGTATGAAACCCCCCCACCACAAACCAACATCCGTACTCTTCTCTAGATCTCTTCCCCTCACTTTGACAAAGATCCTCATTTTGGGGAACTTTGTAAAGTCGCTTGAAAGTCGCCGGCGATAATATTTGGGAGATCCATAAAAAAAACAAAAATGCAAACAAAAAGCAGTCCCAAATGACACAAAAAAATACTCTGCACTGAAAAGAGTAATTCCAGATAGAAAACAGCCAGCTTTTATTAAATTATGTAATAAGGGTAACATGCAATTGTATAAATAAATAAATTAAATAAAATTTTTATTTAGAGTATACCCACTCAGTTATATAATGATTTTCAGTGGGGACTTTAAATTTCAAGCGACCAAGCCAACCCTGCAGGCCACGACGCCAATCAACGATTTTGTGAGCGATAAACCAACAAAAAATCGATATTTTTAATAGGAAAAAATATAGCCAATAGGCCTTAGGCTATGTTGTGTTCAAATTTCGCTAAATTTATCGTTCACTTTGGAGTAGTGGTTAGCAAGAGGCATATCTATATTTCACGTTCCTTGCCTGCCAAGCTGTAATGGTGAGTTAGTTAGTTAGTTCTTGGGGGTTTTAGGGCACAAAACATAAAGTTATCAGTGCCCATCGAATTTTCTGATTGCTAAATAAATATGGATTTCAAATTGAATTTCAAAGGTTTACTTTACGTAAGAAACTTAATAACGTTACGCTTGTCGTGAGCTGTCTGATAAAATTTATTCGAGGGAAGGGTTCAGTTAAAATCTTTTAACACTACTATATTTGTACAGGATCTAAAACGTGTTTAAAACTTCGCCACACTCATCAGTCATCCCAAATGGGAGGGTCTTCACCTCTTAGAAGATATACGTGAGCTGAGGTATGGTGCACGATTCTTAAACGAGCCAGAACCACTTCTTCAGCGGCGAGAATTTTGTTTTGTTATTTGGATTAAGGACGCGTCAACCCATTCAGGTCATAATGCACCACTCTAGCCTAGAGGGGGGGGGGGGGAGGAGGGCCCATGCTGCGTCAGACCAGCCAACATGGGTAAGGAGAGGAAGGGGGGTTTCTCACCATCGCAGTCTGTCATCGTCTTTGTCATCGTTCGTTGTGTCATTGTCATCATCGCCGGGGGTCGTCAAGGGAAGGGCGCAAGGTACCCGATGACGATGCCAGAGCTCGCCTCTAGGTTCGGGAGTAATATACTCCCCGCTTACTAGCTGATGTTTGTGAGGTGGACTTTTCTCTTGAATCGCCCTTTTACGATAGCAGAGCCATGCTCTGGTGCTAATTCTACCCCGGCCCAGAGGGAGAGGAGCGACGTGAAGAGATCCAGGCTGCCTATGCTATTCTTGATGTGGCGCCAATTTATTGTTTCTATCTTGTTCCAGAAATATTGTGCATTGCTCTTTGAGCTTTTTGTTTTACCAAAATGCTTTTAAATCCGAAGGTATGATTAGCTGACAGTCTATATGCTGTCCTTTACGCTGCTGATTTGCACATTGTCTGCTACTTCGTACCCTAAGATCCCGGAATGACCAGGGACCCAACAAAAATACTAGATTTTTGTGTATAGGAAAGCTTTGTAAGTATAATTTGAATCTTGTGAATTATGGGATGACCTTGGATAAATTTCAGACATTATGCTTCCAGGGAACTCAAGAGTTCTGTGCAGATTAGAAACTTTGATTCGTTCTCCTTTGAACATATAGTAGGGCCTAGGCTTTGGAATAGTGCAAAACAGTTCCAGCATTATAACACACTGAACATGGGGTGGAGTGGGAAGTGAAGTTAACCTGCATCAGTAGTACAGAAGCACAACCAACCAAATCATACATTCTAGAGCCATCTGTAAAGATGCAGCATAGTCATGAAAATGAGAACGTATATCTTGAAATAATGACTTGGAATGAGTTTGGATGTTAAGACCCTTTGTTATGAGACAGTTTGGACGATGCAAGTCGGTTTGCAGAACGTCCAAGGGGAATTGGAACCGGTACGACGTTATGAAGGCTAAAGCGTAATGTTATGTGCAATTTCTGGTTGGTAAAAAAATTTTAGTTGAAAAAATTTTTTTCCAATAGGCCTAACAAACAAAGCGCCAGGGTCGACATTTGCGGCACGTCCAAGGAGCGCAACATTTTACCAAGCAATCTCACGACTTGCGGAGGCAAGTGTGCTAATGAATTAACTTTATGCATGCATCTTTTAGCCCTATGAATATGATTTATCATTGACTTTGCCCAGAGTGGGACAATGTATGTAGGCAGGCCATAGTACTTGTGAGACCTAAGGGTGGTCATTTCGGAATTATTTGGTTTGGGGGGGTCCACTTTCAAAGTCGTTTTTTTTTGTGTCAAAAAACACCCAAAAACGTCATTTTTATTTTACAACAAATGTTCTTTACAATTTACACTATGATAATAATATCAACTCACTCGCGTTTTGATGTATTTTCACTCTAAAGGAAGGGTATATTATTGACGAGGTGTGCAAATAGACGAGTAGGCGAAGACTACACCTTTAAAAATGCGTCAAGTCAGTCGTTATATTAGATTGTCAAAATGAAGCTCCGCCCTCTTCTAACAAGAGTTGAAACTGGCTCTATTGATTTACTAAATCACCGCCGTCGGACGAATGATAAAATTTTGTACTGTGCATACATCAGACGGCGGTATTAAAATACTATTTTGTTGTGTTCCCCCCCCCCCCCACGGGCGCTTTGCGTCCACCCCCAACCCCACAATATACTATTTATTGCCAAAGTCTTTTTGTTAAGAATGTTGTTTTCTTTTTTAACTTTATTTGTTTGAAAAAAGCAATTGATGTTTCCCCGACGGCTCTTCGCTTCCACCCCAACCCCCGCCCCTTACCTACTTTTCATCGTAAAGTACTTATTTTTTATTAAAAATATTTTGTTAAGTTAATGATTTTCTTATTTCTATATTTTGTATTCTACTAGCAAACCAAACTAAAAAAAATATCGCCCAACCCGTTTAACTGTTGCAATTTTAAAGATAAAGGAATTTCGGGGGAAACCCGTTGTAAACGTGCCATTTAAAGATAAAAGGAATTTCGGCCCGCGAAAATTCCTTTATCTTTAAAATTGCAACGTTTAAAACGGGTTATGGGATTTTTTTTGTTTGTACGTTGCTAGTAAAAATAGAAAACAAAATTAATTTAGCACCCGAAATTCCTTATCTTTAAAATGGCAACGTTTTAAAAGGGGTTTTTGGCGATTTTTTTTGTTTGGGTTTGCCTAGGAAAATAGAAAACAAAATAATTAGTGCAAACCAAACTAAAAAAATATCGCCCAAACCGTTTTTTAACGTTTGCCCTTTTAAAGATAACGGAATTTCGGCCCGGTGCTAATTAATTTTTGTTTTCTATTTTACTAGCAAACCAAACAAAAAAATACCCAAACCCGTTTTAACGTTGCCATGGTAAAGATAAAGGATTTCGTGCGGCCGAAATTCCTTTATCTTTAAAATGGCAACGTTTTAAAAAGGGTTCCCCCGAAATTCCTTTATCTTTAAAATCGGCAACGTTTTTTTAAAAAACGGGTTTGGCGATAGTTTTTTAGTTTGGTTTCTAGTAAAATACAAAAATAGAAATAAGAAATCATTTAAACTTAACAAAAATATTTTAAATATAAGTACTTTTACGATGAAAAGTAGGTAAGGGGGCGGGGGTGGGGCGGGGGACGCGAAAGAGCCGTCGTGGGAAACATCAATTGCTTTTTTAAAACAAATGAAAGTTAAAGAAAACAGCATTCTTAACACAAGAAAACTTTGCAATAAATAGTAGCATTAGTGGGGGTTGGGGGTGGACGACAAAAGCGCCGTGGGGGCCGGTGGGGGGGAACAACAACAACAAATAGTATTTAATAACTCTCCCACCGTCTTGGATGTATGCACAGGTAAAAATTTTACATCGTCAGACGGCGGTGGATTTTAGAAACCAATAAGCGCAGTTTCAACTCTTGTTAGCAGACGGGCGGAAGCTTCATTTTGACAAATAATCTAAATAATAACTGACTGACGCATTTTTAAAGATGGTAGTCTTCGCCTACTCGTCATATTTGCACACCTCGTCAATAATATACCTTTAATTTAGGGGAAAATACATCAAACCGAGTGAGTTGATATTATTATCATAGTGTAATTGTAAAGAACATTTTTGTAAAATAAAAATGACTTTTTTTGGGTGTTTTTGACAAAAAAAAACGACTTTGAAAGTGGACCCCCCCAACCAAATAATTTTCCGTCATTTCAAACATATAAATATATTGGGACCACATTCGACTACTTACTTTTTAACAGTTCAGTAATGTCACAGAGGAACTCCACAGCCAACTGCCTTGCATGATCATGAGCCCTTCCAAATTCCACCCGAATATCATCGTCCAATACCAGACACCTTACAACACCGCAAATTGCTTGAATTACTGGGCCACCTTTGTCACTTTTATGCAGTATTGCTTTGAGTCTGCTCATAACTCCACGGTCGAAAATATCCTGCCGATTTCTCTCGTGTTTGATACAACATTGCTTGGTCCATCGCAATACCTGGAGGATTAGACCCGGATCTTTTTCATTGTCAAAAAAATGTAGCATTATATCGATGCCTTTCATTGTTAACAAGTCTGGAAAACCGGTCATTAGTGATGTGATAGCTGCTAACGCAGGGGAAATAATACTTTTATCCGCTCTGTTCTTATCCAATATGTCAATTAACAAATCATAGGCTCCATTCTTGCCAGCCAAGAACTTCTGTGCTAACCCCTTATCACACTCGGCTTTCAGTTTATGTATTGCAGTTATGAGTTCTGCACTTTCTGTCTTGTTCTTCATCAATGTGCCCAATTGATCAATTGCCAAAAGAACTTCATGCTGGCTACCTTCTGATAGTTTTTCCATAACTATATTACTTAAATCAACTCCCTGGAAAAAAATGAATATAATATTAACCTGACAGGAATTAATGAAAAACAAACAAAACCCAATTCTTTGTTGGCATCACAGCCATCTAATTGTCAATTTTCTAATTTACAACATCCAGAAATGATTCAGATAGATGTGGTTGGCAGGACCACAAAAGAACTTAAGTGGATTTTTATTTTGTTTATTTGGATTGGGGACACGTCAACCGTTAGGTTATAAAATGCACCACTCTAGTCTAAGGGGGGTGGGGAGGAGGGGCCCATGCTGGTCAGAACCAGCCATAGGTAAGGGAAGGAAGGGGGGTTTCTCACGTCGCGGTCGTCATCGTCTTTGTCATCGTTCGTTGTGTCATTGTCATTATCGCCGGGGGGTCGTCAAGGGAAGGGGGCAAGGTCCCCGACGACGATTGCCAGAGCCCCGCCTCTAGTTTTTGGGGAGTAAGATACTCCGCTCTTACTAGCTAAGGATTAGCAGAGCCATGTTCTGGGCCAATTCTACCCCGGGCCCAGACGGAGGAACTTAGGTGGACCTTAGTTTTAATTAGTGTGGGCCTATTGGCCCATTTACACTTTGGCGATCCCGCGAAGCGAAGGGTCGAACTTAGCTAGTCGATCGTTTACACCACTACAACGTTGCTTGGTGACGCGAGGTATGACAATTTGTTCCGTAAGTGAGGTTATGAATAACCCTGCACCATAATTATCTAATATTTATAAACTTTTGAAACATTTTTATGCATCCCTATTTTTGTAAAAGGGATCAGCAGCATTCCAGACACTGGACTAATTTTCAATAGCTTTTATAAGCTGTAAATCAAACTCAGACTCCAGATAGTCATTCATGTTTCTCTGAGTAAATCCACTGCAATTTGTCCAACTACAGTACCAGAAAGTACGATCGTATGTTGTTAGTAAAGTATGACCCCCCAAAATACAAAAATTTGTAAAAAAAAACGGCAGCCAAGCTCTCCTTCCAAAGTCTTCGGCTGTGAATGCTGTGAGATATAGAAGTTGAGCCAAGTATTTCATTCTTTCTCCCTAGTTTCGCATTGAAAAGAAGTAAGATAATTTCGCCTGTTGACGAGCGCCAAACCAACCATTTTCGTGGTAAAAAAAGTAAAAATTTTAAACTCAAAATCATAAAAAAAAAATTACTTGGCTATTGATTTTGGTACGAGGACTCTAAAAAAGTCATTGGCCAAGTAATTTTTTTATGATTTTGAGTTTAAAATTTTTACTTTTTTTACCTCGAAAATGGTTGGCTTGGCGCTCGTCAACAGACGAAATGATCTTACTTCTTTTCAATGCGAAACTAGGGAGAAAAGAATGAAATGCTTGGCTCAACTTCTATATCTCACAGCATTCACAGCCGAAGACTTTGGAAGAAGAGCTTGGCTGCCGTTTTTTTTTACAAATTTTTGTATTTTGGGGTGGATATCACATCTGTTTGTTGTTTGTTTCATATCAAGGCATGAAATACGTGTAAAGGTGGATACAGTGCCTTTTAAAAACAGATTGTCTAAAACAAAAGCTACCATCTTTGTTTTTGTTTACAATCTGTAGTTGGCAATATACAATGTTTTAAAATTTCCTATGGTTAATGTCGTCTTGGGTGTTTGTGTGAATGATTTGTTGACCGGAATATAACACATTGACGCATAATTTTTATCAGCAATTAAAATGTTAAAATTGTATTAAATACGACCTAAAGTTTTTCCCAAAGTTAAGGGTTATATATATATTATATATATAAATATCGCTTGCCTCCTGGCGGATTATTATGTTTCATATTATTATGTACCATCATGCCAAATTTCATGCTGATAACTCATTTGGTGCCTTTATGGTGAATGCTGGAAATCAAGGTAAAAATAACAAACTATTAGGGATGGGGGTTGAAAAAATGTGGTTTAGGAAATGAGAATAGGCCGATTGGGTTAAAACACATTAAAACATAATTTACTAATTTGAATAAAATTCAATTTTGGGTTAGAGCTATGAATTATTCCAATTTTAGGGGTGTTGTGGGTGGAATATCGCTTGCCTCTCGGCGAATTATTTTTCATATTAGTATGTACCATCATGCCAAATTTCATGCTGATAACTCATTAGGTGCCTTCATGGTGAATGCTGGAAATCAAGGTCAAAATAATATAAACTATTAGGGATGGGGGTTGAAAAATTATGGTTAAGGAAATGAGAATAGGCCGATTGAGTAAAACACATTAAAACATAACTTACTAGTTTGAATAAAAATTCAATTTTGGGTTAGAGCTATGAATTATTCCAATTTTAGGGGATGCTTTAGGGGGTGTTGGGGGTGGAATATCGCTTGCCTCTTGGTGAATTATTTTTCATATTAGTGTGTACCATCATGCCAAATTTCATCCTGATAACTCATTAGGTGCCTTCATGGTGAATGCTGGAAATCAAGGTAAAAATTATATAAACTATACCGGTAAGGGATGGGGGTTGAAAAATGTGGTTAATGAAATAAGAATAGGCCAATTGGGTTAAAAAACATTAGAACATAATTTTAATAACTAATTTGAATAAAACATCAATTTAAGATTAGAGTTATGAATTATTCCAATTTTAGGGGATGTTGGGGGTGGAATATCGCTTGCCTCTCGGCGGATTATTTTTCATATTATTATGTACCATCATGTCAAATTTCATGATGATAACTCATTAGGTGCCTTCGTGGTGAATGCTGGAAATCAAGGTAAAAATAATATAAACTATTAGGGATGGGAGTTGACAAAATGTGGTTTATATAATGAGAATAGGCCGATTGGGTTTAAAACACATTAAAACATAATTTTAATAACTAATTTGATTAAAAATTCAATTTTGGGTTAGAGCTATGAATTATTTTAATTTTAGGGGATGATTTAGGGGGTGTTGGGGGTGGAATATTGCTTGCCTCTCAGCGGAAGTATGTGAGTCTGAGGTACATCTAAGTGTGGTCCAAGTTTCATAGTTCTAAGATGCACTGTTTTCTCTGTAGGCTCTTATTCCTCTGTCAGAATCCCACCCCCAACCAACCAACCAGCCAGCCGGAAGATTTTCTTCGATTTTTACGCACTTTTTTAACACAGAACGGGTTATCGGATCGGGCTGTTTTTTTTTTTTTGGTATGTCATGGACCACATATCAGGTCATATACCGAGTTTCAAGATTGTAAATCTTTTGGGACTGCGTGTGCAGATAGCTGAAAACCCCCTAACTTGGGTAGGAGTAAAAAAAATCGCCTTCTAGCAGTGGTGTGCGCTTGGCTGCGGGCGAACGACCGTCGCCCTAGATAAAAAGTAAGGGGAGGAGCCAACTATTTGCTTCGCGAGAAGCGAACATTATTAAACCAGATTCAATTACAGGCGAAGGTCTCTTGTCTCGCGGGTTCGCATGAAACTCGGCCTCCGATTGGTCAACGCGCCTTCGCGTCTCGCAGAAGTGTAAATGGGCCATTAAGGGCAATGGTCAAACTAATCTCCCACCAGAGCGCAGAACGATCGGGGTGTGACCACAGTTGTCTTTACGTTGAGAAAATTGGAATTTTTACAACATTTTGAGGGCAGTGTATATTATTGTTGTGGAGGGTGACAGATTTCCCACCAGAGTGCAGGATGATCGACGTTTAGTCACCGCCATGTGTAAGTTCCACTGGAACCAAAATGTAAAGAGTCCTGTGGTCACTCTCCGATCATGCGATCCTGGCGAAACAGCTTGGCATTGCCCAATCCTTGTTCTATAGTTTATTTGCTATTGTATTGAAAGTTGAAGAAACATGTCTGAAAAAATTTCTGAATGAAAAATTTAATTTTTGGGGGCGGGAATAGGGCCTAACCTCACTATTGGCCATTAGGCCTACATGTAATTTTTTACAATAGGGTAATGCCAAGCTGTTTCGCCCAGATTCTCCGCCAGGATCGCATGATAGGGGTTTGGTCACAGGACTCTTTACAATGTCGTTCCAGTGGAACTTACACATGGTGGTGACCAAACGTCAACCGTTCTGCACTCTGGTGGGAAAACTGTCACCCACCACAACAATAATGCACTGCCATCAAAATGTTGAAAATTCCTATTTTATCAACGTCGTCCAGACAACTGTGACCAAACCACGATCGTTCTGCGCTCTGGTGGGAGATTAGTTGCCCATAGGCTATAATGTGGCCTGCATAGACCTATCTACCTACTTGCAAAATTAAATTTTGAGAATTGGTTTTCAGGATAAAGTTTCTTAACACATCTAGCTTCCACATAAGTAGGCCAATAGGCCTAAGGAAATATAGGTAGATTTCTGAAATTTAACAGTTGGTGTTCGAATTTTTTTGACAAACGGACTACAAATACGATTTTTTGTAGCTAAAGAGAAAAACGGTTATCAAAATGTAATTTTGCACTAGGCCTAGATGTGCAGGCTACACTATTGCCAAAAAAAAACACTGATAGTGAGGTTATTTTTAGCAACAATTTTTTTTTGACATTTTATTAACCACTTGCCATACTACCACGTCTGCCAGCCGCCCGTGCCATGCCATACTACCTCGTGTGAAAATATGTGGAGGGGGGGGGAGTTCCAATAAGCGTGAATTTAGGAGGGGGGTGGGGTGGGAGGCAGTTATGGGGGCTTATGTCAATGTCAGATTAAATGTGACAAAATTGCCATTTTGGGAAATAAAATATTGAACTTGGGCCTAGTTTTTTTTTTTTTTTTAGAATTCTAAACAATTCACAAAATACTATGGGGGGGGGGGAGAGCGAAAAAATGGGGTGGGCATTAAAATGCCAATGTGGGATAAGATCCAGTAAAATTTATGTAAAGGGGAAAAACTTTTTTTTTTTTTTTTTTTTTTTAAATAGTATTTTATGGCAAAACTAGGCGTTTTTAATGGTAGGCTAAGGGGTTAAAGTACTCTTTCATTCAGCCAACTTTCAGGGACTTTTAAGGTTTTGACCCTAGGGTGATTACACCTCAACCATTATATGTCAATTGTCAAACATTAGGTCATAATGCACTACTCTAGCCTAGGGAATATGGGGAAGAAAATCCCGTGCTGGTCAAAAACTAGAAAAGAACCAGCCATGGGAAGGAGGAGAGAGGGGTTCTCATATTGTGGGCGTCATTGTTTTTGTTATCGTTCTTGTTGGTTGTCATGGTTGTCATCGTCGGGGAGGCCGTGAAGAGCAGGAAATGAGCATAGAAACTTCACATTTTTACCAATGTTAACTTATGAACGCTAATTAGATGTAAACGTGGCTATAATGATGATGTGTAAGTTCAGGGGATGGCCCTACCTGTGCTCTAAACTGTTTAGCAGCCTCTTCAACAGCCTCTTCAGCATCCATATCAAGATCGTCCATGTTCTCTTTCACTACCTCATCAAAGGTCTCTTGCGTTATGACGTGGGGAAGAACCATGGTGAAAAAGTTTCGCTATGGTGTTCCTAAAGTATCTAGGCGTATGCTATCAAAGTTCTCATCAAATGCAGTCTTAAGATATAGGTTTTACCCAATAGGCTGGACCTAGTGAATATAGTAGCTAGGTAGTCACGTAGTCCTGGAAAAATAAAGCAAATGTTTTAAGTGTAGCCTAAAGGCTAGTTGATTAGTTTAGTAGGAATTACATGTAACAATTAAATGGTAATGGGGCTATTAGGACTATTACAGAACATAGCAATTTGACAGTAATTGATTGATTATTGCTTAATGTCTCATAGTCATAGGGTACGTTCCGAAAGTTGTTCAATATGCTATTTGCGTACTTGTCAGTTCCGAAAGCTGTTGAATATGCTATGCCTGGCGTTCCGTAACATGGTTTGTGACTGTGAGCATATTGAACCAGAATGGGCAATTGAGCGACCTAACCCCGCGGTACTCATGCCCCACGGCGGTAGCCAATTGAACCTGTAAGAGTGGGTTAGGCCCTCACTAAAGTTACTAATTAAAATTACGACAGTTAAATTAAAAGCTCTCCAAACTAGCTCAGCATGAGACACTATAAAATGGCGCGAAAACTTGACAAAACGAAACAGCCCTAGCAAAACATGGTATGCAGTCAGCGGTTTGATGATTGATTGATTGATTGCTGTTTATGTACATAGAATCCCTAGAGAATAACATAAATGTACATTCATGGATATATACATTGTCAAAACATATGATCTACAAAATACACAATGATATGTTGCTAAAATAATGAATAATAAAAATTGTGGTAACTCCAGATTAACTACAGAACTCACAATTGAAATAAAATGCCTTATCAATAAGAAATGCTTTTAATTTGCTTTTAAAGCAGTCGTCACTGGTATTAATTGTTTTCAACTCCCTGGGCAGGTTGTTGTAGAGCCGCCTGATGATGAAATGAAATGAACACAGGTGACCTTGTTGGTTGCTTCTCCCAGTGTAGGAGGTAGCGTCCAACCTTATCCGGTGTGCTAGCAATGAGCCAGCCTCGTGCCTGCTGGGAGCCTCGCCTCTGGTACAGCCGGGTGGGTCCACTCGTTCTTAGCCTAGTACTTGCTCTCTCGCTCTCGCTTATGACGAGAGGGAGTGAGACAGAAGTGGCTGAAAGCCGTGCATATATTATTTAAGTGAGTGGGATTGGAGGTCAAATGCATGCCCCTGATGAAAAGAGAGATGAATTCGGATATCAACATTTAATTTGGCGATTGAAGTTAGCAATTTGATTTGGGTAAAAAGTGAATTTAGATTGGATTTAATGCAAACAAATAAATAAAATTCCCATGAAACATAAACCAAAAATACAAGCAAGTCTTACACTAATCTACTGACTATTTGGTACTCAACGCTTGTTTCTTTCTACTTCGATGCTGCAGTGAGGGGGAGGGGTAAGGACGTTGCCCTCTACTTGACTCGTTCCGTAGGTAGTGCGTGTACGCCGTGTAGGCGCTCTGGACCCTCAGGGCGAATTCCGCAGTGGCGGACCGGCCTCGTGCCCATCTTGGCGTCCTGGGTGGACCTCGGAGAGAAATGTAGAAATATTAGGGTTGCCGTTGGTAATCAAAATATCGATCGATTATCGATATCAGTAATATGATATGATAATCGATTCAAGTATTTTGATATGATATGATATGATAATCGATTTGAATAGTGACATCGATGTTTTCGCGGTTTGCCATGCTTAAAAATGCCGCCCTGTCGTATCAACGCGCCGATTGGTTGTCGGAGTAGCCAATCGCTGCTCAAGTATAATGCCACGCCCACCGCCGCCAGTGCGCATGCGCTCGCAGCGCGATACAAGGCGATACGAAAACATCGCCCGGCCCGATTGCGATGTATTCAGTACGGCTCGACGTGTTGTGGCGTGAACTTCTCTAGCGTCAGTCTGCCCAATTATATTGAATTTGTGATGTTTCTTCCGTGTTTCTGCTTCCTAGGCTCAATTTGGAATTTGATATGATAATCGATTTGGGTCTATGATATCGATATATTTCGATATGATAATCGATTCGATGCCTCCGATTATCGATCACGATTTTCACATCGAACGGCAACCCTAAGAAATATGTACTCACTCAGCGTGTAGAAAGGGTTGGCAAGCTTACTGCGTAGCGTTGTAAGCACAAATAAATAAAATAACGTAGATGAGACGCCTATCCGTGGTCTCGACCACGTGCAACTTGATTTTGGTATTTCGAACGGAAAAAGACCCTCAACTTAGGGTTATTTATTTAGGTGCGTATAGATTTGCCACTCCCGGTTACTGAACTGTGAAAACTTAGTTGGATTTCCATTATAATTGCCTAGGTCGTCGACTGCCCGGTGGCGTCGGTTGAATTGTGGTTACCACCCACATAGCAGGTGAATCACCTAAAACCGCCCGATTTACCGGTTAATTTGATGATTAAATGTTACTTGTAAATGCCACAACCCTCGCAACTGGTCCCGCTCTCTTAGTTTCGGAGAGGCGTGTGGTCCCATTGCGTCTCGTAGGTCTCTTCTGCTCTCTTGTAAAGCGTGCACACGAAGGGTAGGCCTATGTTCTGAGCGACTTGCTCGATTGCTGGTTGCTACCCTAGTGGCAGAGATGCTCGCTCACTTTCGTCACGATGCGTGGCCTGTCCATCGTCGTTGCCCGTGACGTAGGTCATTGTTCATCTCTCGAACCACCTCATTCGGACCTCCCATTGGTCGCTGCTGCGAAAACAGGCGAACTGATGCAGCGAGCTCGGCCTGCCAATCCACATTCCGATTGAGGCCTAGCTCCCTTGGTAACGAAATAAGAACACGAAATTCACCCCGTTGGTACTGCAAATAACATTGCTGACCGTAGCCACTTAGACTTAGCGCACAAGCCTGAGCTATTGCATAGCCTTAGCCATGAACACTGTAACTTCCCTTGTAAGGTCGGCTTAATTTACATAGGCCTACACATGTAAATTATGTAAATTATATATTATCAAAACCAAAAATAATTAATTATTCCTCGATTTGGATAGTCGGGAAACACTCCCGTAGGTGGAATAATTAATATTTAATACAATCCAGAAATTAAAAAAAAATCCATCCCGATCGGGGTACGAACCCGAGTCTCCCACTTTCCGGGTGGACGCCTTAGCCAACTAGACCACCGAGACGGTAACTATTTAACTTCTGTATTGTCGTTACATTATAGAACTTGAATGGATGGAACAATAAAGCATCGAAAAACTGTTGCTGTTGAATTGACCAAACAAACATATTTATAATGTCATTACCTTACGCAGGTATGAGCGAGGGTAGGCCTATATTTCTCGATATGGATAGTCAGGAAACACTCCCGTAGGTGGAATAATTAATATTTAATACAATCCAGAAATTAAAAAATCCATCCCGATCGGGGTACGAACCCGAGTCTCACACTTTCCGGGTGGACGCCTTGGATCGGGATGGATTTTTTAATTTCTGGATTGTATTAAATATTAACAATTAATTATGCAAAATTGTATGATTATGCAAATTTTAGACATGAAAATGAAAAATAAAGATGGTATAGGGCTGCACTGTCACAATATTCAGCATGCACAATATGCTCGAGTTTTTCGCTTAGAGCATTCTCACAACAAGTGAGAGAATTGGCGGTATTTTAAAAACAAAAATGGCGGATCACTTAATTAAATTGTTATTATTGTTCTTTGACGTGACAAAACCCCAAAAAACATACGTAATAGTTGTTTCACCTAAGCCAGCCGCTTGAATAAACAACGGTAAGTCACTTATACTTACTTAATAACTTAAACGCCCTATATGACGGACTTAACCTAAAAATTGCGTAAAATATGTTTGCAGCGCCTATGGCAGCGCGCATGCGCGCCTCCCCGAAACAGCCATGCTCAACTCGAGGCGTTCCGAAAGTATATTGTGCTTATAGATGCTGTAACGTGCTGGAGAATGCCAGCACCAAAGCATATTCAACAGCATTCGGAACGCACCCATATTAATGCACTTTGGCTATTCGAGACGATGAGTGGTGATAGATGAGGATGAAGTATGAACAGAAGGGAGGAGGGGAAACCCGGTACTGGCACGTAGCCTACTCCTTTCGAAAAGTACCGAGGGGACCAACGGCTTAATGTCCTATCCGAAAGGACAGTGTAACCTTGACAGTCATATAGGTTCCTTCACTAACCTGGACTGCCGAGCAGACGTCGAGGAGAATGAAGCCGTTACACTAGCTCTCGAACCCTCCATCTGCTGCTTTTAAGTAGGGTTTAACTAATTAGGATTTTTTGGAGGGGAGAGGGGGGCCACTTTAGTTTTTTGCCCGGGAGCCTTCGATTTGAAGTTACGCCACTGATGGCCTTCCTCATCTGACAGACCAACCTCTTAGCCGATGCGCTCCTTTAAAAAAAAATTAGCCACCACTCTACCCACCAACGTACCTCGTAGGCCTAGTTGACAATTGTGTTTTTCGCAACCAAGTTTATCCTGGGTAGGCCAAAGTCAAGTGCAGTTTGGAACATTAATGTGTGCTACCTAGGTAGACCTAGGACTACCAGAGAATATGTTGATAAGGCCATTTTGAAAGTTATTTTTTTTTTTTGCCCATGATACAAAATTGTTCATAATTATCCACAAAATAAATAGGCGGAACTTCTTTGGTTGGGGGGAGGGGGGGAGGGGGGGCAAAATAAAATCAAGTTTTGCTGGTTTAAAGAAACAAAAAACTAGTACAAAACCTTAAACGTTTCTATTTTGGCAACCCCTTTCGGTAGAAAAGTCCTTTAGCCCTTACAGAAAAAAACTACTGGTGTTTTAGTAGTTTTCAGTAGTTGTCAGTAGTAAAACTACTGACAAACTACTCAATCCGTATAGTTTTACTACTGATGTCAGTAGTTAACTACTGAAGGTCCCAGTAGTTAACTACTGGGCTTGAGTAGTGAACTACTGAGTCCAAGTAGTTTACTACTGGAAGGCTAGTAGTTAACTTCTGAGCTTGAGTAGCTAACTACTGAAGTGCCAGTAGCTAACTTCTGAGTCCGAGTAGTTAACTACTGGCCAACTACTGAAGTGCCAGTAGTTAACTACTGAGTCCGAGTAGGTAACTACTGGCCTCAAGTAGTTCACTACTCAAGCTCATTTGATCATTGGAATTCATTGGAATTCATGCAGATATAATTGATTTTTTGTAGGTTATCCTGAAACAAAAGTACGTTTTACAATTTCAATAATGGTAGTGGTAAGAACGTTGATGAATAGATAAAAAGAATTTCTTTATTGCATTCTTAAAGAACTGATGTTAAAATTTTAAATCAGAAGCTGGACAGGGCCTAATATTTCAATTTTATGAATTTATGTATTTGTGATAATTTGAGCGCAATTTAAAAATTATTCCTTGTGAAAATTGCAGTTTTAACGCTTTTTTTATTCTTCGACTTAAAACACCTACATGCTTTATCCAATAATTATAATGTAGTGTAATGTGCGCCCCTGATCCTCATGTCGTCGTCGTAAAAATTAACAACCCAGCGTGGACTCGTAGGCCATAGCAATGGGAAAACGAAATCAATATTTAAACCATCTGCATAACAGATGGCAGCTCAATACACCAATTACGCTCATCTAACAACGCGCCTGAAAAAGCGTTGTAAAATTACAAGTAATATAATAACTTACACGTTTGAATGGTGGGCGTGTATTTATGTTGTAAAAATAGTGTCGATGTGCTACCTAGCGGTGATCTGCGTCACTTCAACTAGTTAGTTCACAAAAGTGACCACAGATCGAAGACTTGGCACTGTCAATATTATGAATTTTGAATTTATGAATAAACTAATTAATCTTGATTGGTGAACTTGACACAAGGGTTAGGCCTAGGCTAGGCCTAAATCAAATTGGGGTTACCTGGGTGAATAACGTATTAATAGGCCGGACTTTGCATGATTTCGTCCTAGCTTCTAGTCCACCTCGCATTTCATACACCTTATAGCATGCTCGCGAGTGCATTCCACGACGCATATTTGTTATAGTATGTTATTGAACGTTTAGTTTAGCCGATTTCAACTCCTGTTTTGCTGAAATAGCATCTTGTTGCTCACGAAATGCACTTCAATGGATTTTATAGGTTATGAGACGGCACGAAAGTAAACACGGGACACGGAGGATTTTAAGCAGAGAGTGGCTATACACTGTATCCATGTGGTTGCAAAATAATTGTCTTGTTTCCTCAGCTGTCGTAAAGCTTACAGACTTGAAAAACAAATGCGCAACAAACAGAGCAACTATTTTTATGTCTTTTTCATGCCCATTTAGTTTACTTTTACTGCAGTTTGACAAAACTATGTAATTTTTGATAAAACATGGCAGCCGGTAGCACTGAATGCCACTCTATGACGTTAACTCATCTACTAGCAACAAGGTTCGGATCCCGTTTGTGAATTGGCGTTTAGTGTTCACCCCTTAGACTGTTGTACTTTAGTATAATCTTTGGCTCGTGCAAGAATGGCTTCCTTTCTAGCAGGCATTTTCACGTCATTTTCAACATTAAACATTCGATTTGGGGCAGATCAAAGTGTTATATCGTCAATATAAGTGCGGCAAGTGAACTTGATGGTCTGGGCTCAGGTGAGTGCATTTTGATTTTCGCCAATCAAAACTTTTATTAGTCGAAATCGACTTGTAAATCTTTCTTCAATATTCGCAATTCCCAGGGCCTTTCCAAGTCAAATAGTTTTTCATAAAAATGGAGGCGAAAATACTCCGAACGCGGTTAAAGTTGATTTCCGAGTATCAGGAGTTCATGTCATTTAGGAGGTAATTATACGTTTCTATCTTTGGATGAGACATGTAAACTAATCCCCATTTCCTACCTATTTCCTATACCCGCCAATCTCGGGCAGCACCGCAACTTCATACTAGTTCCTACAACCACCAGCCAGGCAGTATGGTAGTTTGCAGACGTCACCGACAGGTGGCAGAGCCGTGCTCATCTCAGACCATTTCTTGAAACAACAATTCAAATTTCAAAGGAGGTTCTAAACTGTTTTACTTAGTAATTATTATTCATCCACAGAATAAAAACGTTATTTTTTAAACACGTATTTATTTACTTTTCCTCATTGAATACGAGTAGGTAACGGAAGCAGTGAGAGTCCACTGGCAGAAATAGCATGTCGTTATGATGGGGGACTCTTATGCAGCCGGCCCTGGTTCGATCCCCGTCTGAACAAACTTTTTTACACTTTTTAACCTACATATTATTATCGAGGGTGCCCAAACATATATAATGAGTCAAGTCATTTGGTTTTGTCGTGATTTTTTTCTACATATTTTTTGTACAAAAATGCACCTCTAATAATTCTCAATAAATCCAATAATCCCTCAATAATTATTTCCAATAATGTTTGCTCAATAGTTATTCCGGATTTAATCATCGGGCAGAAAATCAATGATTGTTTTAAAAAGATTGAATGATTATTTTCCGTGTGGGGACCCCCTACTAGGCTAGGGCTAGGGCTAGGCCTATCTCTAGAGGCCCAGGTTTTAGACTGGAGGAATAAATCTGAATAATTGGGGTGTAGAGCCTGGCCCTGGAGCAATTCTAAAGCTTACTAGGCCCTAGCTAGCCCTTTGGGCCTATAATCTCCTGTTCAGGTTGAATACAGCCAAAAGTTCATTGTCAAGGTGGGGTGGAAGTGTTTTTTTACTGTTGTGTCTAGGCCTAGATCTAGCCTCAAGAAATTAAAGTTGAACCTACTAAGCCTAGGCCTATAACCTACCGTTCTAGTGACATTCGTGCCAAGCATTTGGTCAAGCTGAATAAGCATGCCAACCTACATGAACATACAGTTACCGGTCGGTACTTTTATAGTTTGCCGTGTATATTCTTACAGCAGAATGCAAGAATTGTTAATAATTATTATTACAGCAGACCGTAAGAATTGTTATAAATTATGTTAAAAATTAGGCCTGCTATCTAACAATTGTTTGAGTACTAGTTTCACTACTAAAAACTTCTGTGTAGTTCACTACTGAAAACATCAGTGTAGTAACTACTTAACACTTTTGAGTAGTTTTCCAAAAAAACTACACAAAAGTTTTCAGTAGTTTTTTTAGTAGTTTTCAGTAGTATTTTTCTGTAAGGGACGCCATTATATGAAATAGAAATGTTACCCGGTATAAAGGTTTTGTAGTTTTTTGTTGTGTATTTTGGAGTAAAACATGATGATTTTATTTTCGGAGTGTTCCCTATACCTACGATCGAACATAAGAATGGCAAGAAATTATTCTTACATTCAACCAGTTCACCCTTCAGGCCTATGTTCATATGCGACCTTGGATCACAGTGTGGTGTGGCAGGATGGTAGCGGGTTTGACTTCTGTGTGAAGGTTTGTTGGTTCAAATAAATAAAATAAAATAAATAAATTTTCATTTCATTTCATTCATTTCATTCATCCACTCAGTTAGATATAACTGATTTTCAGTGAGAGACTTTAAATCAAAGCGACCAAGCCAACCCTGCAGGCCCCGACGCAATCGACGAGTGAGCGATAACCAACCAAAGATCGATATTTTTAATAGGAAATATAGCAATCAGTGGTATGGACAGTGCGAACACCCGCGAATCAACGCCAGAATCAACAAGGCCGATTCAGAACAACTCTGAAATTTATTATGTGCTTCGTTGCTAGGACGGCTCCAAAGTCACCGTTTACAAACTCCTAAGACAAGAACTGATGGACTGAAGTCCAAATCAGAAGTTAAAAAACTTCTGACTTTAGCGGGAATCGAACCCTGGACCTTCTGCATTGGAAGCAGATATGCTAACCACAAGACCAACGAGCCCCTTCGAGGTGTTTTTTTTATATTCTATTCTTTGTGTTTTTGATAAAACTCCTTTTCGGTTGAAAGTCCTTTAGGCCCTATATTTTAAATAGACACAACTAGGCTAAAAAGGTTAGGATTTTTTTTATTGGATACGTCCGCAGCGAACGTAAGAACACAATCAATTCCTACGTTTGATTCTTTATCTTTGATAAAAGATTTTTTTTTTTAAGATAAAACTCTTCGGTTTGAAGTCCTTTTTTTTGGCCTATTTTAAATAGAAATGTTAAAAGGTTAGGATTTTTTTATTGGATAAGTACGTCCGCAGCGGACGTAAGAACACAATTCACGTTTGATAATCACGTGATGAAAACAACCAATCACAGCACTGAATGTAAGATTTATTTGCAGTAGGGGAGTGCGGGGTACAGTGGCGGATGGGGTGATTAATCGGCTTTAAAATCTATGTGAATTCAAATTTGCCTCCATTTCTTTCTTCTTTGAAGTTGGTACCAACATACCGTTGTTGGACGAGCGAAGCGAAGATTCCATTTCACTACACTGGAGAAAAAAATCCGGATTTTTTTTTCTTTCTTTTTGTATTTTTGTCTGTCTATTAGCACGATTCCGGCTAAACCGAAACTCCAATTGTGATAAAATTTTCTGGAGACCTTCAAAATCTCTGAACTTAGAACTGCCACGTTTTTGAGCGCAATCGAAAAATTATTTCTTATGAAAATCGCAATTACACGATTTTTTTCGATTTTAAAAAAAATTCTTCGACTTAAAACACCTATGTATGATGTATCCGAATGTTCTGATTTTTTCAAAGAATAATTTTATGAATTAATATATTCGTGTGAAATTTAAGCGCAATCGAAAAATTATTTCTCATAAAAATCGCAATTTTAAGATTTTTTCGATTTTTAAAATGTTCTGGACTTATAAACACCTACATGCATTTTCCGATTGTAATTATTTTTTTACAGAACCTTAATTTTATGAATTAATATATTTGTATGAAATTAGAGCGCAATCAAAAAATTATTCCTCATGATAGTGACAATTGACGACTAGTGATTTACCCGCCCCCTGACGTCACGAAGCAACGTGGCGGAATGATGTGGGATAGATCCTCATTCAGCAAGATGACGCCTGCTGAACGGCGCAACACTTATCACGCTCTAACTTTTATTCTATTCATAATTTGGAAAAAACCTTTGGAATAATACGTAGTAAACATATAATTCCTTCTAAAAGTGATGATCTCGCATTTTTAGTCACAGCCGTAAACTTGTTTTATCAATGTACGTATTATACATGGAAAAAATATTAAAAATTATAAGTTTTGTCAACTTCTATTTGACAAATAACTTTCAATCGGATTTCAACAAGACCTCATTCAAAGTATGCATCTGACTCTTAAGACAAGAAATAAATTAACTTTCTAGATAGAAAGTGCACTGAACGAAAATTTACAGCATAGACTTATATGCAAGGTGTGTGTTTTCATAACAAATACGCACTTTTGATGTGCGGGTGAGCCGTGAAAAACTACACTCTGCATATTACTCTATGCTGTAAATTTTCGTTCAGTGCACTTTCTATCTAGAAAGTTGATTTATTTCTTTGTTAAATAGTCTGATGCATATTTAAAAAGATATCATGTCGAAAACCGAACAGTAGCTTTTTGTCAATTGAAGATGAGAAAAGTTATAATCTTTTATTTTTTTTTCATGTATAATACGTACATCGATATACCAAATTTACGGATGTGTCTAAAAATTCGAGATAATCACTATGAGAAGAAATGATATGTTTGCTACATACTATTCTAAAGGTTTTGTCCAAATGTCGAATGGAAACAAAGTTAGAGCGTGATAAGTGTTGCGCTGTTCAGCAGGCGTCAACTTGCGAAATGAGGATTTATCCCACCTTCTCGTCACGTGACTTAGCGCTCCGCCCATCACCAGTCGTCAATTTTACGATGTTATTTTTATTTTTAAAATTTCTTCGACTTATAACATCTAAATGCTTTATCTGATTGTAATAATTTTTTTACAGAACCTTAATTTTATGAATTAATATATTCGCCTGAAATTTTAGCGTAATCAAAAAATTATTTCTTATGAAAATCGCAATTTTATGCTTTTTTCGTTTAAAAAAAATTAGGGACGCTCATCCAACAACGCGCCTGGAAAAGCGTTTGCAAAGCTCAATAAGGCTGAATATTTGATAGAATGATAAGGCTCAGTATTTTGTCATCAAATCCTGTTTGAAGGCGAGTTTGATTTTTTCTTTTTATGTTGAATGTAGGGCTGCATTGTGATAACATATTAAATTGTATTGGCCTAGGGGCCTATGGTAAAACCAATAAAACTTATTGAAAGATATCCTTCTAAAGCCATTTGAACACGATTTTGACAAAACTTCCATAAAAAAAATACCTGCGGGGCTGAGCTGGGAGGCCCTAGCCCTTAGTTGTCCTTTGTGATATTTTTATTATCTAGTTTATGAAAACGGGATGAAGTGTGGGAGCATGTGACAAGAGTCAAGCTGTCGGAGGACAAAAGAGAGTGCAGTAAATTGATGGAGAGGGAGGAGTCACATGATGAGGAAGAAACACCGAGTCTGGCAAGCTTAGTATCTACAGTTTCATGCCCTAGATAATGGTAGAAAACCACCACTCAACCCGACATAGTTGGAACTTAGTTATGATGATTATTATTATCTGGGCCATTCCCAAAAAAGTTGCCACTTTCACGTCCTAGACTTTCCGGATTTTTTAAACATGTTACGACTGGCTAATATGTGCATTTGATGATAAAATAACATAAGGAATTAATTAAAGAGATAGGCTACTTTATGGTCTAAAAGTAATATTTCCATGTTAAAATTTGGATGAACATAGTTAGTAATAGAAAGTGCTTAAAACACCATGTCCCTATTAACAGAATTTGCTTAACATATTCGAGTAATAGAAACTACATGCTTTGAAAAGTAAATATAAGGAAAATTTAATTTAAATAATTTCATTTTATCAATTGTTAATACCGTCAAACTTTGTCCCTGGCATTTGGTCAAGAGTGTTACCCCTCAAAACTTTAACCTGACAAATTTTTTGAAATAATGATAAAAGAAGGCAGTGAATTATGTTTCTGAGTAGTTTGGATATTGTCATTGCCTCCAAATCAATCATGGCCAGTTTTCACCAGTTTTTAGTTGAAGAATCATTAAATGAAGAAATTAACATAGCAAGTATTTTAATTAAAAGTCAAGAGTGTTACCTACCTTATAAATTTCATTAATATTTTAATACATTTTATCAAAAGCTTATGCATTTTGACTTAATTTGAGACCTTTTTCTGTCTTACTGAACCTCACATTGTATATTTGTACCCATGCTTCCATACTGAATTTTGACTGTTAAAATGTCACGAGTGTTACTTGTCATGAGTGCTACTGTATTATAGTAACACTCTTTTCATTTCCGTCAAAGATAATGTTTTTGAAAAAGAAATTAAGTACAATTGATAATACTGTTATCATTCCGAGTGTAGGCATATATTGAAAATTGGTCAAATGTGCCATGAGTATTAGTAATGTCATGAGTGTTACCGGTACTCTAAAGTGTCCCGAGTGTTACTCAAATGTCATGAGTGTTACCGTACACTTTTCCCTCTAACTTGGATGTATACATGCGACAATGCATTTATTATTACCATTTGTATGGATGGTTTATTCTTTAAGTTTTATTAACATTTGCATCAATTAGATCTTATATTTACAGTGTTACTCAAATGTCACGAGTGTTACCGTGCACTTTTCCCGCTAACTTGGATGTGTATGCGATAATATAATAATTATCCATTATCATTTTGAAGGTTTGGGTTTTTCTTTTTAGTTTAATTAACATTTACATCAATATTAGATATATTTACAGAATAAGTTAAGTTTATTCCAACTTCTGTTAAAATGGGTAACACTCATGACAAAAGTAAGTCAAAAGTTAATTAAATGGACGACTGGTGATGGGCGGAGCTTATTTCAATTTCAATTTATTTTGGACAACAACAAATAACAATAGTTACAGGTTTCAACAGTTTTCACCGTGTAGTCCATTTTAGTTGTACACAATTATTAAACTTAATGAAGTTTACACAATAGTATATGTATAAATACTATACATACAGTACATCTACTAATAACAAAATACACTACTAATAATACAAAATACACTACACTAACAAATAATCATCTTTCATTACATTGTCTCTCATATTAGGTAATATATAGGCTAACTACCAAAAGCCAATGATACAGTGCAAGTTTACAATATTACATTGTTAATTAACTTGGATAAAGAGAAATGAATAAGAACATTAATTTCCAAATTTCAAATATTGTAACATTTAACAACCAACTGATTGAAAATTATGGTAGGTCAGTTGATGTGATAAAGTCATTTACACTGTAGTAAGCTTTTTGTAATAAAAATTTTGTCAGCTCATTTTTAAATTTAATATATTGAGGTATATCTTTGATTTCTTTTGGAACAAGGTTGTAGAGAATTTTATTTATATAATCAGAGTTTTTCTGGCCAAGGTTTGTAGAACATTGGCTAAGATGGAGATCATGTTTTTGCCTTGTGTTGTGAGTATGTACATTCGCATTAACTGCAAGGATTTGGATGTTTTTCTTAATGCTTAAGACTGATTTAAGAATGTAAAGACATGGAACTGTAAGAATGTTCAGAGCAATAAAGTAAGGTTTACAATGCTCCATTTGCCCAAGGGAATATAATGCTCTAATTGCTCGTTTTTGTACAATGAAAACTTTATCAATGTGAGTTGACATTCCCCAAAATTCTATCCCATATCTTAGATGTGATTCAAATAGAGAAAAGTAGCATACTTTAGCAGTTGATACATTGCTTATATGTTTGATGCTTTTAATTGCAAAACAAGCAGAGCTGAGTTTTTTTATCAGTATCTTAATGTGAGCATGCCATGTTAAGTTTTTATCTATTGTTAGACCTAGAAAGTTTGTTTGTTCAACTGAGTTTACAACTGATTTGTCATTTGAATTTGCTAGGCAATGTATGAAGTTTAGTGATTTCTTTTTTTGAATTGAATGGAACTGGATAAAGTTAGTTTTTAGAGAATTAAGCAATAGTTTGTACGATCGATAGGCCAAGTGTCGAGAGTTGGGAATGGGATAGATTCTCATTTCCCAAGTTTACGTCTGTTGAACGGCGCAACACTAATCACGCTCGAACTCTTATTCTATTCATTATTTGGACAAAACTTAAGAGGAATATTATTTAGCAAACATATCATTGCTTATAATATAGATTATTGCGATTTTTTTGACACAGCCGTTAACTTGTTATTACAATGTACGCATCATACATCAAAAATAATCAAAACGACTATAAACTTTCTCAACTTCAATTGACAAAAAACTACTCATCGGATTTCGACAAGACCTCTTTCAAAAAATTCATCAGACTGTTTAGACAAGAAATAAATCAACTTCCTGGATAGAAAGTGCACTGAACGAAATTTTACAGCATGGGTTAATATGCAGCGTGCAGTTTTTCACGGCTCATCCGCACGTCAAAAGTGCGTATTTGTCATAAAAACACATACACTGCATATGAAACCTATGCTATAAAATTTCGTTCAGTACACTTTCTATCTAGGACGTTGATTTATTTCTTGTCTAAACAGCCAGATGCATTTTTTGAAGGAGGTCTTGTCAAAATCCGGTCAGTAGTTTTTTGTCAATTGAAGTTGAGAAAGTTTATAGTCGTTTTGATTATTTTTGATGTATGATGCGTACATTGTAATAACAAGTTAACGGCTGAGTAAAAAAATTCGCAATTATCGCTATTATAAGCAATGATATGTTTGCTAAATAATATTCCTCCAAATAATGAATAGAATAAGAGCTAGAGCGTGATTAGTGCTGCGCCGTTCAACAGACGTAAACTTGGGAAATGAGGATTTATCCCAACTCATTCCGCCATGTTGCCTCGTGACGTCAGGAGGCGGGTAAAATTCTAGTCGTCAATTATCCCGAACTTCTCTTTTTTAGTATTTTAATATGTAAAGAACATTGATAATGTCAAATAAAAAAAAAAATCCCACTTAAAAAATCAATTTGACTTATAAATTAAATACCAATTCCTAGTAACACTCGTGACTTTTTTTGACGCAATTTGTAATAAAGTGTGACATTCCCGCCATTGTTATTAATTAATAGGCAAACCCTTACAATGCTATATTCACAAAGGATGTAGTAGGCCTACGTGATCCCTGCACTTGAAAGTAAAATTAAAAATAATTTTTTAGTAGGTAGGCCTAATAAAAATGTCAAATCATGACAGTGGCAACGTTTTTGGGAATTACCCATCTAGTTTAATGTTTATGTGACATATTGAGCAACTTTACTTTAATATTATTTCAAAACAAACCTTACAACAAACCAAAGGTCTCCATGCGCTTTGGGGAACCATGGTGAACCAAATGCATGCTTCAAATATGAGGTTACACCATAACACTAAATCATAACAAAATTTGTACACAATCATTGATTGTGTATAATTTTCTTTACAGGTGGTTAGAAACCAGAAGAGAAAGTCAGAAATTGGCCTGAATAGTCCCAGTTTACTTTTGTGTACGATGACAAGGACGTTTCCTACATTGAGCGTGACGACGTTGTCATGAAACTGTCCGATCCAGTTACAAAAGGACGAAACGAGAGGACCCTCAAACTCCTTTTTGGAAAAGATCTGATACCATATGGTTTGGAGTTAGAATAATAAATTGTCTAGGCCTATAACAACTTGAATTGCTGTGCATATTGTGTCATTCACCAATCACCACTGTTCCCCAGTACACATCGGGGTACAACTTGGTGGGTTTTACACCAGTGTGCTTTATTTTATTTCTGCGTTGTTTTCTAAAATAAGTGAAAATATATTAGCCTAGGCCTACTGATATTGTTTCCTCATAGTGAGAGTAGGTACGCCGGAACTTTTTCGGTTGGTGTGCTCCCCTATTATAACACAGTTTTTTACACTACAAACACTGAAAAACAACTAAAAACGAGAAATAAATGTAAATCAACACATTATTAATGATTAATGATATGTAATTTATAGAAAACGGTATGAAAATATACAATGTTATGAATTAGTTTATACATATTTTACACAAATATTCGGCGATGTCACTGTTCGCACAGGTCGTCGTGTAGGGCATGCGCAGTTCACTCCTCTTTCATTGTACTCACTCCGTACCAACTTTATTCACAAAAATACTCCACCTACAAAACCTTTAACGTCACTATTTTTTTAAGAAAAGAACTTTTAACGGAAAGTATTTTCGTTTGAAATAGCGACGTTAAAGTTTTCTTTTTTTTACTATAGGCCTATGGGCCCTATACAACAGCAAAAATGTGATTATTAAATTTTGGATTATGAAAGTTATATTATTGTTAGGTTACTGGCAGTGAGTGAACAACAGTGCACAACAGACTTACAAGATGGCTGACAGAAAACGGTGAAATATGCGAGTGTTTTGTAAGTGTAATTAACTTATAGAATTGTGTATTTTCTGCGTGTTTAGTGATACCACATCGTTATTATTGACTTATTAGTTATTCATTTCTCAATTGTACCGTGTAGTTGTTTTTCAGTGTTTTACTGTGTTTAAATAGGGGGAGCACACCAACCCAAAGAGTTCCGGGTAAACCTATAGTAGAGCGGAAGTGGGTATGGCTAATACTCCACCTAAAAAACCTTTAACGTCGCTACCGGTATTTTAATTATAAAGGACTTTCAACGGAAAAGTAGCCTACTTTCGCTTAAAATAGCGACGTTAAAGGTTTAGAAGGTACTTTAGATTTAAAACAGCAACGTTAAAGGTTTTGTAGGTGGAGTATTAGCCGCTAGGCCTATAGGCCTAATACCCACGTCCGCTCTACTACAGGTTTACCGAGTTCCGGTACGCCTATGTTATAAAAAAAATCAGATATTTTCATCACACACTTTTGGAAATATTAAATAGGCCTAAGGCTAGGGCCTAGTTTACACAAATGCCCACCACTGTACCTCACTCTCCCTTACATTTTAAACCTATAGTAGAGCGGACGTGGGTACAGGCTAATACTCCACCTAAAAAACCTTTAACGTCGCTACCGGTATTTTAATTATAAAGGACTTTCAACGGAAAAGTACTTTCGCTTAAAATAGCGACGTTAAAGGTTTAGAAGGTACTTTAGATTTAAAACAGCAACGTTAAAGGTTTTGTAGTGGAGTATTAGCCGCTAGGCCTATAGGCCTAATACCCACGTCCGCTCTACTACAGGTTTACCGAGTTCCAGTACGCCTATGTTATAAAAAAAATCAGATATTTTCATCACACACTTTTGGAAATATTAGCCTAAATAGGCCTAAGGCTAGGGCCTAGTTTACACAAATGCCCACCACTGTACCCCACTCTCCCTTACATTTTACGATCAAACACAAGATTATAGCTACACAGCCTTTTATTTTGGACCCCCAACCGAAGAAGTTACAAATAGCCCTGGCCTAGGCTAGACATTTACTACTAGCCTACGTTGCATAAGAATATGTAGGGTAGGCCTACCGGTATTATAGCGAGACACAACAAGACTGCCTTTATGAATTTAATTCCAAATTCAATGCCCTAAACTAGGAATATAGGGCTAGGCATAGCTAGTAGAAAAAATAACTTGGCCTAGCCCTAGGCCTCTAAGTGCCTCATGGCTTTTGAAACGTTGCGCGTGTTTTAGAGTTAGACATTACTAAATTTATTAACGCAGTGGATATTCGCACGGTCAGCGTACGACTAGTGCAAAATTATTCAAACGGTCAGCCGTACGATACCACATAACTAGACCAATAGCTTCAAATACCACAGTGCATTGTGGCAGAGTGGTAGCGCGTCCAAATTCTATGCGAAAGGTCGGCGGTTCAAATTTTCGTTTGGTCGTTTTTTTTTACCATTCTATTTGGGTCCATGTTTTTTCTGCAAATGATTTCACTACATTCGGCCCCGTCGCAAACACAATTCTAGATGATAAAAGCGTTTAAAAAGTGCTAGGCCTCCTAGGCCAATTTTAAGGAAAAGCCTTATCTCTACACCGCTCGACGTGTAGGTAGGCAGCCTAAAAAGGACTTTTGTTTAAAATAGAAACGTTAAAGGTCTTGGAAGGTTTTTTGTTGTTAATAAAACAGCAAAAAAGGACGACGACAACCGAAAAAGGACTTTCGTTTAAAATAGCAACGTTAAAGGTCTTGGAAGATTTTTTTGTTACCAAAACAGCAAAAAAAGGACGACGGAAGGACGACACTTTTATTACGGCGCGCCTTTATCCAATCAGATCATTGACCGTACGAATAATTTTGCACTAGGCCTAGTCGTACGGCTGACCGTGCGAATATCCACAGCCATTTATTAAAGAAGGGCTTTGAGGTTACGGTTGGCCTAGCATGTAGGCCTACGACTAGGCCTAGCCTAGGCCTAGTAGGGGCCTATTATTGATCAAATAAATGGAGAAAATAACTAGGCCCTATCTTCAGTTTATTTTCGGTAATGTACACTGAACGACTCGTTAAGTGAATGGCACAGTCAAGTTAATTTAATATACAACTTACGTTTATGAGCAGTTGCTTCGATGTGTCATCTAGAATCAACCTACACAAAACAAAAGGCACGCCCCCAGCTTTGTTTATCTTGGGCCCGCCCAATCAAATTCTTCAAATTTTGTGGTGTGGAAAGCGCAGTCTTCCGGCAAGCTAGTTTTGAAGGCGGGAATTCAATTAAATTTTTAATACTAGGGAAACGCCAAAGTCGTTGTTAGACGAGTGAGAGAGCCATGTGTTGAGTACCCGGGAACATTTGCCTCATCTAAATGTAGGCCTACAACCATAAAAGAGTTTGCTATGTAGCCTATAGTATTGACTAAGAGCAGTTAGCAATGTGTCTCTATACGCAGGCTATCATCATTGTATTTAGGCTATAAATTGACTACCTATATTTACTTTTATTTTATATTGTCTTGTATGTAGCATAACATGCATACTATTATGTAGATATTAATGTTGGCATTAAGTTTTATAGGTATCTATTTGTAACAACATTGTATTTATAATTTTACTTGTCCTTGTATCTTATATTGCTTATATCGCAGCACATAATATGCATATAGTATGTAGGCCCCAAAGAGTTATACTTGTGCAATGTACGAGTCAAGGTGAATAAAGTTATTGTTATTGTTATTGTTATTGTTATTATGCAGGCCTACACTTCTTCTATCATATATGATATTATTTTATGTGTTATAACGTTGTTTGTTAGAATTAACTATACATTAATGTATAGACCTTTATAGTTTATACCATATTTATACCACTCTTCGCACATCTCTGAAAGAGTTTTGGGAAACTAATTGTAAAATTGTCTATTTGAAGAATAAATCTTATTTTAAATCTTATCTTATCTAATTATATTTGGTATGTGGTATAAATAATAGTGTTTTAAGTTTAGTTTGTATAAGGGCACTTTCAACTGTAAGGCCATAATGCGCCACTCTAGCCTATGATAGGCTAGGGAGGTCTATATGTAGGGGGAAGAAAAGTAATGTTAGCGGGTACTCAACACATGGCTCACTCACTCGTCTAACAACGACTTTGGCGTTTCCCTAGTATAATCTTTACACAAACATTAAAGTCACAGACCCTTGTTGAACAGATGCTACACCCCAGGCTAAATGGAACGGCCGGTGTATGACCCCTATAACAGGTACTTCCTCCAGCGTGAATATATGAAAAATCAAAGACGATTCCGTCTGGGCCCGGGGTAGAATTGGCCCAGAGCATGGCTCTGCTAATCGTAAAAGGCGATTCAAGAGAAAAAGTCCACCTCGCAAACATCAGCCAATAAGAGGGAAGTAGCCTATATTATACTCCCCAAAACTAGAGGCGAGCTCTGGCAATCGTCGTCGGGGACCCCTCCCCCTTCCCTGACGACCTCCCCGACGAGGGTGACAATGACACAACAAAACGATGACAAAGACAATGACGACCAGGGACGTGAGAAATCCCCCTTCCTCCCGTTTCCCGTGGCTGGTTCTGCCCATGTATGGGCCCCTCTTCCCCATGCATCCCCTAGGCTAGAGTGGTGCATTATGACCTAATGGTTGACGCGTCCTTAATCAACCCCCCCCCCCCCCCCCCCCACCCCCCCCAAAAGAGATTTAGGCCTAGGCGAAACAGAGGAAAGTGGTTTGAGTTTTTTGGTTTGAGGGTGCGTCAACCGTTTATGTTGTCGTTGTCGCCGTCTTTGTTTTAAAAAAAGGCTAGTCCTATACGTCCCAATTAAGTTTTAGTTTGGATTAAGGGTGAAAACAACCGCTGGGTCAAAAAGCGCCACTTTTGCCTAGAGGATATAGAGAGAAAATCCCATGCTGGTGCTTTTTCAGAAATAGCCACGGGAAAAGGTAAAAGAAAAGGGAGGGTCCTCTCGTCGTGGTCGTCATCGTCTTTGTCTTCGTTCGTTTGTCCTTTTCGTCGTCGTTGGGAAGGTCGTCAGAGAATAGGGGCCTGGTCCCGACGACGACTGCCAGAGCTCTTATTCTAGTTTGGGGGAACTAATATACTTCCCTTCTTACCAGCTGATGTTTGCGTCTTCTTTTCTCGCCTTTAACGATTAGTATAGCCTACAGACCCATGTTCTTGGCTAAAGGTTCTAATGCACAGCTTGGGCCCAAACGGAAGCGTACTCCTAGACTTCCTTGCATAGGTTAGAATAAAGTAGGCTAGTTTATAAATTTATATTGTATAAAGTCAAATTACATGACAGAAGCCAAACCATGGAAAAACAAAAAAAAAAAAACAAAATTCTAAACATCGACTTGCCCTCATAGATTCCCTAACTGATCGCGAACTTCACAGGCGTGTTCTATTTTACTTATGAGTATTTTAAACATTTGCAATTAGATTCAAATTTTTAAAATTTTTATTCTTGTCAGCTTAAATCGCAACGGATATTGCCATTTTGGTAGCAGTTCTAAGTTACATGGTCACGGATGTCTGTTTAAAATTTCAGCTCAATCTATTTGGCCGTTCGGCCGTATGAGCCCGGACAAACAGACATTTAACAGACAATGCTCACGGCCAAGGCCCGATCGAGTATAGCGTTAGGAAAGACTTACGTTCGCTACGCTCACTCGTCTAAAAAAGCTCATTTTCAGATTTTTGAATAATATACCCCAATGGTAATTTATTACTATATAGCATTCTTACTATTTTCACACAACATAACAATACATGTACATTTTTCGTTACTCCGGTTACAAAAGGGCACATCCGCCCGGTGACAACCACTCCCAAAGTTGTTGTTGTTTTGTTTCTTCTAGCGGTGGTGAGAACCCTTCCGATGTTCCTGAATTTTGGCAAACCTCATATTATTCGTTTGAGTGGGATCGTCTAATAAATCAGTTTTTTTCTTTTCGTTTTTCTTTTTTAATGTTTTTTTTTCCTGTTTTCCCTTTTTTAAATTTTTTTTTGCCTTTTCATTCCCCACCCTTTTTTATGTTTGATTCATTCATTAAATACATTAAATATCATTTTTATTTGTTAACAAAATTGTTGTGTTTAAATGCATTGTTGTTGTAATGCTAGGCTACTATTTCAAATATGTACTTAAATGTAGTTTATTGTAGTTTCTGCATCTATGTAATTAGATTTATTTAGTTGTCGTCCTTTGTAAATCAGTTTTTATAACTGAATAGGATAGACGTTGAATAAATAATAAATAAATAAAATAATCTAAATTCTGTTAAAAGCTCCTACTACTGCAGCCTAGATGCCCTATGAAGAACTATAAACATAAAACTAGGAATCGCTCAGTTGGACGCGTTGATAAGCGAGCACGTGCTATAGCTAGACCCACATTGCAATTTTTTAAATTTCAAAATTTGCGACGTTCGCTGTCCACGGGGCCATGTTTCCAATATTATTTACTAGGAAAACGCTAAAGTCCCGTCGCGTTGTTGAACGATCGTAACATTTTTTTTTTTTTTTTTTTTTTATAACCAACGATCGGATTTTGTTCAAAAACTATACAGCAACCCGCCTAGGTGGTATGTACATGATTGTGTACAAAATTTTAGGTCGATCAGAGAAACGGTGCGACCTGTATCGAAGCAGTAACAGAAAAAAAAAGAAAAAAAAAACAGACAGACATTCGAGCCATAAGAGTCAAGTGGAGACGCTCGCTCAAATTATTGGCAAGATAGGCCTATTTGGGTAAACCTTTACTTTGTGGATAAAATCCACCGCCATCTAGAGGACCTTGACATCATTTCTTTGGAAAAACTATTTAAACTATTTGTTGGTAACAAATAATACACTGCTTCCTCGATAGTATTTTGATTACTTCTAGGTGGCAGTGCATAGTGCGAACCTCGTGCAACTTTTCGTTGCCATGGTAACGCTACTTTTGTTAAAATGTAATTTCCATCTACACTACTTATCGGATCAAAATAAAATTAACATATTCGTGGCCGGACGAACATTCTAAATGATTTGGCCACCTCAGATTTTGTCGCCGTTTAGTTTGAAAGTTTGAAAAAAAAACTTCCGATTAACTTTAATGTAACTTTTTAACATTTTGTACGATTTTGCCACAAAACTAATGGCATTCAATCTAGATCGAAGCTTGCGGATGGTCCAAATTTCAACTCGATCCGAGCCTCCGTTCGAACGTTATGGCGAGACATACAAACTTGTTGCCATGGTAATGTTACTTTTGTTATAATGTAATTTTCATCTACACTACTTATCGGATCAAAATAAAACTAACATATTTGTGATCGGACGGACATTCTAAATGATTTGGCCACCTCAGATTTTGTCGCTGTTTAGTTTGAAGAAAAAAACTTTCGATTAACTTCAATGTAACTTTTTAACTTTTTGAACGATTTTGCCACAAAACTAATGGCATTCAATCGGGAACGAAGCTTGCGGATAGTCAAAATTTCAACTCGATCCGAGCCTCCGTTTGAACGTTATGGCGAGACATACAAACAAACAAAACAAAACAAAACAAAACAAAAAAAACAAAACCAGTGACTATTTTTTCCGGCAGAGTCAAATGGAAACGCTCGCTTCGCTCGCTTAATGAAAGACGTGAAAGACTATGCTCAAACCGTGGGTTACTTGTCCCAGTACCTGAGCGAAACCTTTCTTTTAATTACTTTCGCTCCGGCTTGTGGTCAAAGGATAATCCCTAGAAAATACTGGTAATTCAAATATTGAAGTAGTCAATAAAATCATACTTTTTATTTTTTTCTATTTTTTTATAAAATTCTTACTTGAAATTGTGTTTAGCTGACAGAATGTATATTGACAAATCTACCACTTTTTGTTTATCTCCTAGCTCAATTTTTAACCACTTTTATTCAATCCACGTTACAAAAATAAATGGCTCAAATTTGAGCTACAGGAAAAACAAACAATTGGTAGATTCGTCAATAAAGAAATGAATATTTTCGTATTTGGAGTCTACCCACTCAGTTATATAACTGATTTTCAGTGGGGGACATTAAACCAAAGCGACCAAGCCAACCCTGTAGGCCCCGACGCAATCTGCTATTGAACGATAACCAACCGAAAATCCATATTTCTTAATCAGAAATATAGCAATCAGTGGTATGGACCATAGATATTGAACACAAGGCATGGTATGGACAGTGCAAACACCCGCGTATCAACGCCAGAATCAACAAGGCCGATTCAGAACAACTTTGAATTTATTCTTTTTCTTTTTCTTTCCACTTTTCTTTTTTTTCCCACCACTTCTTTATATTTGATTCATTAGTTAATTGCATTTAATACCCTTTTTGAATTTGTTACCAAAATTTTTGTGTTTTAATGCATTGTTGTTGTAATATTACTATTTTAAATATTTACATAACTGTAGTTCATTGTTGTGTCTGCATCTATATGTAATTAGATTTATTTAGTTGTCCTCCTTTGTAAATCATTTTTTTAACTGAATAGGAGACGTTAAATAAATAAATAAATGAAATAAATAAATAAAAATTATGTCTCGTTGCTAGGACAGCTTCAAAGTCACCGTATACTAATTCTTATGATGAGAACTGATGGACTTAAGTCTAAATCAGAAGTTTAAAAACTTCTGCCTATAGCGGGAATCAAACCCTGGACCTTCTGCATTGGCAGCAGTGATGCTAACCACAAGACCAACGAGCCACACAAAATGAATGCACTTATCCGTCAGCTACACACAATTTCAAGTAAGAATTTTATAAAACTAGGAAGCTTGTCGCGTTGATGGATCAGCTTTTTTGGTCGACTATTTCTGTCCTATGATTACTAAGTTTTTTGGATGTGTGGGATCTCATTAGGCCCTACTTGTTCAATTGCAAAACTATTTAACAATAATAATTTTTAAAAGTAGTGTTATTTGCTATGGTAATACATACCAATTAACAGTAGAATGTAAAATATCTCAAAGCCCAAAGACTTTCTTTTGTACGCATTGTAGGTGATTATTGTCAAGTTTCTATAGTTACTTGTTATTGTACACCTGTAAAAGGTATATTAAAACCACTGCCTCCTAGATGTTGCTCGTGGCTCCTCGTAGCCACCAAGGTCCTCTAGATCTCCGCCTAGCGGAGGATCGTCTAACTCTCTAGGTTGTGGCCACACGAGCGAGTTAGACGATCCTCCGCTAGGCGGAGATCTAGAGGACCTTGGTAGCCACGAGCAACATCTAGGAGGCAGTGATTAAAACCTTTATTTCTAGGAATTCTGGCTAACTTTTTCAACTTTTTCTTTCAAAATGCACTACATCACAACCTTAATGCCCATGTAAAATATGAATATTTTAGCCCCAACTGTTTGGTTCACAATCGGCCCAAATATAATATTTTGTCGTCGTAAAAGTTAGATTTGTATGATAAATATTTCTTCGATTGTCCCAAAAATCATAACATATATTCTAAGTTCAGCGATTTCAAACGTTCCCATACAGTTTCATAAAGATCAGAGTAGCCGTTTGCCCAGTCGCGAGCAAAATGTCACAAAAATATCTCATTAAGATTTGTCAAGTACCATCGTCACGTGAAAATTTCTTCAATTGTTCCCAAAAACTTGGCATATGTAAGTTCAGAGATTTCGAAGATCCCCTCCAATTTCCATCAAGATCGCACATGCCGTTTGCCCGGTAGAGAGCGAACAAAAAGACAAAAAAAACACGACCTATTTTTTTCCAGGGTAAGTGAAATTGAAGTCTTTGCTTTGCTCATTCGAATATATAGTTTATAAAAAGTATGATTTTATTGATTACTTTAATATTTGAATTACCAGTATTTTCTAAGGTATTATCCATTGACCGCCAGCCGGAGCGGAAGTGATTAATATAAGGGTCTCGCTCAGGTACTGGGACAAGTCAAGTAACCCACGGTTAGAGTATTATAGTCCCATCTAGTTTCATAAGGTTGAATCTAAAGAGCTTTTAACAGGGTATTTCAACCTATTTTATCTGATCATTTTTTAAATACTCCAGATGCTAGAACAAAAACCTCCAGCACCTTCAGCATGCAGGCAACGCTCAAGGTTAGACTTTTGGACCGCTAGGTCTATTATTTTGAAAACAGCTTTCGGACCAAGCCAAACAACATGCTAAAAGTGTTATTAACTCGTTTTGGACCATGCCGTTTATAAATTAGGTCCTTTTTTCAAAAAGGATGCAGAACGCTAGAGGGTGAGCGCAATGTTGGTCAGTCAACTCCAAATATGGTGAAAATCAAATTGTAACATTATCAAACCGAGCATGTGCAGTAAATTGTTTGCACTCCTCGCTTTCCATCACTCTCAGTCTGGTACAGTCGTCGAATCCTGTGAACGGAGACGAGGCAATGCAAGCCGTTGCCCACCACAACCACCACTTCTCATTAAATTTAACCAAACATTACTTAAAATAAGGAAAATAGCAATTTGGTAGGTCCGTCTTTCGTCCTTTTTTTGGTGTATCTAAGGTAGGCCTACTGTGTTTGCCCGCCTATTTGTCACTTTCAAAGGTCCAAAACATCATAGCCCCAGTAATAATACTGTGCCTATAAAACAGGAGACGTGGGACAGCAAGATATATATGCAACTCTGCCAGAGACAAATTACAAATAAATAAGTAAAAGTAGGGCCTATTAATAAATATTAATGTGCAAACTAATACTTGAGGAAGGAATAAATGAGATAATAGGTCTGTATGTTTGAGTCCACTAATTCCTGAAACTTCCACTTTTTCTAGAACAGGGATGGCCAACTGGCGGCCCACGGAGCCCTTCCATCCGGCCCCCGCACCCCCGAGAAACATTCTGAATTACATGGGTTTATTCAACGGCAATAGCTAAAAGCTCTGCAATAATAAGCTTTAAAACCTACTGTTTTTTTTTTTTTTTTTTTAGTTGTCCTAAAACGAGTACGTCGATGTAAAACGCATGCAAGTTGTGTCAAGAAACGAGGTTATTTTAGTGTTCTTTACGGATCACGCCAGTGTGCATCGAAGTGGCGGTTATTCTCTGCGACCTTGATGGTACTGAGGCTACGACGCAACCCAGCTATAGGCCTCTCGCGCACATCGTCTGCGCACTGCTGTGCGTTGTCGCCGAGGTTTCTAATGGAACTGTTGGCTTGTATATAGTGGCGTAATTGCTGTGATTGAAAACTGAAAATTGCGTGTTGATTAACAAAGTGTCTTCTGTGGTCCAAATTACTATGAGTTTAAGTAAAACTAGTAAGCCGACTCGAAAGGTTGATAGTGAAAATAGAGCGTGTGTGAAAAAAACAAAGTATGTAGGCCTAATTCTTATTTTTTATATTCAATAGGTAGGATCCTAATTGCAGTTGAATAAGTGGCCCCCGGGATGCTGACTTCGAAAATGAGTGGCCCCCTAACATACAGAAGTTGGCCATCCCTGTTCTAGAAGGTGGAACGAAATGGCGTTCTTTTGTACCACTTTCTCCACCTCCACTTTGTTTGTTTCTACCACAAAGTGATTGGGTGGCTCCACTATCTCCACCTGCTATTGAGGTGGTTGAGATAGTGGAGGAACATAGGATGGAAGCAAAACAACCTAAAATCAATGTGGATGCTGAAATTCCCAAGTTTTTGCTTCGCCGTAATAAGGATAATTCGCCAGTAACAAACAAATTCTACAGTGAAGGTAAATTTATTTATGTATACGATTGGTATCAACTTACGTATCAGACTATCAGGGTATTTTATGTGTAAATCTCCAGATTTTTTAAAACCAGCTAGGGATAATGTGATGAAAAATTACTGACATGGCCATGATGGATGGCATTTTATTATTATTAGTACATATTATAGACTAGACGCTATATACTATTTTGTAAAATATATTATGTTAAATACTTAAGTAAGAACTAGTGTGTAAACCGAAAAAGGACTACACCGTGAAAACTGTTTAACTGTAACTATGTATTGTTATTTGTTGTCCTATATCAGGCCTATATCGCTCCTATCAGTCATATCTAAGGTTTTTGAAAAGCTTGTACACGCACGGCTATACCAACACGTGTCCAGGCATATTGCTCCAGAGCAACATGGCTTTGTTAAGCGCCGATCAACACTAACCAATCTCTCTGAATACACGGGAGACATATCTAACAGTTTCAACAATAAAACCCAATTAGACTCAGTGTACACAGACTTCTCCAAAGCCTTTGATAGTGTAGACCACCGCCTTCTATTACATAAACTCACAGGATTCGGGATATGTGGCCAGCTTCACAATCTCCTGTCAAGCTACCTAGATGGAAGAACCCAGCGTGTCGTCATTGACGGTTGCTCGTCGGGGACTGAACACGCGACCTCCGGCGTGCCGCAGGGCTCGATCCTGGGACCTCTGTTTTTCACTCTTTATGTAAATGATATACCGCGACACATCAAATCGTCTAAATGCCTTATGTATGCAGATGATCTAAAAATTTACCGATCCATAAAAACCTTAAGAGAGTGCGTCGACCTACAAAAAGATTTGGACAGGCTTGCTATATGGTGTCACACATGGAAACTATGTTAAATGTCCCAAAGTGTAACGTGATTTCATTTACTAACAAAAGAAAGCACGTCATTCCTTTCTGTAAACAGGGTTCAGAGCATTCAAGATCTCGGCGTCCATATGGCAAGCGATATGTCATTCAGCAAGCACTTCGATAGTATAACGCCTAGAGCCTTCAAGCTGTTTAGGCCTAATGAGGAGAAACTGTTTCAAAGTGTTCGCTAAATCGACCAATCAATTGTTATATGCTGCTATTGTCAGGCCCCAAGTGGAGTACGCGAGTACAATATGGAATCCCCACCATATAACTAAAATTGAAGCAATTGAAAGGGTCCAAAAAAGATACATTAAACTTCAATGTGCTCAATCTAATATTCAGTACCACAGAAAAGACTATATTCAACACTGTTCAACCACCAAATTAATGACCCTTTGTAACAGGAGGACGTTCATTGACATGGTATTCTTATTCAAAATCATTCACGGTAGCATAGATTCCATTTTACTACAACAGTTTAATTTTCTCGCACCCACACGTTTAACTAGAAATCAACATTTATTTAAACCTGACAAAAGCAGGATCGACGTACACAGATACGCATGTGTTAACCGATTACAAGCTTCATTCAATGAATTGTCCTCCAAAAACAGAAATCTTGATCTTAATTTTAATAGCTTGGCAACTTTCAAAATCAATCTTAAATCCATATTGTCATAATTCGCAATCAATGTATTTACAAAGTGTAACACATCACACGAACACAAAACACAAAACACACGCACACGCACACGCACACGATCACGCACAAAGACAAACACACATACAAACAAACACATCTTAACCATCTTGTTTTAGTTCAGTAATATTTTTTAATTCTGTTGTTTCTGTCAAAAGCTATTATATAAGTATAAAACTGATAATTAATATAATTTTGTTTGTTCTTTAAAAAAAAAAGAATGTTTGGGCTGGCAAAAGCATTATAATATTAAAAAATTGTTTTTAAAAGGGGTTAAATTACTTCTAAAGTTAATTTTTCCACCCCCTTTATCGTTAAGTGAAACCCCCCCATTTTTATTTGTTTGTAGGGTTTTGGTCGCTTTTAGGGAAAATTTCCCCCCCTCCCTTTTGGGGGTTTCCAAAAAACAGCCAAGTTAAATATTTTTAAAAAAGGAAAAATTAATCCCCCTTTTAAAATTTTGGGGAAAAAAAAAATTGGGTTTTTTGGGATTTTCGGGGGGTTTTTAAAAAAAAAAATAAATTAAATTTTTTAAAAAAAATAAAATTTAAAAAGAAAAAACAATTTTTTTTTTTTTTAATTAATCATAATTTTAAAAAAGAAAAAAATCGAAAAATCGCGATTTTTATAAGAAATAATTATTCGATTGCGCTCAAATTTCACACGAATATATAAATTCATAAAATTAAAGGTTCTGTGAAAAAATCATTACAATAGGATAAAGCATGTAGGTGTTATAAGTCAAAAAATTGTTTTAAAAAAGAAAAACCCGCAAAATTTCTATTTTCATGAAAAATAATTTTTCGATTGCGCTCAAATTTCACACGAATATCTTAATTCATAAAATTAAGGTTCTGTGAAAAAATAATTGAAATCGGATAAAGCATGTAGGTGTTATAAGTCGAAGACATTTTTTTTAAATCGAAAAAAATCGTAAAATTGCAATTTTCATGAGAAATAATTTTCCCATTGCGCTCAAAAACGTGGCAGTTCTAAGTTCAGAGATTTCGAAGGCCTCCATAAAATTTCATGGCAATTGGAGTATTGGTAGAGCCGGAATCGTGTTAACAAACACACAAAAATACAAAAAGAAAGAAAAAAAAACAAAAACATAGTAGTGAAATGGAATCTTCGCTTCGCTCGCTCTCGCTACGCTCATCCAATTAGGTATTGTAAAGCACTAAAGATGGATTTAAATTTTAATACAAATCAATTTCTTTATTTGAAAATACATAGCATTATTTATACAAATGCCTAGACATACCTCTACTACATACAGTAGATAATACATGAGCACCATCAGTCAAGGAATGTTGATGGTATATATACTAGGGATGACATATAATCCAATACATACCCATACTAAGAATTCAAATCTTGTTCGGGTGCTTTTTTCGTTAAATTGAACATGAACACAGACTAAAACACCGCTGATTTACATGAATGAAAAATTTACTTACAAATTGAACTGTTGGGAATCTCTCATGGCTACAACAGTTTTTTCATATAAATGTACAAAATTATTTATAAATGAAGGCTACATGTTAGTTTATTGCTGTACGTAAGACAACCTGTGGCAATGTTTGTCTATCAGTTCATTTTATTTGTTTCATCCATGTTTCATGTTTGTAGTAGTGTTGTTAGTTACCAACTGTATACAAAAATATTGCTCAAGAAGTAGTATTTTTGTCTAAGGTCACACTACACAAAATTGCGCCATTTAGATTCCGAAGGATTCGGACAAAATTCCCAGTTTACTACCCGGTGTCATCCCTACTATATCTACACTTAAAAATACAACACACATCCAGAATAATGTGGCAAAATGTACACTACGTAGTACATTCAAACTAGGAACTAAAGATATTCCATCAGCACAGTTTCACTGCCTATTTTAAGCAGCACTGGCAATCATCCTTCACAGGATGTACAAAATGGGATAAAATTAGAAAGCATGATCATGATGATGATTTCATTACAATATAAATATTATACTAGAATGTTGGTATTGAATGTTGTGAAAAAAAATATGATGATTACAAAAACGAAAATACCAATTGTTAATTCTAGAAACTCCATATTTCAACTACCGAGGGGGTTGTTTAATAGTAAGGTTTGTTCGGTCTAACCCTATAGGTAGAACCAGATAAGGTGGCGGTCGCCGAGGGATCGCAGCACTGTCGTCCACGCACTATGGCCACAGGATCGGCAAAAAGTAAATAAAATAACGGTCTCTAAAACTGCTTTCGGAGAAAAACACGACTATTTTAAAGCCAAACCTTGCCCAATATATCCTAAAAATAAAGTATTTATGAAGTGTACGAATAAAATCTAGACATTTTGATGCTCCTAAACATTGACATCACATCTGGCGAGGTTGGCATTATAAACAGCTGGAACTTTGGACACACCATTACCAACAAGGCAAAAAAACACCTTCGTAATCGTGATTACTTAAAATCATTTTGCTAAAATACTGACTCTGTGGGACGAACTACTTTATTCACAGCAAATAAAATGTTGATTTATGTGAAAACATATCACGATAACATGAACAAATACGGTAGGCCCTACCTAATGCCAGTTGTGTGTAAATTGTCAACGTTGGCGTCCGTGCTCTCGCTTGACCTTGACGCCCGCCAGCTTATCTGCTTCCACCTATACCCATCGAAAGATAACATTCATCCCTGTACAACAAATTGTCTCCTTTGTTGGTCACAATATGTTGCGGTTCCCATTCATATTTTCTAGTATTCGGCTTCCAATTATTTCAGAAAACCCCTTTTTATGTTTTGTAGTTCCGAATTCTTTTAGCTACCCTATTGGCTGAATCTTCGAAACTCAGATTGTGGTTGGTCAACGAGGTTTTCAACTCCACGTGGAGTAAAATGTACTTCGGAGAATTCCTTGTGAATAGCAATTCATACCAGTATTAGTCGCACAAAAAGACACTTAACTCCCACAAAAAGACACTTGACTCGTCTCAGGAATTCTAGATCTTCATGGGTACCGTTAGACCGAACAAACTTTAACTGGGCGCATTGTGCGATAACTGTCCCATTTTGCAATACCAAGTAATAACCAAGTGGAGCGAACAGTCGGAGCACAGTGCTCAACCGGGCTTCACGGTTTCCCAAGTGTGTGCTCATGGTTATAATTAAAAACCCACCCCAGGTAGCTCTGTCTCTCCCTGCCTGTCCATGTTCAGTGTTGATTGGTACTTGTCATTTGTCATAATTGACCACTGGAGTCTATAGCGCAAGAGAACACCTACGAACGTCATATTATGATTACACTTACAGTATATACCATATATTGTTTACCTTTTACCGTCTGCTGTATTTGTCTATTTGGTTATCAGTTATTTATAATCTGGTATACTGATTTAGTATGTAGTAAGTGTAATGGTGTAGTGGTTCATGTATAGTTCGTCCGTTTACAGTTGACGAATTTGGAAATCCTCAAAGAGACAAAAGACCAGATTTGTTCACACCTCTTGACAAGATTGTCTTCCTCTGGTTCACCGGAAAATAGTCTCGGAGGTCCCCAGTGATTGACATATCTATTAAAATGAATAGCAAACCCGTCGCCAAATCACTTAGTTTGGTTACCATTATTGCGCTTCATTGGTTTGCCAAAGAGGCGCACAATGAAACTTCAGCCGGGAAACATTGACGACGGTCAGCGAAGACTGAATTTTAAATTACAACCCTCGTAATTGGTTATAACAAGTGGCTTACATGTTCCCGCTGTGTCGGCGAAAAAGCCGAAATTCGTCAAATGTAAACGGACGAACTATAATAACTACTAATACATTGTGAGCAAAACTAAATCTAGAGCACTCTGGGGTGAGCACTAGCACTAAAAGGTACTCTGTGGCCAAATCGATGAATGACTGGTCAACAATCAACAACAAATATTTAACTTGACAAATCAGAGTATTCAAAATTTGCATGCAAAATGTGTGGGGCTAGTCTGCCCTCTACAAAGCATGGATTCAGCTCAGTAGTAAAACAATTCAAATGTGACACATTGATTGGGTTGTCATAGCTGCGGATAAAAGCTATTGTGTACTTAAGAAGAGTGAACTGTACGTACTTTTGTACAAAACTCCTTAAATTGTCAACAGAACCTAATTAATAACTTAATAAGACTTGCAATAAACTAAAGAATGGCAAACGAATTCTAGACAAAGCAGTATTATTAAATGTTCATAGCTACAACAACATTCCAATATTTTAAAATTTAACCAAATTAAAATATTAATTAATTAATTAATAAGTCAATAAAATTTAAGTACATGATCAACCCTCCAAACATCCACTGGCCAGCTCACCAGTGGCGAGTTACAAAGGCATCCTGGCAAGTTGTCAAGTCAAGTCTTTGTTAAAAAAATAAATTGTCGGCACTATGAGTAGTCCCCCCAAGGCCCTGCAAACTAATCCTTCAAACCTTGCCAGTTACAATGAGCAGGTCATTGTCAAAAAGTCAACCCTTAGAGATGTGGGCCTTTTTATGACATGCCGACGGACGGTCGGGCACTTGTCGCTTGCAAACAAAAAGGAAGGTTTGTGTTAACATTATTGAGAATGGAGGCAGGCACCGCAAGTACCTGCAATAAATAATGGCATAGTAAACATCTCACACCAAAATCAGCAAACTGTATTTGCGTTCAGTCTTAGTTGAGATGATTCGGGTGAGAGATGTGTAAATGATAAGCAGTGTTCTACATTGACTTGCTTTGCGAGTCTAGCCATTTGATTTAAGACTATTATTCATTATATTTTGTGTGCAGTTTTCACTCCCAAGCAGACTGTCGACCGATCTCAGTCATGTAAGCAAACTTCAACGCAATATCAGCATCAACATTTATCCCTTATTCATGATTAAATTTGCATGAAAACTTTTTTAGGCTATTTTACAAGGGGACTTTTCCTAAAAAAACTCACACCAGACCCCAGACTGCCTACTCAACATCGTGGCAAATGAAATTTGATCCAGGCGAGTTGATTACCTCATGATTTTTCAAGGGTTGTACATACTAGATGTACAGTCTTGAAATTATATAAGCAGAGATTTCCACAAAACACTCGACGCTCACGGCTCAACTAGTCGTCTAGCTTTGAAATATTCTTGAAATTTCAACAAGACTTTAGAAAAGATCTTTCAATTTTACTTTGTAATTTGTAGATTAAAATATTATTTATAAAAGGTTTATGGAATACTATCTAGGATGTAGGGCATTAAGCAAATTACACATTTCCATCATAAACATGCTTTGGTCTGGCTTAAGCCTAATTCCACGAGGGCATTTAAAAAATATACCATAGCGATACTATTCACCAGTAACTCCATGTTAAGGGTGGAAGAAAACAGTCAATTAACAAAACATTCATTTTGACCGAATAGGCTATTTGCCTATTTGCATTGAATTTTTAAAACATTTATCTTTATAAAATAAAACATCCTGAATCCAAATATCGCATTTATTTTAGATTAAAAAGTTGTTTTGATATAGATATTGTGTGTAATGTCCTATTTTGGAATATACTTTAAACACGCCGTCATCAATTGCCAATTGGTCATTCCATTATGAGTATGATGTAATCTGGCCCTACATGGGCGATAACGTTAATTAAAGACGTGATTTTGGTTCGAATTTATCCAAGATTTCACACAATTGTATTGCACTCGGCTGTGCAAATCGATTGGATATGGATTTTTACATTACTTGTTATTGAATTCGAAAATACACGATCAAGAATAAAGATTAAATTATACCAATAAAGACAAAACAAAACCTAGTAAGTCCCTGTAAAAGCAAGTCTCTATGGCTAGAGTGTGGCTCAGAGCTTGTCAAAACTGTGCCACCTCAGTCTTGTTGTAATGTTGTCGAGTAATAATCCAAAGATATTATTTTTGCATTATACTGCACAGCATAAGAAGGAATTCCTTGGGTAACACAGGGTCTCATTACGTCACGGGCTTGGGGCGGAGTTTAAATGTTGTTTTTGAAACGAGATTTTTTTATTAAATATACTTAGGACTTCCAAGTTTTGTTTTAGAATGGCTTATGAATGTATAATCACTAGGAAGCTTCGCAAAGCTAGTTGAAACAAATACTTAAAAATGTCACGCAAATAGCCTGTTGTTTAACTTGAACGGTATCAAGCGTCAAGTCCTCAAATATGTTCTTGAGTATTGTTTTGATCTTTTCACCAGCTCAGCAAGTTTGGCCACCCTTGGGGTGCCAACTAGGGATGGCCCGGGACGTGTACATAATTTTAAAAAAAATACACGTCGACTTTCAATCAACATTGTTCAGACGTCGAGATTTCAGATTTCAGTAATTCTATTTTGAAATACGAGCTCTTTAGGTCAGCCGCCGCCACCGCCTTCCCCCCCCCTCACCGGCCCACACGTTCCAGATGGTTCCAGACCACTCAGTCGCTCGCCACCCGCTTAGTTGTTTACTCGTGTTGAGATTTGAGTCAGTGACACATGACTGTTCAAGCCTTATCTCCCCCCCCGCCCCTTTTCATCACGCAAACCGCAACCACACCATTACCCTTCCAACTTTCCAAGGTCAGTGAAACATCAGCCAAGTCATTTACTGACTGATAAACTGAACTGAACGCCTTGCCATGTTTACTGTTCAGAATGCAATAAAAATATACAGTAATAAATAAACATGTACAACTTTTTTCAGATATCTTAAAATATACTTAGTACACTCGTGTACATGAACAGACAGACAGCGTGTACACGTGTAGTAAGATACACGCTTTTGCCCATCCCTAGTGCCAACCTAATTAAAAGGTAAATGTTGCTTATTAATTAAAAATCAAGAGTATTTGTACGTCCCCAATTATGCTGGCTTCCTCACATTATTGTTATAGCAAACAAAAAGCAGGTGCAAATACAAAATAAAATAATAGGAGGTGTGAGTATTGCCACCATCTTGGAGACTTGGTACATACATCAGGGTTGGCTTTTAATTTAAGTTTAAATTATGAACTTGATAATTTAAACAAGTTAACCTTAACTATGATGTAGCAGAGCTAATGATTATACCTACAGTACATAAATATGGAAAACAAAACATGTATAACACTCTATCCTAAACGCTATTACTAGGGACCCTGAAATTTCGTGAATGGTTTTTAGACAAAATTTCCAGAATGTGACAAAACACATTTTTGTGGACAAATCAACCACTTTGGACCAATAATTCGTCAAAACACGTACACGAAATAAGTCTTACTTTAAGGACAAATACGGCCAGTTAGCCTATATTGTTTTCTGCTAAATTTAGGCGAAATCAGCACGCGGCAAATAATTAAAAATTGTTTTGACGAAGTTGGTATCACAAAAATTTTTGTTGACTAATCGAGCTATCGAACGAGGCAAGAATATTTTGTAGGTTGGTCATACTGGCAAATAGCTACAACGCTATTCGAGTCCAACACGCTAGTCACCTTCAAGGTCGTGTCATTCTTCAGCGCTAGGACGAGTTAAATTTGCTTTTCAACTTTAAAAGGGGAATTTTGTATGCAGCAATGCAAATGCTTTCATATCATCGAACATACCTCTTGAAAAGCTTGACGATCATCTACGAGAATGGGTTAAATAAATGAGAACATTTAAGGTTAGGTTAGCCTGTATCCATTGAAGGTTAACCTTGTATCCAATTAATGTAATGACAAACTAAAATGCAAATAAATTTACTCTTATTCTTACCTAGGCTAAAGTGTTTTTGTAACAAGATGCACTTTCCTTCGAAATAAGCCCTAGGCTCGACTTAATCAAAGCCTCAAAAATATTTTGCACACTTTTTTAACTGCAAGGCCTAGGCTAGGCTTTCTGTAGGAACTTGTGCACTCCCTAACCTTTGGCACAAACACAAACACACAATAGACCAAGAAATAGCCCCAGGCCTAGAGTAAATTCATCTTTAGGCCCTAGCCCAACTGCAATTTTGGTAAATTTGTGCCCCTGCAATGTTGATTTCGTATAAGAATTGCCGAATTTACGCTGTTTAGAAGAAATTAGTGTTTCTTGTGACGAAATGTTGCCTTCATTTTGAGTTTTCATACTGAAATTAAGGAATTTTATAACGAAATGAAGACTTTTTATTTGCTATTTTTCAGGGTCCCTAGCTATTACTATTTGTTATAGAGACAATACAGTGAATACACTATAAAAACTAAACATGGGAAATACTCGTACTACTACCTACATAGTAT